>CM049794.1:14551225-15151225 GCA_027422405.1 Ptychobarbus kaznakovi | reverse complement strand
AGGGTCACAAATGAGGTCAATAGTAGCAATCAAAACTAGGGCTGAAGTTGATATGAAAAACGCAGAGGCTGCGATTATACTCTGTCACGTGACACGCGAGAGTAATGTATGACGATCGTATGATATAAGTACGGCGAGAGAAAGCATTAGGAGACCTCCGCTCTCGCGGTACTTTGATGACACACACAACGATCAGTCTAGCTGCGCTGCTTCAAGTCAAACACATCTAAAGGCTAGTTCACACTACAGGATTTTATGCCCGATTTTAGCCCGATTTGCAAGTTAACGAGCTCGCCGACAGGTCGAGCTGTAATCGGCTTCCAGCGCTCTGTAGCAAGCCTTCTGTACCCCTTGCTTAAGGACGGAAGTACTGGGGTGACTCCAACCTGACGCGAGGTGGGTTCTCCCAGAGGGAAAGACACGGGCTTCATTTAGGAGCAGCCTGTGGAATAACGCATATGAGATCCCCGTAGGGTCACACATATGGAACCCAGCCTAAATCCGGGTCTCAAGGATACAACAGAGTAAAGGCCTGGCGCCAGACGCTCCGCCACGTCTGGCTGCCAAAAGGTGATCAGAGGACTCAACAGGGTACTGTCTTGTAGGGACTCTCTGGAGCAATAAGCACATGTAAGCGCAGCAAGCAGACATTAAGCCAGGGCCTCTCTGTGCCTCTGACCTGAGGGGAGAACACGGGAGGAGACCGGCTCGACACGAAGGCTATAGAATCTTAGCGAACGTGATAGGTGTCGCCCAGCCCGCAGCTCTACAAATATCTGTCAGCGAGGCGCCACGAGCCAGCGCCCAGGAGGATGCCACACCTCTCGTAGAGTGGGCATGCAACCTGAGCGGGCAGAGCACGCCTTGTGCTTAGTAAGCCAAGGCGATGGCGTCTACTATCCAGTGGGCCATTCTCTGCTTGGAGACAGCCTTTCCCTTCTGCTGGCCTCCGTAACAGACAAAGAGCTGGTCTGAGGTCCTGAGGCCTTGTGTTCTGTCTATGTACAGTCGCAAGGTGCGAACTGGACAGAGCAAAGCCAGGGCTGGATCTGCCTCCTCCGGGGGCAGCACTTGCAGGCTCACTACCTGGTCCTTGAAGGGAGTGGTAGGAACCTTGGGCACATAGCCAGGCCGGGGTCTCAGTACCACTTGGCCGTCACCCGGCCCGAACTCTAGGCATGATTCGTCGACAAGAAAACGCCTGCAGGTCCCCTACCCTCTTGATGGAGGCCAATGCGACCAGCAGCAAAGTCTTCATAGACAGAATCTTTGACCGCAAAGTCATAAAGGGAGGAATCTGGAGAGCTCGAAGAACCAGAGCAAGGTCCCAAGAGGGTATGAAGGGGGGTCGAGGAGGATTCAACTGTCCCGCCCCCTTAAGGAACCTGACAACCAGGTCGTGCTTACCAACAGACTTTCCATCGAATGGGTCGTGGTATGCGGCAATAGCGGCAGCATGAACTTTGAGGATGGAGGGGGACAGCCTACGCTCCAACCCCTGCTGCAAGAAGGAAAGCACAACACTGATCAAACATCCTCGGGGGTCTTCTCTTTGAGAAGAACACCACTCGACGAACAGGTTCCACTTCAAGGCATAAGCATGTCTCATAGACGGTGCTTGTGCCGAAGCGATGGTGTTAAATACCTCAGGGGGTAAGTCACCCAGAGCCTCCATGTCCCGTCCAGGGACCAGACATGGAGTTTCCAAAGGTCTGGACGTGGGTGCCAAAGGGTGCCTCGTCTCTGAGAAAGAAGGTTTTTCCTCAGAGGGATTCGCCAGGGAGGGACTGTCGCGAGGAGCATGAGTTTCGGGAACCAAGTCCGGTTGGGCCAATAGGGCACAACTAGCAGGACCTGCTCCTCGTCCTCCCTGACTTTGCACAAGGTCTGTGCAAGTAGGCTCACTGGGGGAAACGCATATTTGCAAAGGCCCTGGGGCCAGGTGTGCGCCAGTGCATCTGTACCAAGTGTTCCCTCGGACAGTGAGTTGAACAACTGGCAGTGAGAGGTTTCTGGTGAGGCGAACAGGTCTACCTGAACCTCGCCGAACTCTCCCCAAATCAACTGGACCACCTTGGGGTTGAGTTGCCACTCTCCCGGCAGCTCAGCTTGTGAGAGCTCGTAGGCCACACGGTTGAGCACACCAGGGACATGAACGGCGTGAAGCGACCTCAGATGCTTCTGACTCCAAAGGAGGAGATGGCGGACGAGTTATGACATGCGACGGGAGCGCAGACCCCCCTCAATGGTTGATGTTCGCAGCGGTCTCCGTGTTGTCCGTACGGACCAGCACATGCTTGCCCTGTAACAGCCCTTTCAGGCGGCCCAGAGCAAGGCGTACTGCTAGCAATTCGAGGCAGTTGATGTGCCAATGCAGTTTGGGTCCCGTCCACACTAGGGCTGAACGATTTTGGAAAATAATCGAATTGTGATTTTTTTTTACCAATATTGCGATTGCGATTTAATATGCAATTTTTTTAAAGCTCTTTATATTCTTTATTATTCAACAAAGACAAGCAATAAATCATTGTATAGTGTGCAGTGTTGGGCATATTACTTTAAAAAGTAATTTGTTATATTACTAGTTACTTCACATAAATAGTTACATCATTATAAAATAATCTAATTACCAGGGAAAGTAACTATTGTTACTTTAAAAAAGGGTTCAAATATGTCAAATAACTTGGATGCCCAGTATTAAATGTTAAATGAATAAAATGGTCACTAAATAGAATAAATTATTATTATAAAACATTGTACACTAATCTACACTATTTTAATGTGTAGCAGGCATGTATTTTTTTCTGTACAAATAAATGCAGGCTTGCTGAGAAGAGACTTCTTTTAAAACATTAGAATATATTACAGATCCCAATTTGAACACTGTGTGAATGTTATAATAAATGTATTAATAGAGCTATTGTAGGGTAACTATTATTATCATTATTATTGTCTTACTTTATTGTTTAATTTTACAGAACAACATTACAATTACAATACTATCATTTATGAATGTTAATGGAGCTTTTATTTTGGCAGAAACCCGCAGGAACCAGGAAGACCTCAGTGCTTCTTTTTGTTGACAGTAGATTTATAAATGATTCTGACGAGTTTGGGAAGATGTTTGTCTCACATATCGCATTGGCACATGCCTTTAAAAACTAATACAATTTTACTGAGCAGCTGACGAGTAACAGTGCTTTAGCACAGATTTTTCTTGCGCTTTGGACATTGAACCCTGGCACCGCGAGCTACTGCAGTGCCTTTTGAATAGCATTACATGCAATCCAAGCGTGTATTAGAAAACATAAAATTCTGCAGTTTATTTACTAATCGTTTGAGGCCATTTCGCAATTTCATTCATCATACAGTAACCAGCATCAACCACCCTTCTTCTCATCGGAGACATGAGTTGCAGTGCTAACAGTCTTGCAGTCGGTGCTTTGTGCTTGTAATGAGTTTTATACAGTTCTTTCTTGTACAGTTTTAAATACTATCACGCTGCAGATGTGTTTCTGCATTAGTGCATGCCTCTATTTGATCGTGTCATGTCATTGTTCGGTACAATTTATTCGGTCTTCTCGCTTATTCGGCCGAACACCAAAATAGCTTTTTTTTTTGTTGCTATTTTCAGTTGGCGAATATTCTGTGCATCCCTATTCCCTAATACTTATGTTACTTAAATGTCTGTATTTTGTGTATGTGTTGCTCTTTCTGGACCAGCAGCATGCTTTCACATCGTCAGCGTCAGTGGAGCTTGAGTAGCGCGTGTTTTGTCACCACCCATATCAGTGAATGACAGCGTTCACACATGGGCAGCTACAAAACGTGCTTCTCAAGCTCCACTGACACTCGCCATGTGAAACAGTCGCAATAGACATAGCTGAATCATTGTCATTCAGGAAAAAGATTGTGTGGGTGTTTGAATCAAGATCGCAATTTTTTACGATTAATGGTGCAGCTCTAATGTAAACACTGCAAAATGTTTTGGGAGGATATCGTCACAAATCGGATCTCGCGGATGTCCCATCCCTAGTAGCTTGTGAAGGCTCCGATTCAAAACTCGCAGGTCCAAGATTGGTCGTAACACACCACTTTTCTTGGGTACATTGAAGTAAGGGCTCTAAAACCCTGACCTCATATCGGCTGGAGGGACAGGGGTCTGGACAGGCTGGGGACCCCGCTTACGACTGGCTCCACGGCGCCGCTTGGATGGAGGCTGTTACTGCGGCGCGGGAGCGGACCCTAGGGGTCGCCCTTGGTGACGAGCAGGCTGAGGTGCTGCCGGCGGCGGAATGGATGCAACAGTGGACCGCCCTGGCAGGATGTGACTGATCGCCTCAGATTGCTGGGCGAAGTTCTCGACCGCGTGCCGAAGAGGCCGGTCTGGGACACGGGGGAATTAAGGAACCTGACTTTGTCGGTATCCCTCAATTCGGCCAGACACAGCGAGAGATGGCGTTCCTGGACCACCAGAGTGGAGATCGCACGACCCACCGACCACGCCGTAACCTTCGTCGCCCATAGCGCGAGGTTCGTCGTGGCACGAAGTTCCTGAAGAACTTGCGGATCATGACCACCCTTGTGCAGATCCCTGAGTGCCTTGGCCTGGTGGACCTGCAACAACGCCATAGCGTGTAATGCGGACACGGCTTCCCCACAGGCCCGGTAAGCCCTGCCAGTAAGATCCGACGAGTGCTTGCAGGCCCGGGGAGGGAGAGACGCTCCCCCCGCCAGGTGGAGTTAGGGCACAGCTGCATAGCAACGGCCTGCTCCACATGGGGGGATGCGCGTGTAACCCATAGCCACACCGCCATCAAGGGTGGGGAGGGAGGAGGGCCCACCGACACGTTTCAGGCAGTAAAAGGTGCCTTCCACGTACCGGTGAGTTCTTCATGCACCTCTGGGAAGAAAGGAACCAGGGTGGGTGGCTGAGAACCAGCTCGTGCCACCCCGAGAAACCAATCGTCCAGCCTCGAGGTTTCGGGACACGATGGAGGATTCCACACGAGCCCGACCCTGTTGGCGGCCCGGGAAAGCATAGCCATCATTTCCGGATCCGTATCGGGCACAGCTACCGTCCCCGAAGCAGGCAACTGCGCCGACGTGTCATCTCCAGAACAGTCTGACTCACCCTCCGATGCAGCTATCGACATCCGGTCATCGGGAGGAGCACCAAAGGACACGAATGGTGCACACCTTTGAGATGGCCCACCGCGCTCCCCTGGCAGCTCTACTGGAGGAGGAGTGAGGGTTCCTAGGAGGTTGGTTCCCCGAAGGAAGCGCGCTCACTGTAATCCTCAGATCACCAGTGCCACCGTTCGCAGCAACCCTCTGAGGAGGATCGGAACGAGGCAGCGGCACTGGGACTCCGCAACTTTGCAGGAACTGAAGTCTCGACCGCAACTCCGAGATGGTCATCGTCCCACAATGGGTACATGACTCATCCACAAACGCTGCCTCAGCGTGCGCTAAGCCCAGACACGCGATGCAGCACTCGTGACCATCCCTCGGTGCCAGGTAACGACCGCATGCAGAAACACACAAGTAGAATGTCATATTTAAAAAGACGCAAGCTCTACTTGTGTAAGCTCTTTTAGGGACTTGCTCTTTTGATCAGTGCTGAAGCACGCAGGGGAACGGCCGCGGCAACACAGACAGCCTGTGCAGCCTGTCGTTTGCTCTCTCTCTCTCGTGATTATCAGCTCTTAAGCGCACCGTTTACCAGCCATGAGAACGGCCCTTGCAGCTCTTTCTGCTCAAAAGGCAAAAAGAAAAAGATAGAAGGGGCAACCGAGAGAAATCCGACCCCGCTGCTGTGCTGAGCACCCGCACTCACACACAAAAGAGATCGCCCTGCAGAGACTCTTTTAGATTGCTTCTTAGCAGAGAACAACTGTTCAGCTCCGAAGCGAAAAGCTGAAGATGCAACGCACCTGCTGCTCATTATATACCCGCGCTGCGAGGTGAGAAGCTGCTGCATATGATTGCATGCCAATGACGTATGTCGAACGTGACCGACTGAATGGGAATATATATTTACATTTATGCATTTAGCAGACGCTTTTATCCAAAGCGACTTACAGTGCATTCAGGCTATACAATTTTTTTTGTCAGTATATATATATATATATATATATATATATATAATCAAAACTAATCAAAACCAACAAAAGAGCAATAATAGTAAGTGCAGTGGCAAGTCTCGGTTAGCCTAATGCAGTATATGAAGAAAAGTTTTTTATACATATATAAATAAATAAAAAAACAAGTAAATAGAAAAGGATAAAGAATCCTTACTAAAATATTAAATAAAAAACTATTTCAAAATATGATTAAAAACTATAATAGCATCTCAATGAATGATACTAAAATAACACAATTGTAGAACTTTTGTTTTATGTCTTAAAAAATACAATTAAAATATGGTAGGCTGGGACCTTTGTCTGGGACTTTAAAAGTATCTTCAAAGGTATACTCTAAGAGAAATAGAACAGATAAATAAATGCATTTTTCCAAAGTGGACTTTTATGTTACACTTTAGGTCAATGGCTGCCTCTGAATGTGGTCACATGGCAATCTAAGCAAAGTTAGTTGTTACTGTCTTGTTATGGTAGTCTGTTAACCCACATTTTCCTGTGCCAAAGCGAAACCTGGAGTGCAGAGAAGCTGATTGGCTGCTTTTGTAGGTCATTCATTCCAATTGGTTACACGTATGCACAGACAAGTTTACAGCTAAATGATGAGACAAGCCCCTGGAGATATGGGACACTTAGTCTGCATGCATGCTTCTAAAAGCACTTCATATATAGCACACATGCCTTAAATGATATGGCTGTAAATGATCTATCCATTCATCCAACCAAACAGGTTCAGGTCAGGAAATACAGTAGCATATTGTGTGAGGACTCGGCATAGTTTTGTAGCTTAAGATAGTTTAACATGGTTACCTGCTTTGCATGCATGACTTTATATTTGCGTGTCTGTCTGTTTGCATGCGACTTTCTCAGTTGTCAATGCATGAATTAAACTGTTTCCTTAGCTACGCAGGACGGAGTAAGATCAGCTGTCGCTATTGGGTCAGAGACTTCCCTTGTCTGCTTCCATCACATCACTAGGTCTAGACTGCCTCCCACAAGACCATGCAGCAAAACCCTGGTAATGCAAGTCTCAGTGAAAGATAGAAAGATTATATTTTATATACAGGCATGTGTTTGAATGCAGGTATTATTTATATTGCTTCCTTGTTCAATGGGAAACAACTCCAACTGGTTACAGAATTGCCTCATAAAGCTAGTTTGCTTTAACTGTTATCTCCCAGCTGATATTGAGTTTTGTATTGTGCCTCAGCATAGGCTGTTTTATAGCTGGATAACAAAAAAGCAGTGCTCTGATTGGTTGACCTGCTATGCCATAATTCGAGAGAGGTGAACGTTGTAGGAAGCTTTATTTTCTGATGGAAACATGCTTGCACTTTAAGTTTTCAGATTTGTGATTATCATATTCTTTATTCGTTCTGTTTTTAAATGTTGTCTGAGATAATCAAGTTTAAATGTTTTCTTGCACTATACTGTACCGTCTTCTGTAGTTCCATCTAGCTATGACTAAATGAATTTAATATTATTAGTGAAATGTGCTCATTTATTTTAAGTTGATCCTCAAAAGTCTGTGATTTTGAGTAAGTTGACCTGTTTGTATTTGACTTTGAATTATCTTGCACAATTTAAAGACTGTATACAGCTACTTTACTATATTCAGCACTGGCATTAGCAAAGCTACTGTTCATTGAAGAAAGTGTCATGCCTCATAGTGTTAGTGCATGCAGTTATCCACAACCTAACCATAAGCTCTACTCTTCTGCACAATAGGTATGGCTCGGTACGCGTATCGTGTATCGAATGGTTCAGGGGCATTTTCCAAATGGAAGTGATCATCCCTATCCCCTTGGAGTGGGGACTTTGCAGTGAGCAGGGCATGTGCGTGCCATTATGTAGTCGTTTGGAATGCACTTGGCAAAGGGAACGATGTAATTTCCTCATTATCATCAGCTGGCATGTTCCCGTAACAACGCAGCACAGTGTCAATCAGCAGATGTCGCTGTTTTAATGTCATAAATGTATTTTTATTGTTGTTAGCATAACTTGTAAATAAACATTAATTTTTATGTTAAAACATTTTTTAAATATGCTAATCTATACAAACTAATATTTATAAAACTTAAAATATCAAATGTATATTTTTTTATGCCGGTGTCCATCAGCAAATCTGCTGATCACCATGCTGCTTTGTCACAGGAACATGCCAGCTGATGATAATGTGGAAATTACATCGCTCCCTTTGCCAAGTGCATTCCAAACGACTACATAATGGCACGCACGTGCCCTGCTCACTCCAAAGTCCCCACTCCAAGGGGATAGGGATGATCACTTCCAATTGGAATTTGTCCGAGAACCGAACGGTACCGATACGCGTACTGCACAATATCCCTACTGCACAATAACAAGTGGTAATGACAGAAGCTTCCATATAACAGAACCTCTTTCAAATGTCAAACATAACTGAACATTAAACATTAACAGATGTTTAACTTCACTCAAAAGCATATAAAATTGCACTTAATTTCAATATTTACTCTCCATATACAGCCATATGCAAAGCAAGCTGGGAACTAGCAATCACCGGCAAAATAAAACTGCGTAATTTAACTAATTCTTACAAAATAAATAGATGGCATTTTTCCTTAATTGTATCAGCTTAATCAGTTCCTCAATGAAATGAGGAAAATATCTCTTGGTTTTATTAGTGGAATGTTCTCCTCAATATTTTCTATACAACACTGAACCACAAATGATTCAATAAAATATGCACACTATCTTTAATTATCTTATTTTTTTAAATGAGAATATTTTTTCCATAGTAAGAATTGGTTATAAAAACTAAAACAGAAGTGAAACAAGTAGTAGGAAAGAGGATAAATAAAAAGCGATACTTATATCCCTTGCCAGTGTCCCTGCCCGGAGGAGTCGCACGGTAGAGTCGATGGTCTTTACACTCTTCGGTCTTCTCACGAGGAGGGCTTCACACGATGGCTGCCGCGACCGCTGCCGGTCTAACAAATCACTATTTGAATTCAGCTGAATGCTACACTTCCTGTTTATCACAACAAATGGCCAAGCAAGTGCAGACACTGACAAGAGACGCGATACTGTACGAGACCAAACTTGATTTATACATCATCCGAAAGCTGAATAATAAGCTTTCCATGGATGTATGGTTTGTTAGGATAGGACAATATTTGAGACAACTATTTGAAAATCTGACTGCTGAGGTGCAACAAAATCTAAATATTGAGAAAATCACATTAAAGTTGTCCAAATTAAGTTCTTAGTAATGCATATTACTAATCAAAAATGTCTTTATATATGTAGGGAATTTACAACATATCTCCATGGAACATGATATTTACTTAATATCCTATAGTGATTTTTGGCATAAAAAAAATCTATAATTTGAGAAGGATCTGGCTGCAGACAATGCCCTTGGATTTTCAGACTTGCACTCTCAGACTTGCAGGTGTCTGAGGGTGCAATTCTGAGAGTGCAAGTCTGAAAATGCAAGTGCATGTCTGCAGCCAGACCCTATTGGATAATTTTAACCCATTTTTTGGCTATTGCTACAAATATTCCCAATGCTACTTATGACTGGCTTTGTGGTCCAGGGTCACATAGGCTATTTGTAACACTTTAGATTAGGGAACACTATTCACTATTAATTAGTTGCATAATAGCATGCATATGACTAGAATATTAGCTGTTTATTTGTATTTATAAAGCACATATTAATGCATTATTCTGCATGACCATATTTAGATCCCTTAACTCTAACAAATACCTAAACTTAAATACTTTACTTACTATCAGTAATCAGCAATTGAGGAGTTTATTGAGAGAAAACTCTTAGTAAATAGTGAGCATGTGTTCCCTAATCTAAAGTGTTACCAAATATTTTTAGAATTGTAAATAAACCTAAGATTGTTGGAGTAAATTTTACAACAAAATAAATTTCGTTTTTTCTACCTAGAAATTTGCTGTTTCATTTAATGGAACATGCCGTTTTCTTTTTTTAAACTGTTACTAGCAACTGTTTACTAACAAATCGAGTAAATCCTACACTATTTTTAGTGTACTTAAAATATTTAAAATCAATTTGATACCAATATGCTTGTTTCTTTACTGTAGCTCACACAAGAGAAAAGGTGCTTGCAACATCAAAGTCATAGGCTTAATTCCCAAGGAATGCATGAATGAACTAATAAAATGTGTACCTTCAATCCTTGAATACAATGTTTTTTGAATAAAAGTGTCTGCCAAATGCATAAATAAAATACAAAGGGCTGTTGGAGAATATTTATCATGGTTACATTTTGTAATTAAACACATCTGAGATTAAGCATACACAGCACCCAAATCAGGATTATGCAATTTTTAAAAATAGATGTTTGTGTGAATGCTTTATAGATAAGGCTTCCTTCCCAGAAATCCTAAAAAAGAGTGAAAGTGCCGTTCTCGCGGTCTTGCTTTGTTTCCTTGTTCTTTTCATATTTTCGTAATTCATATCTCACCATATGACCATCCAGCACAGTACAAAGAAAAGGGAAGGAACCTGCTCTCCATAACAAACACATGTTCCCACCCTGAGACTCTAAGCTCTCGCTGATGTTATCCTTCCCTCCGTTTGATCACACGTTTAAAATTAGAAATGAAAGAGTTCATAGAACACAAGAACAAATAATTAGGCTTTTTTTATTAATCTCATTGTAACAAAGCATGAACCAAAGCTCTTTTGAAGACAGAGCTGAGAAATGATTCGCTCACACAGCCGCAGCTGCACCACAACCATTACTCTTAACACTATAGTAACTCCACAGCTTTTCAACCATGTGTTCATTATTCATAGATAATTGTTTATTCGTCAGAAATTAATATCAGGGATTGCAATGCTATAGACTCAGTTTTTTTCCTCTGTTTTTTTATGACAATACTGGTTTGGGGATTTTCATTTTGCTTTTGTTGTTTGTTCATTGTCCTGTTCTCTTTAAGATTTCTTAACTGACTGAAAACTGATCATCACACTCATTCTGATGTTTGGTTTCCAGGCATGATTTATATGAAGAGGTTGTGCATTTAACAAACTCTGTTTGCATCTCATTATATCCACCAACGTGTAATGCTCTGTTTCCCTGCATGTGGAGAGTTTTATTTGGAAACTGTTAAATTCATATAATATAATACCTGTAGAAAGCTGTTAACATTCCCATTCACCTCTACTGCCACATGATTCATGGGCACTCAGTTCCACATCCAGGTTATATTTTCACCTAAAACATTTGACATAACTCAAAAAACAACAACTTACTAACAGTCATGTAGTTACATAGCTCTATATGTTTTAGCTAACATTAAAAGTGAAAAAATTGTAGTATTTAAAAACAACTTCTAGCTAAATTGAAAAAAATAATTAAAATATTTAATTATTGTATTATATATTATTCATATTATATAGATAATGAATTGTGTTAATTTAATTTTTTTGTGGTTAGAGTGTTAGCAAGGCAAATGGAAATCTGAACTGACTGGGACGGCAACAATTGAACTTCTTCCTCCTTAGTTCGCTAGATAAATTCATTCATGAGATGTTAAGTGTCATGAGTTAAGAAGAGACTTCTGAGGTGCTGATCAACACATGTCGGAGATACAGTGGGCAGGACTGTGCTGCTTCAGTGATAGATGTGAAGGAGTGAGAGGCTGGGGTAACTCCCCATTTTGGGGCTGTCTTGCTTGCTTCTAGTCTCTTTTGCTGCTTGTACTCTGATTTCTTGCATCTAAATCTCAGACCATGGACCAATGGAATATCTGAGGAACCGAGGTAGGCAAAGTTGCTATTCTTTTTGTGTGACAACTGTAATGCCGTTCTTGGCTGAAATATGTCATGTTTTTATGTTTTGTAACATTTAGATCCTAAGTTTCATTTCTGGGGAATGCATGTACTCATAAAATGTACAGTGTAACTTTATTGCACTGGGACTTGCTTTGGATTAAAGCGTCTGCCAAGTCAGGTGCAATAATAGCAAAGCATTTGTATGGGTGCAATTCTATAGAGGGAACTTTGTTTAAAATAATGGTTGTAAATGATTTTACAATGCCAATGCATGAATCACAAAGCTGCTGGTAATTATGTGTCAAAAACCGAATGTGAGCAGTGATGTTTGGCCAGGTTAATTTGCACGTACAAGGAACTTAAATTTAGTTTTTCGCAAGATCGAAGCATGTATACTAAAACCAACACACAAGTCTGTATCTAAAATGGACTATAGTTTGAAGTAAGTGCATATAAATGAATTACTCAATTTTATATACTTTAATAGTATGTATGTCTGCATGAAGTGAAAGTCTTTTAGGAAGCAACTTATTAACTTAAGATGACATTCAAGTTTGAAAATCTCTTAATGGCCTTACACAGGTAAGACTTGCCTAAAAAAGTACACCTTACGTTTGCATGCCTGTACTCTTAATGGTACTGTTGCATTCTCAAAGTTGTTTCTTTTTCAAGTGAACACATGAGCCAAGGATAGATTTCCTACAGTGATACTGAATTAGTTAAATAAGATTTGTATCCCTTCCTAATTCTTCCATTTGAAATACCTAGAAGGTCAAATTTGAGAGTGTGGTGTCATTTCACATACTTAGTTTTTTCGTGGGATCGGGAAGAGATTAAATTTGTGACATTATTGCGCCACCTGTTGTTGTACTTTGCTAGCCATTGGCTTCTGCTGGTATATATATATATATATATATATATATATATATATATACACTGTTTAGGTGTCCATCCAGCTACAATGGGAAATGAATTAAAAAACAAGTCTTTCAGTGTAACACACACGTGTACTGAATGAATGCAGCATTGTTTTAATCCCTGCATGTGCGGAACTTCTGTGTGTGCGGTACATACATTTAAACATAATTTTGAATATTCAAAATCTCCTAATGGTCCTGTGGGCTACTATAGGTCAGCTGCACTCTTGAGAAGGTGACATAAAGGCTCTGCCACAGAGAGCACAGTGTGAGTCTAAAATGCCAGGTGTTTGTCCCAAATGAGTGTTTTGTGGACCGTAGATAGCATGCAGATATAATCCCTGCTCATTAGAGTTTTTGGGGTCTGTTTGGAGGTCACAGTTGACTTCACTGGATAAAGAGAAGTGATTTTAAGCCTTTTAATTGGTACACTGTCATAAAGGGTGCATATTAGTACCTTAGAGTAATAAAATGTACCCTTAAGATAGTAAAACTCTCATGGTATTACTATGAACCCTTTAGGGTAAAAAACAACCCTTAAGGGACAAAGGTGTTGCTTTAAAGAGACTACCCTAGTGACAGGCTGCACTTTTTTTGCAAAATAAATTCTGAGAGAGTATGGAAGCTGTTTCTGCCACAGAATAAAGTAAATAAATAAAAAACTAATTGTGACTTTTTATCTCACAATTCTGGCTGTTTTTCTTCGCAATTCTGAGTTTATACTTTTTTTCAGAATTGTGAGATGTAGCCTAAACTCAGAAGTCTGAGAAGAATATAACTTGCAATTCTAAGAACAAAAGGAAGAATTGTGAGTATGGGTCTACCAATTATTGGCCTAGCCAATTATCGGTGCTGATACTAAGCATCTTTATGGTTATCTGTATCGGCCGTTTTCAAAACTGTAGTAATCAACATCGACCCTGAAAAACACACATCAGTCGACCCCCTAATTGTGAGACAAAAGAAGTCACAATTACATATTTTATTTTTTGTTATTATGTGATGGAATACAAAAAAAGTGTGATGTGAACTGAATTCAAAGTCAGAATTGCACAATTTAAACTCAGACTTTTGAGAAAAAAAGTCAGAATTGCTTATTAGTTTATATCTTACAAATTCTGATATTTTCTCAGAATTGTGAAAGTGACATGACATACAGCCACGTACTCGGAAGTCGTGTTCTGCATTTACCCATCCAAGTGCACACACACAGCAGTAAACACAAACACACACACACACACACACACACACACACACACAACACACACACACACACACACACACACACACACACACACACACACACACACACACACACACACACACACCCGGAGCAGTGGGCAGCCATTTATGGGCGCCGCATTTATACTGTGGCGCCCAGGGAGCAGTTGGGGGTTCGGTGCCTTGCTCAAGGGTACCTCATCGTGGTATTGAAGGTGGAGAGAGTGCTGTACATTCACTCCCCCCACTGATAATCCCTGCCGGACCGAGACTCGAACTCACAACCTTTTGATTATGAGTCCGACTCTCTACCAATTGGCCACGACTTCCCTTTAGCAACAAAAGTCCCAATTTTGAAATAAAAAGTCGTAATTATCTTTTTTCGTTGTGGAAATAGGCTTGAATACATTTGTATTTGGAGTTTAATAACTTAAATGATTTACTGTGAATTTACTTAAGTTGGTGACAAACTTATTAATTGTCTCTTTCTCACTCTTCTTTGCAGAATTTTGTTTTCCAAAAATCTGTATGACTTCAGTTTAAACTGTAAGAAACTCCATTAAGGGATCCTTTTTCCAAAGACTGCCATCATATCACTCTGCAAAACTACACACAGAATCAGTGTTTCCTGTGGAATAGTTTGGTCTTCTTACTCTTCACAAAGTCTTTCACAGTGCCCCCTGCTGGGGCCATGCCCCACCTTCTGAACAATGAAACTTCCTTCAGCTCCAAGCAAGAGCTTCTGGTCCTACATGACAGTCCATTGGGACCCAGCCTGGACACTCCCAGCCCAGTGGAGTCCCAGGGCTCTGGTCCAGACAGCCCATCTGGAGATGCCCACACTGTGCTCCATAAGAAAGGCAAAAAGGGGATTGACCTCACAGAGCCGCCCACTGGGGTGAAGTTTGTTCCGACAGACTCTGAGAATCTTTGTGGATGGGGAGCACTGACCCCACGGTGTATCCAGACCTTCAACACCCCACGCTGGGTTCTCTTCTTCCTCTGTGTGGCTTCCTTCCTCCAGGGCATGATCATCAATGGCTTCATCAACACCGTCATCACCTCCATCGAGAGACGTTTTGACCTGCGCAGCTACCAGGTCAATCTATTATAAATTGACATTTTTATAGTTTAATGGGTGTATCGCTACCATACCGCTTATAGTTTAATGGGTGTATCGCTACCATACCGCTTATATACATTAGAGATATTTTTGTTATTTTGCTAGAATTTATTATTATTGGATGTTGCATATTTAATTGTAAATGCAAATTTTATCTATTTTTACGTTTAGATTACGTTTGCCAGCATCTAATGTTCACATAAAGTTAATCTTTAAAGCTAAAGCTAAATCCACTTCTACTTCTTTGGATAGTTGACCCAAAAAATTTTTATTCTGACATCATACTTGAGTCCCAAACCTGTATGAAGATCTTTATTCTATTGAATACAAAATATATTTTGAAGAATGCTGTATCCGAACAGTTTGCAGTGACCATTGACTTCCATAGTTAAAGTAGTTTTGTTATCAACATTGTTCAAAAATGCCTTCTTTTGTGCTCAGCAGAGAAAACAAACTCAGGTTTTGAACAAGTGGATGATGAATAAATTATGACAGTATTTCACTTTCTTGGGGTGAACTGTCCCTTTAAGCAAATTTCCACATAAATATCCAATTTCATACTGTACATTATTATGTTTTATACTACGGGGCCGTTGACTGCTTGAATCTGATTTGCTGACGAATGTGAACTTCTGAGGTGTGTAATTATTTTCAGGGAAACGCATGGCGAGCATAGTTCCAGGCAGCTCTCTTGACCGCATTACAGTTCCGTATCACTTCGCCAAATTATTTCAGTTATTTCAAAGGTCTTACAACAAAAAAATAACCAAAACCCACAACGACACTGGCCAAACAAATAAATTCAGTAAATAAAAATATAAAATCGACAGATCTTGTCCAAGTTTTTGCCACAAATGTAAGTTTTATGATGTACAGAAAGCACATAGCCTACTCTCTCTCTCCCGCTCTCGGTCTCTCCCTCACAGACACACATATAGTTTGCACACACCTTAACATAAGCGCTAATGTAGTTAGCACTACTCTGATGATTTTATCAGTAACATAGTTTAAGAACTTAAAAATTACATGACTTCTCACAAGCAAGCTAAGTTAGCAACAACGGCTCTACTTAAAGTCTCACTATAGACATTGCTGCCAATCACTGACTCACGGAGGTAACATTAATCTCTCTCTCTCTCTCTCTCTCTCTCTCTCTCTCTCTCTCTCTCTCTCTCTCTCTCTCTCTCTGTCTCATAACTTAGTTATTAACTGCATTAGTCTGTTATCAACGGCTCTAGCCTCTGTTACGGTTTAAAATTACATTTTGGAATTAGCCAAGGGAGGCGTTGGATGAGATGCGGAAGAAATAATCCTACTCACAATAGCGATTGAAGTAGAAAAAACGGACGAAATGCCTTGAAATATATCATCTGATCGATGTCTTGAGGTGTGGCAAACGAAGTATAAGCGGAATACTTGACTCCGAGCCGTTGAATTAATAGAAAAATAATGCTCGGAGGCTCGGAGTCAATTATTCCTTACGTGATGCCTAAATTCACTTGTAGCATATACAATGATTCATTTTAGTTTTCAGTGTTTTATTTTGAACTATTTTAGACAGAAAAGTCTAAAATTGGTTTATCGGTTTATTGATTATCGGTTATAACCTAAATAATTATCAGATATTTGGCCAGAATGATTGTATTGTTGCATCACCATCTAAAATGCATTAAAATTAACCATTATATATGTTCAAAATACTTATAATTTTACATTATTTTCTATGAAATATTACTGTTAACCTGGCCAGTCACAATTTTTAAGGATGTTCAGTCAACTTTTGAAAATATTGATTTGACACACATTTTTGTAGTATAGTATAATAATTGTTTAAAAAATTAAAATAAAAACATTAATATTGTAAATATTATTACAATTTAAAATATCTGTTTTCCATTTTAATCTATTTTAAACTATTCTAATTTATACAAAAAAAGCTGATTTTTTTTCATTCATCATTGCTTCAGTCTTCATTGTCACATGATCCTTCAGAAATCCTTCTAATATGCTGATTTGATGCTCAAGAAATATTTCTTATTATTATCAATGTTTAATATTAATATTTTTTTGAAAAATGTGATGCTTTTTTCAAGATTCTTTGATGTATAGAAAGTTCAAAAGAAGACCATTTATTTAAAATAGAAATCTTTTGTAACATTATAAATGTCTTTACTGTCACTTTTGATAAATTTAAATTAAATATATTCAATCAGTGCAGCAACTATCTTGCATATCACAATGGTTTATGGGTAATACTAGTATCACACATTATAGGATAAACAGCATTGAAATTGGGATTTACAAGTTGAGATAGTGAATTGGTGGGTTTTTGTTAAATGTGAGCCAAAATCATCACAATTAAAAGAACCAAAGACTTAAACTACTTCAGTCTGTGTGCATTGAATTTATTTAATACACAAGTTTCACAATTTGAGTTGAATTACTGAAATAAATGAACTTTTCCACGACATTCTAATTTATTGAGATGCACCTGTATGTACACCTCAGCATAATTAACACATGTGTTGTTTTGTGTTGCTGTTGTAGGCGGGACTCATCGCGAGCTCCTATGACATTGCTTCTTGTGTGTGCCTGACATTCGTGAGCTACTTTGGTGGTACTGGTCATAAGCCTCGATGGCTGGGCTGGGGTGTGCTCATCATGGCACTGGGCTCTCTGGTCTTTGCCCTGCCCCATTTCACCACACCACCCTATCAGGTGAGAGTCCCGGAGCGTATGGGACTGTGCTCGGCCAATCACTCAGAGACGTGTGTCGCCGAGGAAGGTGGGCTCTCGGCCTACCGCTACATCTTTATGCTGGGCCAGTTTCTGCATGGGGTCGGAGCAACCCCTTTGTACACCCTCGGGGTCACCTACCTGGATGAGAATGTCAAGTCAAACTACGCACCTGTATATATTGGTGAGTGTGATGACACCATAAAAAGAATGAAAATATGTACTGTATTAGGCTGATATAAGAAACTTTGTTCTGCTTAGCCATTTTCCCTATTTTCACATTTGTATTACCTTTGCCATCATCTAAAATGTTCTAACTTTAGATTTATTAAGTGGTTTTTTTTTTATAAAATTAATTTGATTAGTTGATTTGATTAACAATTATTGATGATAAAAACACAGAATCCAGAAAAGTTATATCATAATAAAAAAAAAAAGATTTCCTAGGAAAATTACTTTTGAAACTCAATTGAAGCACTAAAATTGATTTAAATTGGGGCCCTAATATCAGTGCATCCCTGTATTAATAGGACTTGATTTTGTCAGAGTGTTTATTTGTTAAAGGGGACCTATTATGCAAAAAAAAATCACTTTTATAAGGTGTTTGAACACAGTTGTGTGGCCTCAGTGTGTGAAAACAACCAGCCTGTAATGTTAAAAATCCACCCACTCATTTTTGTATAATCTAAAAAAATTATAAACAGTCTCTCAAAATGAGCTGTTTCAGATTCTCCCTCTGTTCACGTCACTGAGGGGAAAAAGTCCCGCCCATTTGTGACGCTGCCCTATAGACACAGCCTTGAGTCAGAAGCTGCGGTCCTCCTCCATTACTGATTACATGCTGTAGCTGCTGGCGATATTCATGGATAGTCAAAATAAAGTTTTAAATGTTAACATGGCTTGCCATAATGTCAGCATCAAAAAGGCTTTTCAAGTGTTATGTTTTGGGATGCACTAACGAACGTAGGAGTCTCATAGACTCCCTTCACCTGAGCTGAGGACACTGAGGTTAAGGGTGAATCCCATTTCTCTGTGTTACCCCTTCCCCTACCCCTTCGTCTTACCCCTAGCCCTTGTCCTTCGAAACCGAGTGGTAAGCGCTAGGGGTGAAAACATACCCCTATGAAATGAGATGCCACTTGGTTACTGTTACGTCATCATACATCGTCACTAGCTGGCTGCTACGTCACCAGAGGCGACAAGTGTTGATCACAAACTTCCAAGATGCCATCTGCAAGTGTGTGTATGTCGATTGCGTGG
The DNA here is from genome assembly GCA_027422405.1 of Ptychobarbus kaznakovi. Taxonomy (NCBI): domain Eukaryota; kingdom Metazoa; phylum Chordata; class Actinopteri; order Cypriniformes; family Cyprinidae; genus Ptychobarbus; species Ptychobarbus kaznakovi. The sequence goes on along the minus strand of CM049794.1, from coordinate 15,132,031 downwards.
GTTTTAGTGATGTTTTCTCTAGTCAGAGAAATGCGGGACTTTTGTGCAAATCAGCAATGTAACGTTAGCGTGGAAAAATAGCGATTTTTAAAAACGTTTCAATTAAGAACATGGTTGCAAATATATATGTACAGGACTGTGTAGAGCACAAAACAAGACTGTCGTAATTTTTAAATCAATTATTTAAGCCGAAAATACTTACATTTATTGGACTCTCTGGATGATCTGGCCGCGGTGTGTTCTCGGTACCCATTGGTTTCAAGTAAGCTCATGCAAATGCTTGGTTTTAAGGGGTATCTACCCCTTCCCCTTAGCCCTACCCCTCGATCAAAACAAGAATTGGGACAGCCCTTACTCTCACATGAACGCGCAAAACTAAGGGGAAGGGGTAAGACAGAGAATTGGGATTCACCCTAAGTTTCATTGTCTGAGGAAATGTCCTGGAAAAATTGGTAAAGTCCTCAATACGTGTATGAATCAATACCAACACTTTGTGCGTGAACGTCAGCTCCAGACAATGTAAGTATGACGCTTTTATTTTACAAATTGCCCTTCTGAAAGACCTTCTTGGCACTCTGTTAGGCTAATGATGCTAAAGCTACGTTATTACCATTGTCTCGGTCTGTTTTCACTGATGCTGTCTTCAGGAATGATCGTGAATATGAATGTGGTAGTTAAAAGTTGCATATGAAAGCAATGTGAGTCGATCGCTTGAGTTTGTTGAGCTCATAATCACGAGTGGGACTTATAAAGTTTGTGATAGCATGAGACCAGCTATGTTGTTATTTTTATCCTGTGCTCCTTGTCTGTGTAATTCATAAACGCGAATTTATTATGCACAGTACAATCAGATGACTGACTTTGAAACAGTATGTTTTCTGTAAAGATAAAGATAACAGGCTTGTACTAATCGTGGAATGTTAATTTGCAAAGGCTAGCACTGCTAATTAGTGATGGGTTGGTCTTGAACGATTTGTTTATTTTGAACAAATCTTTAATGTGACTCGAGAAGAACGAGTCGTCTCGGGGAGTGATTCATTCAGTCGCGCATGCGCACCATCCTATAGGTTCTGTACTGGAATTAGTTCACCTGTTTCGAGTCTTCGGGTTTTTCGAGTTGTTCGTTCATCACGTGACTAGTGCAGTATGAGCCAGAACGATAATTGATTAGTTCATCTCTCGAGTCTTCGGGTTTGAGTCGTTCGTTCATCACATGACAGCCCCGTAAGCTAAACCTATGCAGTCTAAGGGAAAAATACTTAATAATAATAACCAACTCTTTAGTTTATTACCTTTGTTACCGCATTCAGTGTTATGGAAAAGAACCATCATGACAGAAATTCACACATTTATAAACTGTAAGAAATAAAAAGCTACAATTTGAGACCAGAAACGCATCATCTAACTGTAAGAGTAAATAATAATTATAATAATGATAATAGTAATAATAACTATGCACCCGTTTGTAAGGAAGCTTGCAAATTAACTAATTTATCTATGCTGTCACGTCACGTGACAAAAGAACGAACGACTCGAAAGACTCAAAAGGTGAACTAATCAATTCTCTTTCCGGCTCATACTGTATTGGTTAAGCTTACGGAGCTGTCATGTGATGAACGAACGACTCAAACCCGAAGACATGTCAGATAAGAGGTGAGGTGAGCTAATCATAGACTAAAGACCCAGGTAAACAATGAATTAATATTTTCTGTTTCTTATAGCATTATAGTTTTGTATTGTTTGTAGTGTGATCAACGTTTGCATAAGCAGTAGATGTGTTAGGGAAGTAACACGTAACATTTGAATTATGCTTTGCTAAAAAGAACGAAATGACTCAAAAAAAGATTTGTTCATTTTGCTGAACGAGACTAAAAGGTCCGAGTCGGTAAAATGATCCGAACTTCCCATCACTACTACTAATGCAGAGCTTGAGCTCTTGAAGCTCCGCCCTCTTTGCTGGGAGCAACAGCTCATTTTCATTTAAAGCAACATACTCAATATCAGAGGGTTTGGGCTCATACCCTTAAAGTGGCAATTTTAACAAGCTATAAAAAATTAGCTGTCAGGTATTTTGAGCTAAAACTTCACATACACACTCTGGGGACATCAGAGACTTATTTTACATCTTGTAGAAAGGAGCATAAAAGGTCCCCTTTAATGTGTAGCCAATTTCAAAAGTACTCAAGATCTATATTCTAAAATCCTTTCGTGTGATTTGTCTTTTGCATTACACGGAAAACACTCAAGAATTTATATTTGCCCTCACTGAACCCTGTCATTTTGTCCCACTCAGGCTGTGACACACCTAGTGATTTTCTTTTGATGTTTTCAGTGAGAGCCACTAGTTTCCACCTCAGACATAAAAAAACCTCCTTCCATTGTTTTTCTCCCCAATGTCCAGTTTTCAAAGGCAATAAAGGGACAATCGCTACACTGTTTGCCCCTCTCCAGACATAGGCACTGGAAATACAAACTGCATCTAGTTGTGTCTTTTGATCAAAAACATGAATCAGTGTGAGAAATCAGACCAGCTTTCATATAACTCAGAGGCAGAGGAGGGAGCCACAGAGATTCGATATGCTTTCTTCTGTTTTCTCAGGGATCTTCTACACAGCTGCCATTGTAGGACCTGCGGCTGGATACTTGTTGGGTGGATTCTTTCTCAACATCTACACAGAAATCGACCAAACGTAAGAAAATAAACATTTCAGCAAATTAATACTCACTTTATTAAAATAAGTAGCTCATCCAAAATAAAAAAGTTAATTTTGAGGACATATTTTTCTATAATTCACAGATGTAATGTACAGTATTACATGAGCAGTTACAGAATTTTCATTTTTGGATGAATTATTCCTGAAAAGGCTTTCACAAGTGTCTGACTCCTAGGGCCCTATCATATACCCGGCGCAATGCAGCGCCAGTCGTGGCGCAGGTGTTTTTTGCTAGTTTCAGCCCGACACAGTTATCATTTTCACGTCCAGCACATGTACATTTTTGCTCATAAAGGTTAGAGTAATACAAAATTCGGAACTGTAAAGGGTCTACTTTTATTTATGTGCACTCACAATATCAACACAATGTTGTGCTTTTATAAAATAAAGGAAACAAATATGATGCGCTTTCTGCCGTCTCTTCTTGAACAGGAGCACTTCACAAAAATGAACTTAAATTCAGCGAATACATGCCTCACAGACATAAATATATCTATATAAAGCTTTAAATGACTAATTAATTAAATAAAACCAATCGAAAACAAACCTCTTTCATTATAATCATAATCCATAAAGATTAATTTATAAAAAAAAAAATCTTTCTCTTTATTTATTCCTTCTCTTGCTAGCTTGTACTTATTTGAACAATGCCTGAGACTTGGTATTACGAGCACTTCCTCTGTCTGTTTGCCTCTTTAAGATGAATCGCTTCATGTATTCCCCAATTGTAAGTCGCTTTGGATAAAAGCGTCTGCTAAATGACTAAATGTAAATGTCTCTAAAGGCGCGTCTAATGAGTAGACTGCGAGTCAGGATTGACAACTTCATCCTTGCGAAACAGACTCAGAAAACACTAGTTTATTAGTAAATAATTCAAATGTTTCCTTACTATTCCCCCAGACACATTCATGGTAATTACTTTTGCAGGGGTTTTGCGGCAAGCTTTAGCCTTGAGTGCATTTGAACGCAGAACTCTTCAGCTGCGCTGACGACATGCATGCTGCTGCTGCGGGACACTTAACACCACTGAGCCGCTCTTGACAGTTGCGGTAGCACGGTCTCGTGTTGTTTCCACTAGCGTGACAACTTTTTTATAAAAAAATAACGAGAAGCCTAAAACAGGCCTGCAGCCCGGCCTGCTTCAGAACTATGACGTGAAAATTGTCCCAAAGCCTGGCCCTAGGGGCGTAAAAAAGTCGGGGCCGACTGGGCCCGGGCTAAAATGCAGGGCTCTAGTCTATTTCAGTTGCCTCAAAATAGCAACGTGCCAACAATGCGCCTGAACACACCTCATTTTCAGACCAACACACCCATGGGCGCAAATGCATTTGCTATTTAAACAATGCAGCGCAGGACGGAAAAATGAGAACTGTGTCGGGCTGATACTAGCAAAAACACTGTTTTTATGGAATGAACGGAGCATGAGACGTACGGATCCATGTGCAAGGCTTTATTACAGAGGCGTGGTCAAGAAACGAGAAAGGGTCAGATACAACACAGGTACATCTCAGGCAAGGCAAAGAATAATCCTAGGGCTGGCGTGGGTCTTCGATCGAACAGTATCCAGAGGGCTTGACAAAAGAGGTAATTTGTTAACATAAGCAGTGGTCTAGGCAAGGTGCAAACAGAATCCAAACGACAAGGCAAGAGAGTAAAGGCAAACAGGAAATCAGACAACGAGGCAATGCAACGATACTAGACTAAGATTAGAACTAGGAATCTAACACAAAACTAGGAGAGGGCTCGTAACGTTGCTATCACTAACGTAGCGATATGCGCAAACAATACTCGGCAGTGAAAAAGAGGAAGTCCATGGTTTATTTAGCATGTCTGATGGGAATTAACTGTGTAATCAGTGCATTCGGCTGTGTGTGTGTCATCAGTGCAATGGATAACTGGAACTGTAGTCCGGGGTGAAATGCAACAATTAGTGTAGTGCAAGAGTCCATGTGGTGAGCGGGTGACCTCTGGTGGTGAGTGAACGGAAGTTCATAGACCGGATTCGTGACATGCTGCGCTAGGGCTGGGTATCGTTCAAAAAATTCCGATACCGGTTCCTGAACGATACTTTTTTCTATACCAATTTTATGAAATCAGTTTTAATAAGATTACATTATCTCAAAAATTGTTTTATTTTTTGCAGCTTGTTGACATTTATACAGACTCAAAGCCTCATCTCCTTACCCACTGCACAAAGGAACAAAATATATCCAACACAATAAATCAGTGCAAATAGTTTTAAATAAAGTTCAAATAGTTTTCAGTTTACACATCTGTTAGGCTACCTTTACACTAGTGCGTGTTCATTTTAAAATGCATAGCTCAGACAGAATCATAATTTCTGTTCATTTATTCTAGGTTGTTAAAGACTTCAAGAAATTAAAAATCTTTATCCACTTTCATACGTGGGTGTTTTATTTTCTTTCACCATATGTTTTATTATTCAATTCTGTGTTGTAGTATGTCTAATTATTTGAAAGCATAACACGAGCTTAGTTTTTTCAAATGTATTCTTAAAATAGGCTTATGAAATGTTTTCCTCAGAAAATCTGTGTTCTGTATCTGGTTTTCAAATGAAGGCATACATTTTTTTTAATTTATCCTTAAATTATTGAAAATCTAACTTTTTTATTTATTTTGGCAAACAAAGGGGGTTTACTATTCAAATTAAAACATGGAAGAAATGTCGTGTGATCATTACTTAAAAAAAAAATGTTTTAATAATTGTAATAGTAGCCTAGTTGTTGCAGTATGTACTTTCGGTCTTCCAAGTTTAACCAAACTTTTATTTTGACGGTTTGCCATGAATACCTTTACAGTTCTGTGTGTATATGATATGATGCTAGTTTTACTCAAATCAAACGGTAAAATGCTCATGAAGTGACTCTCAGAGTAGTTCTGGAGATGTTGTTCATGTATGTCCTCATTTAGTGAGACGGCAGACGCTGAAGTCACCGCGAGCGTCACACATTTCAGTCTGTGTGTATAGTCGACGATTCGATGCTTCGATAGGAGGAGCCTGATTCGACGCACAGTCTAATATTCGCGGGCTGTTATGATCGTGCCATTTTGACTATATGGGGGTGCTCAAATGTCTGATTTCACAGAACTACCGGTTTTCTCCCAATAAGTTAATACAGCCTATTATGATAATGCTGTAAATAAGAATCTGAAAAGAAAGAAGCTATAAATAAATATTTTAACATGCATGAATAATTCCAACCACCCCTATAGATTTAATTTTCACTTTTCATAATCTGTGACCGACAGAGGAGCATGGCAGCAGTGATTTAAATCTTTAACAAGACTCAAATTGACAAAGGCAGAGTGAAAGGTTTTTTTTTGATCAGGTAGGGTACAAGTTATTTCTAAATATTTTTGCCACTTTATATATAGTGTATGTAGGCCTACTATTATTTATCTCGTATGAGATGCATTTGGTTGAGTTGCGCTGCAGTAAAAGCGCTTCATTGTAGTAGTATGTGATTATCTCTTCAGCACGCATCGCGAACAGGACAAACAACAATAATATTAATGACTATGACTCAGACTGTCATATACATAACATTATAATGAGAGCACTATTATAATAAAACACTGTTAATTTTGAGTTTAGCTGCCGTGATTCTGCACGTTGTTGCATGAAGAACGCATCCACAAAAGGAGTTAATTCAGAGCCGCGCAGACACGTTCACTTGTGTACTCGGGGCATTTTGTGCAGATAGCCTATAAAGTCGTAACACAAATAACAAAGCGTATTCTGTATGAGAGAAATTAGTTAAATCCCATTAATAAAAAAAAAGAGATTTCATATGCTTCATTTTACTGGTCATCTTCAGCGCACGGCTCAAAACAGAAATGCAGAACATTAATAACTTCATATACTGTATATATATATAAATTCTTAGGGTTTCGCTGACGTTTGATGTTAACTATCTTTTAATCAAAACATAAAACATTAGTTACCCCGTTTGTATCTGCGAGGCGTCCGTTACACATTTTCCCTGTGTGTTAAAGTCAGTAATAATTACTGTCGAATATCTGACTTGACTCTTGGTAATGTATTTTGCTCCGCCCCCAAACATATGATTCGAATATCAGCAAGATTCGAAAATTCCAATTCGTTTATGAAAATCCTTCAGCCGAGAACACCCCTAGTGTGTAGTAAACAAAATTGCGCGCAGTATATAGAGAACAGACTGCTCTGTACGTTTTCAAATCGCTCTCGCGGATGTCAAACACTGATCAATCTGCACCGCATCGCTTCTTGTCGAACACACCTTAGTGCTGCAGGCTTATTCCCTCACTGACGTTGCTAAGATTAACCTCTTAGGTATCGTAATTAGGTTACCGAGCGACAAGACGTTTTTAGATTTCTCGATGGTAATGAGGCAATTTGGTTGGTGCCTAAAAAGTATCGAACTCTATACCCAGCCCTAAGCTGCACATTGCGCCGGGTGTATGACAGGGCCTTGATCGTTAAAATAGGGCCCGTAGTTGAATTGCATCTAATCCTTATTAAAACCTGATACATATTTATTATGCACCAAAAGTAACATTCTTGCAATACAAAAATCTTATAAATTAATTAAAAAAAACTTTTTTTTATCTACAGCAAAGGTAATCTATTATCAAAAATAAGCATGCTTAATATATATTCAATAAAAAAAATAAACAAATGAAATTATAAATTATGTAAATATTAAATATATATATATTAGTCACAATTAGCGTGTTAACGCAGGCAATTCATTTTTTCCAGTTTAATGGCATTAAAAATATTTAACACAGTTAACGCAAAGGCGGACCTAGGTTTGGCCACCCCACTCACAACTGCTGCTTCAGTCTCTTTTTTTTTTCTTGTTAAGAATTGCATTCATTTAGACGCAGAATGTCTTTACAACCACATCAAACAGGAGCCTTTACATATGCACTCTACTTCACCTCAGCACCAGGCGTTAGTCAAACAAGCGCGGAAACGGTACAGGTGTTGAGAAGCTTCAAGATAATTTTCCCGTCCTTTCAGCCATTAAACTGTGCTCGTAGCGCGTGCTCTTCAATTGCATGCACAAATACGGCAGCACGCTCTGTAGCCTGTATCATTTCATATTCAAGTGCGAATGAAACTACAAGCATGCTTGTCAGATCCGCATTGTGTTCAGCAGCAGCAGCTCTTAAAGTAATAGCAGCCAAGTAACCTAATAACCCAGCTGCTGTGGTGTTTGTTAATCAAAAAACAAAATAAAAAGAGGAAATCAATATTTAATTTAGAATTTAGTGTTTGGTAACTTTATTCAATTTCTGTATATTTCCTACTTGCTGAAGGGCACAGGTAAATATGACATTTATTATAATGGGTTTATGTGAAGATTGTTTTAAGTTCACTTAAATTAGTTGTTATTTTTAAAGTCTAATAAATGTTACAATTGATAGCTCTCAGTTATACTGTAATGTTAGTAAAGTCAACCTTACATATAGCCAATGGTTAAATATTAGGAAAAAAAATCCTAGAGACATCAGTAGTATTGGTATCAGTGATACTCGCCTTCAGTCAGAAAAAAGGATGCCACTAAACAAATATAAAAAATATACTCTCTTTTTATTATTACATTAATTTGGAGATTGAATGTGAAATTATTGCAATATATTTAACTTTAATGATAGGTGGGATTAATCTTGATTAATTAATTACAATTACAATTAATTAGTAAAAAAAATTATCGATTGACAGCACTATATAAATATAACAACTGTCACTGACTGCTTATAAATGTCCTAAATGTATCCAAAATATAAATACCACAAAATATGAGTACATAAATAGGAGACTAGATAGCAGAAATGCAATTTAAATTTCTGTAACAGGCTATGATTGATTTGTACCTTGTGACTTCCATGATGAAGAATACAGATTAAAATCTAACTTAACCCATAGAAATAACAAAAACATGACAATCTGTTTTAAATACTAAACATTGCACATTCTAAAGCTACATTTTCTCTCTCTCCATCTCTCTTAGGACAGAGCTGACTCCTGAAAACCCACTGTGGGTGGGAGCTTGGTGGATTGGTTTCCTGGTAGGAGGAGCGGCAGCTCTGGTTATCGCTCTGCCTATACTGGGTTACCCACAACAGCTACCAGGTGCTACCCACAAGCGCGATTTAAAAGAAGTCAAGTGACTGCAGTACAGTATAGTGTTAGTGTGAATAACAGTCTCACTTTGTATATCTTGTAGGCTCTCAGCGGTATATGGCCATGCGGGTCTCAGAGGCCCACCAGCTGAAGGATGGCAGTCAGGTCTCTGCGGCTGATCCTCAGTTTGGCAAAACAGTAAAGGACATGCCCAGGTATGAGCATACGGCCAGGGAGAGGAAGGTTTGTTTCCTCTGCTGGTTTTTCAAACATATTAAAAGCCATACTTGAGTGACTATATACCGCCTTTCACCGTCTGTTAACATGTGCTGTACCGCCATGTTTATATTTAGACACTTCGTTGATGGGAAGTAGCTGAGGTTGTAGTTTTCTTGTCTGGCAAGTTCAGCGAATTCAGATGGGTGATGAGTCCCTAGATGATTTTTAAGGATCCATGAAATTAGCACTTTTCACTGACACTTTACTTTTAAAGATCCAACAAACTGCCACGTATGAGTTATTGGGTTGTCGTTTTTAATTTGGTTTGCTAGTTTTCATCTGGCTGCAAGTTTCCACTAGATATCATTAACACCTGCAGTTGTTTTCCTCTCCTCTGTCCAGTTTTCCAAAGGCAACTGAAAGACAGTTGCCACATTTCACCAATTGGTCTTTCAACCCAAATAAAATAAAAAAGCACAAATGTTAAACAAATGTTAAAAAATGTTAAACAGTTCATTAATGCATTTGAACTTTAAACCATCGCTTATGGCCATAATCCATAATAATTCTTCCTCTAATAAAAAATCCATCTCCTGTTGTCCTCTCACATCAAAATCCACCAATACATTTGTTTAGAACTGTTTTGTACTATTTGTGCTTGATCTGTACATATTCTAATTCAAACAAGACAATGTTTTCACTTGAGAAAGCAATAATGTGGATGGACCAGAAGCAACCGGAAGTAAAAAAAACGATTTTTAAATAGATTTTGTTTGAACTGTTATATTGCACTGCCAAATGCACAAAAGATAATACAAAATATAATGTGTTAAAATTAACACTTTTTTAAGAGTATTAAGAAGCAGTCTATTATTACTATTATATTTTCTGCAAGTACATTTAATGATTGAATTTCCTGTTTTTACAAGGAATTACATTGTAAAATTTGTGATTTGTTTGCTAGAAATCGTTTAAACTATTGAATAAGCCTTTTTCTCTATAGGTCAGTGCTGTTTCTTTTGAAGAACCCTACCTTCATCTTTCTGTGTCTCGCTGGTGCCACAGAGGCCACGCTCATTGCTGGAATGTCCACGTTTGGCCCCAAATTTCTAGAGTCTCAGTTTAGTCTGAGTGCTTCAGAGGCAGCAACCTGGTTTGGTAAGTATCACATGTCAATCAAACTCAAGGCCACACCCTCTTGCTCAAATTACTTTTAGCGCATAAGAAACAACTACACGGAGTTGTTTTTAACTCCATCTTCTCATTCCAGGTTATATGGTGGTACCAGCTGGTGGAGGAGGCACCTTCCTGGGTGGCTTCATTGTAAAGAAGCTGAACCTTCGCTGCCACGGGATTATCCGTTTCTGCATGATGTGCGCAGTGGTCAGTCTGATGGCTATCTTCATCTTTTTGGTACACTGTCCTAATGTGCCCATGGCAGGAGTAACTGCCCCATACTACAATAACTTTACACACAACCACTACAACGCCGCCTACCTGCAGAGAGAGATCCATAACAACAGGTATGAAACCGTTTGAATTCATTACTTTTAGATATAGGGCCATATTTACTAACAGCCTGCGCCAGCACAAACCGTCTTTCGGCATTAAAATAGTACTGTCAGGATTTACTAAAGATGCGCAGTGAAGAATAAGCACTGAAAAGGCGTGGACACAGTTGTTTTTGTGCCTGACCTTATTGAATTTGCATTTGTAGAAGTTTCTCTTTCAGACGCAAAATTTATAGAAGAGTGTTAAAATGAATCCCGCAATGTGATTTACTAATATTTGCGCTCTTCAAATGACCATTTATCACATTGATTTAAATAGGATAATATTGTATCATATTGATATTAAAATACAAAAAGAAAGGAAACATATTCCATTTATTGTAATTAACAACATGAAGTACATTCAACTTTACGTCAAGGTTTCCTAAACTGGGATTCGTAAAGGAACTACAGGGGGTTTGTGAGTTTAAAGAAAAGCTAAATTAATTCAATCATAATTTTTTTTTTTATTAAAATGTATCATTATAAAATAACAACAATAAAAATATACTATAAAGATTAAATATTTCATTTGTTTTGCTGCCTGTCATGTTACCATTAACGTCAGAGAACCGTGAACATGCAAATGTGTTACTTAATTGAAATGAACTTATCTTAAAATCTCAGGGGGGCTCCAAGCAAACGCATTAAGTGAAAGAGGTTTGGCTGACAAGCTAATGGTTTAAATTAATACCCAGAGCAGGAACAAAGAGATTGACTGACAATGTGTTATTGATTGGTTGAGGTGAAATTCAAAACTACAATTATTTTCTCTCCCTCTCAGCTTCTCGGGTCTGGGCAACCTGACCGCAAGCTGTAACATTGGCTGTCACTGTATTGAGGAGTTGTTTAACCCTGTGTGTGGTGCAAATGGAGTGATGTATTTCTCTCCCTGCCATGCTGGCTGTAGCTCCCTCAACCACACAAATAGCCTCAGAGGCAGACAGGTACACAGACCCCATGTTCTACACTTTCTCAGTGTCACGTACACTCTTTTAACAACACAATTTGCCAATTGACTCTGGAGTAACTGCACACCTTTTGTCAGGTAATGGAATTTAAGGAGTCATATCACAAGGAACCATTTTAATCTTTTGGAATCAAATTTATGAGCTTGTACTATGAAGGCATATTGTAAGTTTCAGAACAAAATACTACACAGAAGTTTTAAAACTAAGCTATATTAATGTTTTCAATTATGTGTTGTTTTGGTGCAAATAAAAAGTTAACTTTTATTATAAGAGGTCTCAGAAAAAAAATGTGAATCTACAGTATATCTTATTCTTGGCTATGAATTTGTCCGTATTGGTGTGTGTTTATGCATTCATAGGTGTTCTCTGGCTGCAGCTGTGTGGTAGGGAATATATCATGGGGAGAACAAGGTTTTGCTGAAGAAGGGAGGTGTGTGTCATCCTGCAATCACATGCCAGCCTTCCTCACCTTCCTCTTCATCGTCATCTCCTTCACTTTCCTCTGCAGCATCCCTGCACTTACTGCCACACTCAGGTATGACCATTGCATATAGGTTATGGCTCAAAAGTTTGGGATCAGAAAATGTTGCTTGTATTTATCTATTTTATTTAATGCTTTTATTTAGCAAGGATGCATTAAACTGATCAAAACAGTAAAGACATGTATAATGTTAGAAAATATATATTTTTCAAATAAGTGTTGTTCTTTTGAAGTTCCTATTCAGAAAAAAAAATGAAAAAAATAATAATCATTAAACAACTTCAAACTGTTGAATAGTAGTGTAGATTAAAATGCAAAATGATAAGGTAGCATACTGCTGTTTCAAATCGTAATTGTATTGTAGAATAATACCTACTCTTTTCAATAATAATAATAATAATAATACAAAATTTGACTGTTTAAGTAGTAAGCTACTGTAGTATTCTATTCCAAACATACAGAAGATCGTAGGATTTATTATGGCTTACCTTATAATACAGGTGTTTGTCTTTATAGCCTAATGTAATTTTCTGTCTTCTCCTGCAGGTGTGTTCCAGACAGTCAGAGATCGTTTGGACTTGGAATCCAGTGGATTGTTGTCAGGACTCTTGGTGGCATCCCAGGCCCTATTGCGTTCGGCTCTGTGATTGACATCTCCTGCCTGCTGTGGGAGGAGCAGTGTGGGGAATATGGCTCCTGTTACCTGTACCACAACTCAGCCATGAGCCAGTACACGCTTATCGCAGGAATCATCTACAAGGTAGAGAAAAACACACTTGAAAATATCTGAAAATTATGCTGAAATGTTTCCTGAGAAACCCATGCTGACTCATTCCACATTTAATGCACTTTAGCTTGTATGAAACTCTTGAAACAAACTTCTCAATTTACCACAGGAGGCCATTTATTTTGCAGCTCTAAATAACCTCCAGTGGTATGTAGACAAGCCAGTTTTAAGAGTTTCATAAAAGCGTACATCAAGTCTGAAACTATTAGAGAAAAAGTTTCCATTTTGAAAATGTAATACAACTGATTCTGTTACAAATTATATCATCAGCACAACAATTTGCATGAAAGTTAATTTGAAGAAATAACATGTTATTGTCTTAATATTTTATTTGTTGTCATTTTTAATAAGAATATATATTTTTTAATCATTTTCGATCATAATGCTTTTTACTTACATTTTTTTAAATTATAAATCTTAAAAATCACACATATATATATATATATATATATATATAATAATAAATATGCAGTATATGTGTGAATTTTCAGCAGCCGTTACTCCTGTCTTCATTCACATGATCCTTCAGAAATCATTCTAATTTTCTGATTTGTTGCTCAAGAAACATTTCTTATTATTATCAATGTTGAAAACATCTATGCTGCTTACTAGTTTTGTGGAAATCGTGATACATATTTTTCAGATGAATATTTTCATATTTGATGAATGTTCAAATTCAAAATAATTTATTTGAAATGTAGAAATATTTTGTAATATTATAAATGTTGTTACTGACACATAAATATAAACATGTCAGATATAAATTAGATTTTTCAATGTAACCACACTTGTAAGACAATTCATTTTATCGTGTTCACATCAACCCCATGACAACTTTTTAGTGAACTTGAGGACAAATTCCTTCAGTTTTAACTGTATCTAATTTCTAAATTAAATACATCTTAATTTTTTTTTCTCAGGTTTTAGGCACTCTTTTCTTTTTTCTGGCCGCCATACTCTACAAGCCGCCCCCCGAGACTCCTCAGAGCAGCTGTGAGAGCACAGATGTGGGAGGTGTAGAGGCCAGAGACCTGCCAATCAAAGACCTCCCCTCTGAGATCATCTCCAACCCGCACGCCAAATTATGACCGCAGTCTACAAAAACACAGACACCTCACCTCAAAGTGTGCGTGTACACGTCTGTCTGTGTGTGTGTATAAGGTCAACACCATCACTGTTCACTGTGCCCCGTGCCGCCGGCTGTACATCGCTCCCAACATGCATTTGTGATATGTTCCCATATTATCTCATTGGCCCACCAGTCTCAGAGTCCACCGACCTTGACATGAGGACTAAAAGCATTTATGTCACAATAAATGACCAAAGGTCAAAGGTGAAATCAGAGCATATATGTTACATAAACAGAACCTACCAAAAGCCAACATAATCTTAATTTGACAAGAGATTATTGATGCGTATAAACTGATATTATTTATATAATTTAAATGACAAATTAGAGCATTTTTTAAACGAAAAGCCATAGATGATATAGAAAAAGAGCACTTAATTTAAATGTAATGGAAAGAGAGTAATACAACTGTGCAGATGTTATAGCAAAGTGTTAAGCTATTATCAAATATTAAATATAGTGGATTCAAATGCTGCGGAGTTATACAAAAACAGACAATTAATTACAAACTGTGCCTTTAAAAAGAGTTTTACATTAGTCAGCATAGTTAGAAAGAGATATTGCAGATAAAAGAAAATATCCATTAAAATGTTCAACTCACAAACCCTTAAATCTCTCTAAATTGCACTTTAGACTCACTTCACTGATGGAAATATACATCTGAACCATGTACAGTAGTGAACAACATGCCATTAAACCCCAAGTTTTGTCCTGCAACGCAACATTACACAGTTCTAGTCTACATTCTGATAGCATCTTAAGCATGTATGACTTGTGATTCATGTATTTGATTTTCATAAATTCTGAATATTTTTACATTTTAAAATGTGCCAAAATACTGTAGCTCAGGACTGAGCAGGACAGAGATGCAAGTGAGAGATCAAGAGGCAGCAGGTTCACAAAATGAACTTTTTGCAACTGTATATCAGGTTTAAAAATACCACCCAATATGGGATATTCCTAAAAACCACTTCATTTTGAGATTACATTTAAAATTATTTGTGCACTGATTTTCAGCTACATTTAGGATGGTAGATTGTAGAACATAAAAAGATACTTTCTCGGTTGCTCATAAAATAAGAATGCAGCTTCTTTTTTTTTTTTTATGTAGCAGAATTTTTTTTTTTTTTTTGGAACACCCCAAACTGCTTGAATCCAAATATAAGAAGAATAACAAATATCTGACACATGAACCTAATTTGCTTATATTAAGTGCTACTAAAACATCTCACCAATGATACTTTATGTAGAGGTTTTTATTTATTATTACATGCATTTGTTAGGATTAATTTTCTAATGTTGTATCAGAACTCTAAAGTCTCTTATTATTAATATTATTATATTTTTTCTTTCCCTGATGTGATGGATTTTGATGGATTACATCAACTCACCAATGACAAACCCTGAATGACAATGATGCACTCGGAAATTGAAGATTTGCACAATGAAACTGAACATGCAACAACAAAGAGTAACGTGATGTTTGTATTTGAATTTGTTGGTTCATGTGTATTTTTTACTCCAATGACTGAAAGAAATGTGTCTCGTGTCACAAAAGGAGTTTGCGAGAGGGCTTGTTATTGACTTTATTGATATGTGTTTGTTGTTTTAACCACTGTGTTTCTAAACACTTGTAATTAGTTTTGGTACTTTCTTTGTCAAGTCATTTTTTATGCAGACGCTTCAATAAAAGTTTTAAGCAACAACACAAAAGCAAACTTTCATTTTATTTCTAACTTATATCTGTCTATATATGGAATCTAAGTGCAGTTTATTTCTTATTAATTTTGTCAAAACAAAAATCCTAAAATCTATTTATTTATTTTGAGTTCTAAATTAAATTTGAATCCAACATTTTTAATACAGCATCCGACCTTTGGGCCCCAGCGTATGTTTTAAAGTGCCATTGTCAATTAGTCATCAAACAACAAAATAATTGGAATATAGAATATATAATTTACACATAATTTCATGTTTTTCATTTAGAATAAATCAATTTATTTGAGCCAACCTAATTTAGTTTAATTGAGCCAATTTAAATAATGTACTAAAGCCATGTAAACATTTAGCCACTTTTAACGTTCATCAGACTTCAATATCCAATTAATTAGCACAGCCACTGCTCACTGAGTGAAACAACAATATACGCCATAGTCTCTATGTAGCAGTTCAGAAAGCACCGTTCGGCACAACGCTATAACCACATAAATTAACCTATAACCGCTATAACCTCTACAATTAATCCAAAATGCTGCTGCAAGATTAATATTTAATGAGCCGAAAAGAACGCACGTCACACCTCTGTTCATCAATTTGCACTGGCTACCAATAGCTATTCACATTAAATTCAAGGCATTAATGTTTGCCTACAGAACCACCTCTGGCTCTGCACCCCTTTACCTAAATTCATTACTTCAGACTTATATGCCCTCTAGAAGCTTGCGTTCTGCAAGTGAACGACGCATTACTGTACCATCCCAAAGAGGCACAAAATCCCTTTCACTGACTTTTTCATTTACTGTTCCCATCTGGTGGAATGACCTCCCTAACTCAATCCGAGCAGCTGAATCCTTACCCATCTTCAAGAAACGGCTAAAAACACATCTCTTCCATCTTTATTTGACCCTCTAACTCTAGCACTCTCTATTCTAATTTTATTTGATCTAATCTGTATTATTTTAATAAAAAAAAACACACACAAACATTTGACCCTCTATCAATTGCATATTTATTCTCTAACTGCTAGCTTTTCTTGTAAAACTAGCTCTAAGTTTCATTTTTTCTATATTCTATATACTCGTTTTCTTAAAAAAAAAAAAAAAAAACTTCCTACGTGTACTGCGTTAGGCTAACCAGGACTTGTAATGGCACTTGCATGTTGTTGCTCTTTTGTTGGTTTTAATTGCTTCTATAATGTCCTCATTTGTAAGTCGCTTTGGATAAAAGCGTCTGCTAAATGACTAAATAAATACAAATAAATAAATTCATAACACATAACACTCCAAAATAACATAGCACTAACAAGTCTATCCGTTTACTCAGAAACATTTTACTCTCTCCCTATCCAATCCAATGGAAAGCATGTGTTAATGGAGGCCAGTTAGTGGCTTTGCAGGATAAATGCCATCACAAATCATTTAAATAGATGAAGTTGTAAAAATAAGGTTTATTGAACATAAAGAAAATAGTTTTTGCAAAATCGTTAAGAATTTATTGCTTCAGCTCATCAAATAACAAGAGCAAAAATCAGTTTTTAAGGTACTGGTGTGCGTCTGGTCATTGTACTGTTTGTGGTTGCCACTAGATGTCACTAGCGATACAGTGTTGTAAGTTTTTCCCACCAAATGAAATGACAAGAGGTCATTCTTTGAAAGAAATTGTAAAAAAATCATAAGAGAGTTTGTTCCACAATATGTGACTTGTGTGAACACACAGATAAAGAAGGTTTAACATCATGCTCTGAATATATGTCCAAAACATAAGGATTTCTGCTGGAAAATGTCATAGTCAAATGTCTCTGGAATTAGCTATGACTGCACTTCATCTTATCATTAGATTTCAAAATCTGCAACTTATATCTTAATTTGAGTTGTAAAACATCAAAATGTTCAAGCTAAAGATAAGTATTTAGAGTGGAATATACATCAATACACACAAAAGGTAAATATCTTTAGAGGACAGTGACTGTTTCAGGTGGTGTCAAAAGATATGGAGAGCCTTTTGTGGCAGTGGAGGAAAGATAAGAAACAAATGAAAACCCTCAGATGGGAAAGGCAGGGCTAGAATTGAGGTTTACATTCTGGCATTATGTGAGGTCATGAAGCAGTGGGAGCGAGTCAGAAGACAGGGAATGCACAACACGGCTGTTTGTCATGGATCATCGTACTGTAAAATAAGTTCAAGTTTAAGTTCAGTTTTTATTTATAGAGCACAAGACAAGGCCGACCAAAGTGCTGCACAACAGACAATAATATTATATTATTATAAATATATATATAACATATAACGCTATATGCTATACATATAAAGCTATATGATGAGTAGAAAATTAGTAAACAAATTAAAACATTTAGGTACCAATACAACAACAAAAGCAGATTAAAACCCTTCAAAGCACACATTACTAAATATTAAAAGCCAGAGAGAAAATATGCATTTTAAGATATAACTTGAACTCAGATAAAGTGGAAGCCATTTTAATGTGAACTGGTAAGTTGTTCCAGAGGGTGGGGCCAGCCACTTCAAAGGCTCTAGATCCCCTGGTTTTTAAGCGAGTTCTAGGGGTCTGGAGGAGAAGTTTGCCCTCTGATTTTAGTCCCCTCACCGGGGAATAAATAAGACGGTGCTTGATTGTTAAGTGATTTATAGACAAGTAGCAAGATTTTAAACTCAATTCGATAGTGAACTGGCAGCCAATGCAATGATCGCAAGAGGGGAGTGTCATGATCAAACTTTTTACACCCCTTCAAGAATCTGGCTGCTGAATTTTGAAGTACTCGTAACTGCGAGATTTGAGACTTTTATATACTAAAGTAGAGGGAGTTGCAATAGTCCAGCCGAGACGTAATAAAGGCATGGATAGCAACCTCTAGAGAGCTTTTTGAGAGAAATGACTTGATTTTAGGGAGCGAACGAAGATGGAAAAAACTAGAACCTACTACAGCAAGGAATTATCAAACACCACACCCAGATTCCGAACATGGGGAGAGATAAAGGGATTTAAGTTTCCGAGGTTGGGTTGAATACTTGCCCCATGTTCAAAAGGACTGAAAACAATAACTTCGGTTTTATCTGGGTTCAAGAACATAAAGTTTTTAGAAAGCCATGATTTGACATCAGCAAGACAAGCAGTAAGAGTATCAATGGAAAAATGTGTTTTCTTAATCAAAGGCAAGTAAATTTGTAGGTCATCGGCGTAACAGTGAAAAGAGATGCTGTTTTTTCTGAAAATGAAGAAGCAAGATTAGTTTACCATGAGAATATGTCTGCATGAAAGAACCACATGAATCTTAGTGCAGCTAAATAATAAATGACGGTTGTCATTACAGCTCAGCACAAGATTAAATCCAGGTGGATTTCAATTTCACTCAGAGTGACTTAAACAGCCACAATATCTTCAAAATTTCAGGAAACGTTGTTGTAATCAGCTCTAAATAAGAGGCTTGCCTGAAAAGCACAGACACTGGCTCGCTCTGTTACATCTATTTCATCTATACGCTAAGCATCGCAGCTGAAGGCAGACTTTTAATGAAGATCAATCCATTATCTTAATGCACAGTCAGTGAATGCAGGTATTCATCATTAATGATGCAGGCATGTATACTCAGTATTTGCTAATTAATCTTCCCATGGGGAATTACAATGCAGTCTTAGTCTGCAAAAAAAGAAAGAAAAAATATGTTTGCAAATCTGTTTGTATATGTAGGAATGTGCATGTATTATTTGATCTTCAACTGCGTCCTTGTACTGAATAAGTACAGTTCGACTTAATCACTGACAGTCCATTTGATGAATTTTAGAATGTTTGTATTGGGTAAAAATATTTTTATTTGATTAATAACAGGATGCACAATAAAAACAAGCTTGTCAAGGTAGGCACATGCTAGAGATCATGAGAGATTAAGCACAAGGCCAAAATGTCAAACACAAAAGGACGTCACCTTCTGTGGTTGTTTTTAATATTTCTATGGCAAAGAAGAAGGCTATCATGAATTATTTTCAATTAATTGATTGAACTGCTTCACAAAACGTGTCTAAATGATTCACTCACAAACCAGACAGATTCGGTTCCTGAGTCCAACTGACTCAATAATACATTTGCAGCAGTTAACCGGCCACTAGAAGTGAAGACTATTGATGCATTATACAGCCCAGAGCCGATCCTCCCTATACGCAGCATACGCAAGCTGAGTAGGGCCCCCGAAACACCAGGGGGCCCCCTTGCTCTCAAAGATGATTTCATTTTAGTTTTGTTTTAGAATTTGGCCAGTGGCTATGAAAACATGAATGATAATGTATTGTAATGCGGTGCTGTCGCCCTTTCTATGTAAAAATCAGTCAAATCATGTAACGTGAATGTCGTAAGGTCTCTTGCTTGAGACTAAACAAAAATGAGTGGAAAGCATAGTGAGCCGCGAAAGAGACACTGTTTCTCGAGCGCTGTCCGCGAGCGCGATTCGAGACGGAGTGAAACACGGACAATTGCGTTTCATTCATAAACGATCGAAACCCCCACCCCACCCCCTGGTAAACACAGTTTTGCATAGGGCCCCCAGAAGTCTAGGATCGGCTCTGATACAACCCGAATTCTGGAAATGTATGGACTTTTTTTTTTTTATATAAAATAAAAACTTAAAGACTTTCAAATCACATGAGCCAATATTTTATTCACAATAGAACATAGATAACATAACAAATGTTTAAACTGAGAAATTTTTACAATTTATGCACAAGCTCATTTCAAATTTATGCCTGCTACAGGTTTCAAAATATTTGGGATGGGGGCATGTTTACCATGGTGTAGCATCTCCTATTTTTTTTAAACAGTTTGAAGATGTCTGGGCATCAAGGTTATGAGTTTCTGGAGTTTTGTTGTTGGAATTTGGTCGTATTCTTGCCTGATATAGGTTTCCAGCTGCTGAAGAGTTTGTGGTCGTCTTTGACATATTTTTTGTTTAATGATGCGACAAATGTTCTCTATAGGTGAAAGATCTGGACTGCAGGCAGGCAAATTCAGCACCCAGACTCTATATTACGAAGCCATGCTGTTGTATTAGCTGCAGTATGTGGTTTTGCATTGTCCTGCTGAATTACACAAGGCCTTCCCTGAAATAGATGTAGTGTGGAGGGGAGCATATGTTGCTCTAAAACCTTTATATACCTTTCACCATTCATAGTGCCTTCCAAAACATGCAAGCTGCCCATACCGTATGCACTTATGCACCCCATCCTATCAGAGATGCTGGCTTTTGAACTGAACGCTGATGACACGTTGGAAGGTCTCCCTCCTATTTAGCCCGTAGGACACGGCAGCCGTGATTTCAAACAAGAATGTCAAATTTGGACTCGTCTGACCATAGAACACTTTTCCAACTGTCCATTTTAAATGAGCCTTGGCCCACAGGACACCACAAAATTTCTGCACCATGTTTACATATGACTTCCTTTTTGCATGATAGAACTTTAGTTGGCATCTGCAGATGGCACAGTGGATTGTGTTTACTGACAGTGGTTGAAGTATTCCTGGGCCCATTTAGAAATGTCAATGACAGAATCATGCTGATGTGTGATGCAGTGTCGTCTGAGGGCCCAAAGACCACGGGCATCCAACAAAGCTCTTCGTCCTTGTCCCTTACGCACAGAAATTTCTCCAGTTTCTCTGAATCTTTTGATGATGTTATGCACTGTAGATGATGATATTCGCAAAGCCTGTGCAATTTTGATGTTGAGGAACATTGTTTTTTAATTATTTTACAATCTTTTTACGCACTCTTTCACCGATTGGAGAGCCTTTGCCCATCTTTACTTTTGAGAGACCTTGCCTCTCTAAAACATCCCTTTTATAGCTAATCATGTTACAGACCTGATGTCACTTAACTTAATTAGTTGCTAGATGTTCTCCCAGCTGAATCTTTTCAAAATATCTTGCTTTTTCAGCCCTTTGTTGCCCCCGTGCCAACTTTTTGTAGACATGTAGCAGGCATCAAATTTGAAATGAGCTCATTTAGTGGATAAAAGTGTATAATTTCTCTGTTTAAACATTTGTTATGTTCTCCATGTTATATTGTGAATAAAATATTGGCTCATGTTATTTGAAAGTCTTTTAGCTTTCATTTTCTTCAAATTTAATAAAACGTCCCAACATTTCTGGAATCCAGGTTGTAATTTACATTTTGTATTATTATCAATGTTAAAAACAATTTTTGCTGCTTAATATTTTTTATGGAAACCTAGATGCATTTCAAAAGAACAGCACATTATGTAACAATGTAAAAGTCTTTATTGTCACTTTTGATCTAGGTAATGCCTCCTTGCTGATTTAAAGTATTCATTCCTTTACATATACCTTACTGACTCCAAACTTTTTAAAGGTAGTGTATGCAATGTATGCATGGATAAATAACATAGGGAGACTCAGGAGTACCAAAAAGTAGATGCACAAGAAATTAAAATATAAATTGAACAGTAGTTTATGGAAGGAACTGAAAAATCCCTCACTGGTGTCATGATAGTGCTGACACATTGGCCTGAGGCACAGAATCACATATACTAAAACACACACACACACACACACACTCACCAGTGTTCAAATTGTGTTCAAAGTCCTTGGGGGGGTTCCCCTAACCAGACCCCCCCCCCCTCTCAGTCCCCTTCAAAAATAAATAAAACCTTTTATAAATATGATTCAGAAATTGTTTTTCTTGTCCTTGTTATCATTGAGAAAACCTAATTCTAACATAAAAGCTTATTTTATGATGATCAGTGAATTATGTGTACCAAAAAATCACTAAGCAAATAATAATAAAATATCTAGCCTAGGGTGGTGCATAGACAAAATATGATATCTCGATATTTTATAGGATTTTATCGATAACGGTAATTCAGACGATCGTGTCGCTGCAGGACTGCCAAGTACAGCTGACTCCTAAGTTTTTGATATTCTTCATATTCTGTGTGGTCAGTCAACTTCTTATATTTAATCAATCTAATTTTATCAACAAAATTAATCTTTGCAATGCAGAGGAAACACAGAATCTGCATCTGAAGAGGCATTTAGATGTATTTATTTACACACTGTTTAATGCAGGACATGAATGCATTTAACCTGCAGTTACGAAATACATAAATAATGTTTTGATATTTTAATCCTAAAACGTTGAATACTGATATTTGAAATTATTTAAACAAATGAAAAGTTACTTTAAATGTGAAATTAAAGCCCGCCAGTAGGTGGCAGCAAGTCACTGTTAATTAGTGAGTCATTGCGATTGAACCGAATCATTTAAACGGTTGATTCATTCAGGAACAAAACACTGTCATGTTGCTCAGAGACCGCAAAACAGTGCTGTGGCTGTGTTTGGAACCATTTTTGTTCGAAACACAAATAGAGCAACAATAGACAATACGGTGTCTAAAACGTAAGTCTGTTATCTTGTTTATTGAACTGTTGTATAAAATCAATGTCACATTTGCGATTGTGCGAAAAAACATTCACTCTTCATGTGATATATGAAATTATATAAATATATACATTTTCTGCCCCCATATCTTGAATTTTGGCAGCATTCTAAATGCATTTATTAGACTGAATCATGCAGTGAAAGAACACACTCTAAATGAGCAGTCAGTCTAGTTAGTGTTTAAGCACTCATAACTCCTCTTATAATATGTATGATAAATTAATCTCTTACTTTTATCATAATTTGCCAGTTTCAGTCTAAACAAAATTCAGCAGTGACTAATCGGAATGCCTCTGATTGGCCACTGCATTCCTAAGCTCAACAGAATCGTGTGTGATTGGCAAATCTGTAAAAACACGTCAAAATTAAATACGATGTAACATGAGCTATTTTTAGTCTAAATTTAATACAGCAATCGAATCCTTCAATTTAAATTTCACTAGTTTCATGTATTATAGTTTTATTGAAAAAAGCTTGCTTAAGGTCCGGACCCCCAGCCTCCCCTCAATTCAAACTCATGCACAATCAGATAAGATCCTTCTGTGTGTGTTAGGGGATTGAAGCAATATGGCTGGACTGACATCTAACTATCCTAACCTCTTGACCACCTCACAAAATGGAGTCATTTTTTTAGATAATTCACTCAGCCATCTGTTTTACCCACTGTCCCTGCTGTTGCCCTTTGAACAGAGATCATCAACACGATGATATAGCCAGCACTTATAGAATGGACTATAGCACTTATAGAATGGTGATTGAACCATCCCTCAACACAGGCCTTATCAGCCATCTTAGACTGGTAAGCACTGAACAGTCAACACCTTTGATGGACTATAGCACTTATAGAATGGTGATTGAACAGAGATCAGGATGATGTGATAGAATGGAACTTATAGAATGGTGATTGAACAGATCAGCCCTCTCAACACTCAACACGATGAGGCCTTATAGCCAGCACTTCATATGAATAGGCACTTATAGAATGGACTATAGAGTAAATATCAAACAGAGAAGCAGCAGACTATTTCCTGTATGCATGCAGGAGGATTTTCCATTTTCCTAGCAGAATTGTTTAAATCTGTCAACTGTGGTCAAGCTGTCACAGGTGAAATCTTGAAAACTCAAACAAGGGATGCAAAATGAACCGAATGCAAATTCTTAGAACAATCATCAGTAATTATGAAAAAAATCTAGTTATGCAACAGTGCTAACACTTCTCTCTGCATCTTCTATTTCTGAAATGTATTTCAAGTAAACAGACAGTTATATAAACAGACAAATATAACTGTCACTCCCCACACAGAGAAAGATGGTCAGATGATGAAATTCAATACAGCTGAAGACACATATACACAAATAAACACCTATTTCATATCGTCACCGTCAAAAGCAGCTTTTGTTAACGGCATCTCTGGTGGCTGTGAAGCTGCTGTGAAGGTCAGGTCTTTCATGTCAATCTCACACAGAACAGGCTCTCCATATGTCACTGAGTGATCAAGATTAGAGAGCATCAAGATGACAGTCAACTCCCCGCTGGCACCAGCTCTCAACACACACTCCTATATCAGCATAAGCAAGCAAAGTGAACCACCAGATTTTATATATTATCTATTCATATATATCAAGGGTGTAGGTTTGGAATTGTTTTAATGAGCTGGATATTACTAGTAGAAGCATACAGTACACACATAAATATTTATATTGACATCAAAAAGCAAAGGTATTCCTTGTCCTTCAATTATTTCCTTCTTTCCTTCCTTCCTTGTAAAATAATCAAATATATCAGTTGTCCATCTTTGAGTAATTTAGTATAATATAATTTATCTTAAAATTAATAAGATTGTTCATCAAAACAGGAAGTCTATAACAGAAGCACAACACAATGATGGGGGAATAATACATCTCAGCATGAGGGAGAGAGCAGAGGAGAGACAAGGAAAGCTGGAAGGCCTCGTCTAAACGGTGTGACTAAAATCTCTCTTTCATTTCATGGAAGAGAGTGGGAACTCACTTACATCTCACCGAGGCTAGCAATCACTACCACAGGAGGCAAAACAACTTAACAATAGGAAAAGTAATATGAGGATGCCGATTACTCACAAAGCAGTGAATCTCAAAGGACTGATTAAAAGCTCAGCTGAAACATGTTTGAGGAGTAAAAACAGTGAAGGATGGATATTTTTTAGCAAATATTAAAGCAGGAAACTCTCTGCCGCTCTTTTGTGAAGTCAGTGACAGTGTGGTGTTGATTTCTCGCATAGCTTGATGTTTTCCAATAAAATCTTATAATGAAGTCATACTAGAAAGGAAAAACACTGATATTCTCAGCCCAAAACCATGCAGCTGTCTGTGTTTTGTAATATTGTATTGCTTTGTAAAGATGTTAAGCAGAATACTAATCATTTAGTTGTTTGTAACTTCATATCGCAGACACACAGATCAACACAAAAATATCTTATGTCTCTCATTCTTGACTACTTAAGGGTTATGTTAGGCCATAAACACACTGTTCTGTCAACAACAATAGCAAATATGCAATTAAATATTGGCATTCGTGTTTATTGTTAATGCCAAAATGCTGAGGTTGTCAATGACTACGTTTCAGGAGTGAGTCCTGTATTCCCTATGCTAGGGATTCTGCAGCTTGCACAAGGCTAAGACTGCAGGCCTGTCTGTGACTTTTTGACAAGCTGTTCCAGTGGGCCTTCTGTTTTAGATCTTATTGTATTACCTGTTAAACCAATCAAAAACTCATTAATGCAAATATTTTTCATTAAAACACAATAATAATTTTTCCTTAATTCTGTAAGTAATTTATGGAGAAGCATATGTTCAAAGTCAGAAATTCAGAAGTCAGAAATTAACACTTTTAATCAGCAAAGATGCATTAAATTGATCAAAAGTGACAGTAAAGGTATTTTTAATGTTACGAAAAAAATTCAATTTCTACTGCTGATCTTTTGAACTTTCTACACATCTACTAATCCTGAAAACTGATCATCATAAACATGTCTTGAGCATCAAATCAACATATGAGGATGATTTCTGATCATCATCTTGTAAAAAAAATCATCAGTTTTGGCATTACAGCAATAAATTACATTTTAAAATATAAAACAGTTATTTTAAAGTGTGATACAATTTCACTATATTACTGTTTTTAGTTTATTTTAATCAAATCAATTAGTAATGGTTATTGCAAAAAGACAATGAAGACAAGCTCCATCCTCCTGTCTTCTTCAGAGCTTTATGGTGCTCAGCAGAATAAATGGTCTTTCATTCTGACTGACAGGACACAGGAAGTCTGCCATAAATAGGGGATAAAAGGGAGTGAGAGGGGAGATAGAGGAATATAATTACAGCAAGCTGCAGATGGATGTCTATGGACATCTTTTGTTAATTTCGCTTTCAAACAAAGGTGAACAAAACAGTTTGTACTTGTTGAAAGGCACAAAATGGGAGCTTGTGAGGTAGAAACACTCACGTGATATAACACTATTAATTCTGTTCCCAAACCTTGTGAGTTGTTTAGGCAGGTGTGCTGTTGCTTTAAAATCTTAACAGAATAATTATGCTAGGAATGGTAAGTCACCTTATCTCTTTTATAAATATTGATATTATTGTAAACAATTAATCAATTAGGATTTTTTTCTGAATTTAATCAAAATGTTTTTCGAAATATTCTTCCCATGAAATGACAGGTTTCTCTCTAGTGAAGTATGCCAGACTCCTTTTCTATCGCACTGATCTCATGGTAATATGGATAATATTTGTGACCCTCTCTGTGAAAACCCAGCTAAAGTCATTTTTTAGTGATTTGCATTTTTCTACAAAAAAAATCATCCTTCATGTGATAAAGAACATTCTGTGAAAATTGTACCTTTATATCTTTAATATTGACTGAGTAAGGTCATGTCAAATACTGAAATTATAGTGAAATTAATGGTTGAAATCAAACTTTGATGCTTGTTATCTCATAATTAGATTTTGAGACTTTAGCCTGGAATTCACAGAGAGGGTCACATTTAAGTATTCTGGCTGTGCTTTTAAAACAATGTCTATGGGCAAGTTGTCACTGTTCACTTTGGGGTAATATTTCTTATGGTTTATTTTTGAATGCCAGTTTCTGTATAAACCAATCCAAGCTCAAAAGAAAAAAATGCCTATAGCGACATATCTGCCAATTATATTTCTGCTTCTAAACTCAACTCAACCTTTATTTATAAAGTACTTTCAAATCCAAAAATGGACAAAAGTGCTGTCCATAGTTACCATATAATCTCAAAAAAAAAAATTAAGTAATTCACAAATATCCAACCAATCAAATGCCAATAGCCTGGTGAAACAAATAAGTCTTTAAGACCTTTTTAAAAATGGCCATGCTTGATGAGGATTAATTAAATAACGGCAGTGCATTCCAAAGTACTGGAGCTGCAACAGAAAATGCACAATCTCCACTCCGCCTCAAATGAGCCCGCGGGACAGTTAAAAGCAAACTCTGAGAAGAGCGCAACGGTCAATGTGATTGGTAAGAGATCAGCAATATCCCTTATATACTCAGGAGCCTGATCATGCAAAGATTTATGCACAAATATTAACACCTTGACTTATATTCAATATTTTACAGGTAGCCAGTGCAAAGATACCAACACAGGTGATTTCTGATCTCGTTTTCTGGTGTTTGTTAAAAGTCTTGCTGCAGCATTTTTGAACATAGGCCAACTGAAGACGAGTAACCAGAGATTCACTTTATCCTAAAGCATTACAATAATTCAACTGCGTTGAAATAAAAGTATGTATAACAGTCTCAAAGTCCTTGTTTGAAAGAATATTAATCAGTTTGGACAGTTTCTTTAACTGAAAAAGGATGTTTTCAAAACACTGTTTACTTTCTAGTCAAGATGGATTTCAGAATCAATAATTACTCCCATATTCCTCACATAAACACAGATCTTTGGACAATGGTCCATGACTTTCAACCATACCTTTCTCAAAAAGGTTGTTACCAAATATAAAAAACTCTGTTTTATCTTCATTTAATTGTAAGAAATTATTTGCAAACCAAACCTTAACCTCAGTCAAGCACTTGTAAAAAAATTTAAAGAGGAACAATCATCGAACTTTAAAGGAAAATAAATTATTAAATCATCACCATACAAATTATAATTAATATTGTCTTTAAAAATAGCAAATATTATGTTAAGAACAACGACTATTTTTTTTTTTGGACCAAAAAATTATCCTTGTGGTATGTGAAGTAGCAGATGCAGAAACACTTTTTTTTTTATTTTTTTCCAATTTTAACAGAGCATGCCCTAGTGTTGGAAAAACCGGTTGTCATTTTTATTTTAGGCGGCGGGGGGTGTTGTCGGCACTGCTGACCACCAACATAAAGTAACTTGTATCTAACTTAGGTTCTATTAAATCTACATGATCAATAGTTTTGAAAGCTTCCACGACTGAGGTACTTGAAAGCAGTAATCAACTTTTTCAAAGCGGACTCATCAGTCACTGCAGGATCTGGCTCTCCGTCAGTGGTGGGCTCAGACTCTTGTTCCGCACAGCGGGGTGATGGTGGGCTGGGCTCTGTGTCGAGTTGCGTTCCTGATTGGGGTAGGACGCTCTCCAGACACCGAAACATGGCCTCCCTCCTGTTCAGTCTGGTGGTGTGTCTGGGAGGTCAACAGGGCGATGGTAATTTGCCCCGAAAAGGGACTTCATGGTCTCATTATCGTACGGGGACGTGATGGCAAGATGGGCGAATCCTAGTGCAAACGATACAAGATCAGAGAACTTCGCTGGCCATTCCATTCTTCTTTTTCCTTTTTATGGTCATGTCTTCTGTCACGGGTTGCGGTGTACAAAAAGGCGCACAAAGAAGAAGAAGAAGAAGAAGTTAAACCATCTTTAATAAATCAACAAGAAGGGTAAATCCACAGAAGGTAGGCAGGAATCACACGCACAACTCAGCGTACATATTAACACTGGACGAAGACTAACGTAATTGACTGGACTTAAGTTATAAAGCAAATGAGGATAATTACAAAACACACCTGAACCAAATGACATGATCAGACACATACGGGAAACTAGATCACAGAGCACATGAGGGAGAAAACATAACAAAACATATCCATAGGTATGACAATAAATAATAATAATAATTTAGTTTTATTCATTATAATAATATATAATGAAACAAATCTACTGTAATGTATTTACAGACTATTATAATTAATTGATGTGAATTAAATTCCATTTGAATCATTAATCCTTAAAATTCAATTGACACTTCTCTGGGTTGCAACCTCAATTCAAATTCAACTCAGCAATGGAACTGAAACTGAATTCTAATTAAAATTCTGAGTGCTGCACCACTCCGAACATTACATCTGATTCTCAGGTCTTTAGCTTGATGAAAAATGCACAAATACTTAATAAATATAGTCTAGTGTGACAGGAGACGCAGAGAACCAAGAAAAAACATCACTTGTCTGCAAGAAAGTGATGGGGAGAATATGTAAGACAATTAATACCATCTAAACCAGTTTATAATCAACTCCCTCTGTAGCTGACATCTGAACGCTCGTGTCACGCTACAGTAAGTCATGGCCCAAGTTCCTCCGATTTCATGCACCACAATCCATTTCATTATCTCCCTGCTAGCAGATGTCACTGGGAAAAAAAGCTGATTTACAAATAGCATAAACAAACAAAAACTCATAAATAATTAATACACATACATTTTTGTTTATTGCTTTGGTTGGTGATTTTTATTTCTGTCTTCCTCACACATTTCTTCTCTCATTCATGTGGGTATTGCGACTTGAACAATCCAAGTTGTTTAATTGATGAGCTCCATTTATTTCTTCACAAATTGCAAAGCAGGACAATAGTGTTCAATTTTATTTTTTGCCAAACTCTTGTGCCAGGCTCATTTGGGGTTTGTACCTGTGAGTCACAGATGAGGCTTTCATGTAGCTTCTGCCAAATGAGGTGGAGTGTCTGACCAACACAAATATGGTATGCATTCAACTGAAGCCTGCCATTTTCTGATGGATCCTCTCACTCTGAAATACAGTACTACTCAAGAGTTTAACAGTTTGACAGCTTACCAGTGGATGAGAACTAAAATGACCTTTCCAGGGAAGATAATGGCAGTTCACAATGTTTGATGTTAAGTTCTTCAAAGAAAGAGAGTAAAGTGAAGTCAGCAACACCTATGGGTTCAATTCCCAGAGGATCCATTAACTGAGAAAATTTACTTTGAATGCATTGTAAATTGCTTTGGATAAAAGTGGCTGCCATTGGCATATATGAGGTACAGTACATAAGAAAGGGGGAAACATATAAGAAACACACACACACACACACACACACACACACACACACGCACACGCACACACACACACACACACACACACACACACACACACACACACAGTTTAAGGTGTGGCTCTTTAAATACAGTTTAGAACAGTGTTGTTAACTAAAACTGAACACTGTGAAATTCAATTAAAGCAGAAATAAAATAAAATATAAATATTACATGAAAATTTTAATTAAAATTAAGCTCATGTTGGGCACCCTCCTTCCTTGGTGATTTTGTTGATATCGAGTTATTTTTGCCACTTTATAGGCCTTGAACAGTCAAATACACACACTTGTATGTGTCAAAATGCCGTCTTACTGTAAGTTAAAGCAAACTGTTGAAAAATAAATAAGCATGTAATAGTATATTGGATCTGTGCAGCAATATTCCTGCTGTCTGTCATTCATGTTAATCAAAAAAACAAAAGAGAGAAAATCTCTCACTCCTCTTCACTAGATCACTTTTGTAACTTTAATAAGAAGAACTATATATTTAAAATCAACAGTGAAGAATATGCAGTGTTTTTATACATTTGATTACTTTATTCAATGTATGTAGCATTTCTTATTTATTTATTCGACTGTAGTTCCCTTTCGATATTTCACTCGTACTGTAAGTATGGGAAAATCCCTTTTTTCCACTTCACTGAAGCCTTTTTCAATCACTGCACGTGATTGGTTCATGTCAGGTGAAAAAAAATAACAAATCCACGGCGGTGGTGAGCGAGCCTATGCTATGCAGCCCGCCATAGCCTGCCAAAATGGGAGGGGCGTCTGGCTATGTAACTCGCCGCCTGCCACCGCATCTCAGATTTCTTCTCTTCAGCGACGAAGACCCTTCTTCGCTGATGCTGAGATCTGCTGTTGAATGCCTCAGCAGCTGGATTAGGACCAGCTTTCAGACTCGGTCATCCCCTGCGGCTATCTGGTAAGATCTAAAAAAGCCTTACTAGAAGAGCAAATTTCAGCGCAGCGTTGTTGCAAATGCTGCGCTGTCATTGTAAAACGTGCGGGAATCCCCTGCAGAGCCGGCCTTGGGCATAGGCGGAATAGGCTTGCTATGTGTCAAAATGCCCGTCTTACTGTAAGTTAAAGCAAACAGTTGAAAAATAAATAAGCATGTAATATTATATGTGGATCTGCAATATTCCTGCTGTCTCCTCATTCTGTCAATCAAAATGTTACATAAAGAGAAACAAAAGACTCCTCTTCACTCTCACTCCTCTTTTAGATCAAGAATAATAATTTAAATTCTACAGTATATAAATTCGTGTTTTAGTGAAGATGATATGCAGTGTTTTTATACATTTGATGTATATTCAATCTATGTAGCATCGACTCTTATTTATTTATTCGACTGTAGCTCGTCCTGTTCGATATTTCAAAAACTCCTTTTTGTCCACTTCACTGGGAAGCCTTCCCTTCAATTACACTTCACTGTTTTTCAATTACTGCATGTGGTGAAAAAAAAATCATGTCAGGCTGAAAAAAAAAAATCCACGGCGGATGAGCTTCGAGATGGTGATTTGGTGCATGACGACCGCATGACACCACTGGCTGCTGTCTGAGCGGTGCACGTGGTGTCCGGCAGGAAGAGGAGAATCCTACAGCCTAACTTTTAAATACATCTTTAAAGTGAATTTTACATTAATTGTACTTGTTTAATAAGCCCCGTTATAGGCCTATACAAGCATTACTAAATTTGACAATTCAAATAAAAAAATACAATAAAATCCCCAAAAAATACACAACAGTAGCATAAATATATAAAACGTGTTGTGTTGTCATGTACACACAAAAATTTACACTGCATGTGTGGCCGCTCGACAGGAGCCTTTCGTCCTCCCAGAGCATGTTTTAAACACTATGGCAGAAGCTAGAGCCCCATCTACCAGACGCCTCTACACTCTGAAATGGGCCATTTTCTCGACTTGGGTGTCAAGACCGCGACTTAGACCAGGTCTCCTACGATGTGTCAGTGGTTCTTTCCATGCCCCTATTGCTGGCCGATTGGTGGGCAGAGATAGTGCGGTAACTCAATTTTTATGAGGCGCCAGAAGAATGAATCCCCCGCGTCCTCATACAGTTCCACCTTGGGACTTACCAACCGTACTAAAAGGGCCCCCGTTTGAACCATTGCAATCCTCGAGCCTCAGAGTACTCTCGTTGAAAACTGCCCTGCTGTTAGCACTGGCGTCGGTCAAGCGAGTAGGAGACCTGCAGGCCCTTTCTGTCAACCCTGTTTGCCTGGAATTCGGGCCCAATGACTCCAAGGTCGTCCTGAAACCAAGGCTGGGTTATGTACCTAAGGTGCTCTCCACCCCGTTCAGAGTCCAGGTTATAATGCTTTCCGTGTTTTTCCCCCCGACGGGCAGCCAAGAGTCCCTGCTCTGCCCCGTCAGGGCCCTGAGAATATACATTGAGCGTTCTGCCTCATACAGAAAGTCAGAACAGCTTTTTGTTGGCTTTGGTAACCGCGCTAAAGGGGGCCCTGTTATGAAGCAGAGAATTTCTAGGTGGTTAGTGGATGCTATCACATTAGCGTACTCAGAGCCCATTCCACCAGAGGCATTGCCTTGTCTTGAGCATGGTCCAGCGGGGTGTCCATTTCAGACATTTGTGAGGCGGCTGGCTGGTCCTCGCCGTCCACATTTGCAATGTTTTACAACCTAGATGTCCCCGCCTTGCAGACCAGAGTCCTTTCTGCTTAAATAGCAATCTTTTCGGGCTCACTTGACCAACATTGTTCCTCTTTGCTTGGTCTGTCCATAACTGTATGGACGCCAGGTATAACTTTCGGAACGACACCTCTCAAGGCTCACCCTGTGCTTGATGTACTCTATTGACTCCCCTGGGCCTAATCCCACGTGAGTCTTGGTTTCGAGTCGCTCCACGTCATAGCATGGCGTGATTGAACTGGTTCCCATACTTACAGTATGAGTGAAATATCGAAAGGGAACGTACTCGGTTAATTTCGTAACCTCGGTTCCCTGAGATATGGGAACAAGTACTGTTCCTGGCTGTGCTATCCACCGCCGTGGATTGGTTCATTTCTTTCACCTTACACGAACCAATCACGTGCAGTAATAACTGCGTAATTGAAAAGGGCTTCAGTGAAGGGTAAAAAAGGGAATTTCCCATACTTACAGTACTCGTTCCCATATCTCAGGGAGCCGAGGTTACGAAAGTAACCGAGTACATTTTTTTTTTCCTATTTAAACGTTTACTCTTTACTTGTCTTCAGAAAGCTTGAGGTTTTTGTTTGTTTTGTCTTGTTTTTAATTTAAGCTAGTAGTTTATTTTGTGATCGACAGTGGTGACAAGAATTATGGAATTTCTATGGTATCAAAAATGTTGATATCATAAAGACCTTATTTAAATAAAAAAATAGCTATAATGTGATCTCTATCATTACGGTGAACTATAATTACTCCATTGATATATATTCCATGATATTTTGGTCATATCGCCCACCCCTTCCTGGCATAGTTAGTTCCACTATGAACAGGGACTTGATCTGAGATAAAAATTAATAAGCAGATCTATACAGGTGGAGCTGGTGAATGTGGTGGGTTTCAGAGGAATTCTGAAAATTGTGCTGCAAATGCTTACCAGCCATTTAAATGCTCACTGGCTGGCTGCGTATGCAACACGAACCAATCAGCTTGTGCTGAACATCATATCTGATTCTGGCCTTTGTGCACCATGTGGCCAATAAATGAATAATCTGTAAAATGAAAGGAAAGAAAAGCATCATGAGTCATGCTGCTGGAAGTACGTCATGTTTTCATTGACCACACTGAGCATCACAGATTGCTGCTTCTGGACCCTCTGTGTCACATCGTTTCTCTGTGGCTAAAGAGCAGAGAGTCACATAGTCAGATCAAGTGGTTGGATCAATCACTTCTGTGCCAGGGCTGCTAACAGAAACACACACAAACAAAATAATTTTAATAGGTACAAGCCTCAAGCTGTCACTCCACTAGATTCCTATGGGAATTTTAGAGATGTGGCCCTGCTTGATAGTTTAATGGTTGTAAATGTCTCTGTGAATGAAATCATTCATTATCACGGACTCTGTGCCATAAGAGGACAGCTTCTTAGGAGATCACTGGATCTCTGCTAAAGGCAAGCCATGTGGAAAATCCAATAATAGATATTTGACTCTTAGAGAATTGACTCATGCTCAGTCACACCATGTTTAAATCAATAAAATAGAATCAAAATTAAAGAGAGAGAAAAATATTAAAAAAGAAGAGAAAAAGAAAGATTACCTGGTTAAGGGCTCTGCCAGGAGAGAGTTTAGTTCTGAAGAACAAATATTATTTGCCATTGAAGTGATTAAAGCTAATTCAAATTGGAATATATGACTATAAAAAATGAATTAAGGAAAAAAAAATGGACAAGTACAAAATAAAATAAACTTCAATTCAATTCAATTCCAAAACTTCCCACACTATAAAAACATGATTAATTATTAGTTTTTCAGTAATAAAAAATACTTAAAGCAAACAAACTAAAAACTTATCTCAGTGATAAATACAAATGTACAGCATTTTTTCACGCACAAATCTAACTCAATTTATTGAAGATTAGAGTCACAAAAATAAAAACAATAGTCTAAATATCGTACATACATGTAATTATGCTTCTCAAGTAAATTTTATTTGTTATAAGGATGTTTATTTATTTTGATTGGAAAACAAAATTAATTTAGTATCAATTTTTATACTAATTAAGAAAGAAAATACAGAGAAGAGATGATAAAGGACACTTTTGGGCTCATTTGGAGGACTTCTACCAACTATAGATTTCTTCACAAATCTTCACTTACATAAATAAAGGTTCCAAAAGAGGGTTTTCTCAGCAATGCCACAGAAGAACCATTTTTTTTCTCTCAAGTCTAATTCACACTGAATTGAGAGATGCCGCCATTGGCAACAGACACATTCATTGTGTTTAGTCGGATCGGTATGTTACCCCTGTCTGCATCTGCTGGTGTTGGTTACTTGTTTTTTGACCATCGGTGTCTTGATTGTGGTAGGACCCATTCAGTCTATGCAGGGTCAGAAAGCGCTCGGATTTCATAAAAAATATCTTATTTTGTGTTCTAAAAATGAATAAAGGTCTTAGGGGTTTGGACGATATGAGGGTGAGTAATTAATGACAGAATTTTCATTTTTGGGTGAACTATCCCCAATTCTGATCAATCACTGAAGGCTCATTTCACGGCCATAATATACCCAGTTTGAAGCTTTCTAAGAAAACAACACAATGATTTGCATGAATCTTGTTGATTTTAACCTGCATGCATCAGAGCAGCTTAATGGATATGCCAGGATAAATAAACGCCACACTCCCCTCCTTCTTCACTTTCTCAGCTGTATAGCACACACATGTAAACAAGCACAAATGTAATGTACCTTGATGTGTGTGTGTGAGGTAAATATTGGATATAAATAAATTATCTTCTTCGGAAGCCTAAATCAATAGAGCCATTAGAGCCCAGACAAACCTTTGGCATACATATAGACACTGTTAGGCATTCTTCACCTGATGAAACCTCTTCCAATGTTGACATTTTATATGCAACATGAAATTGGTCTTTTACTCAGCACATCAAGTCCACCTTTGTTTTCATCCTTTATGCATCAACAACAGTATGTGGGCAGGGAGAGATAATGCTTGAAAGGAAGAAGAGATATTAGGATGAAAGAGAAAAACAGCTGAGAGTGTGGGGATGACAAAGAAACTCAAAATTAGCTTTTTCTTCTCATTTTCTCTTATTTCTTTCAGTGCCTCTCCCTTTTTCTCTCAGTGATTGCTCTCTTCTTATCAGCACTCGTTTACAAGGGCCATTCTCTTTGGACAATACTAACATCTTCTGTTCTGTGCTTCCAAAAAGAGACTCAAAATCAGAACATAAATTATTCAAAAAGCTTTTTAAAACAGCTCTTTCGCCCAGGGTTAAGGATCTCTTTATAAAACCTCAAAGTCACAATTGCCACTTGAACACAGGACCCACTTATTTAACCCCATTTTCATTATTCATAGTTCTTATGAGGGTGGGGATTGGAGGGGATTTATTCAATCAATGAATCAGATTAATTCAATTTAAAGGTGAAGTGTGTAATTTCTGAGCCAACTGCAGCACTAAACAAGACACAGAAAATATTTGTATTAATATACTATTTTCAAAGGTGTATCTGTCTTCAGACCTTTTCTACTTCTTTAGCTGTACTGAATGCACCTATAACTAAACTACAAAATATTGCCAATTACTTCATCTGTTTTTGCTCCATCAGTAAAAAATAGTTTCAAACAAAGTCAAAGCAGCAGCCACGGTACCTCCAAGCGGCACACAATAGTGGTTTTCCACTCCTAAATGAAACAGTGTTTTTGAATAAATTGCTTAAATGAGTGATTTAGTTAGAGTAGAATTAACATACTACTCTACTGTTTGCCATATAAAGATATGCCAGAAATAGTATGAGTAGTAATGTTGTATGCTATTTTGAATTCACTTGTTTTGTTCCTGGATTAATCAATGTTTTTGAATCAATCAGTTTAGTGAATTGAGTCGTTAGTTGTCTCCCAAATAAAAACACCATGCACTATGTATTCCACCATCTAATGTTTGTATTTTATAAGGGTATTTCGTCATCCAACACTGGACTCTGATAAACCCTCCCACTCTGCCTTGTGTTTCCCTGCCCATATTTGAAAGTTTTTCCTGTGACAGTTGAATGCATAAATTAGTGCCAAAATTCTACATTTGTGTCTTGATTTTCCCAGGTGTTGGTCCAGTTATGTTCCCCTTTATATTAGGTGGCCTTAACTGCCCCATGTTTCGTGTGGATTATTGTTAATGTTAGTGTTTCAACGTCAGTGAGTGTGTGTACCTGTCTCTACATAAAAAAAATAAGCACATCTCCGTGTTCTATTCACTTGCTGTGGTCATATTGTATTGCAAAACTGCTATTGAGGAGGGATACGGTTCTTCGTCTCCTCGTTCTGTGTTTCCTGGCTCTTCGTGCAACCTCTGACGCAGTTCGTGACAGAATAATCCACCCAAGATGAGGCGGCGGCTGATTATTGGTTCCCCGCGAGGGATAGATGGAATCTGGATTAATCTAGATTAGATCTAGATTAAGCCCGCAATGATGGGAATTCGATGCCTCCGCTGATCCCATCCAGCTCATCGATGCCTCCGCTGGTCCTTGCCAGCTCAACGATGCCTCCGCTGGTTCCATCCAGCTCACCGAGGCCTCCGCTGGTTCCGTCCAGCTCACCGATGCCTCCGCTGACATATCCAAAAGTATCCAGCTCACCGATGCCTCCGCTGGTTCCATCCAGCTCACCGAGGCCTCCGCTGGTTCCGTCCAGCTCACCGATGCCTCCGCTGGTCCCATCCAGCTCATCGATGCCTCCGCTGATCCCATCCAGCTCATCGATGCCTCCGCTGGTCCTTGCCAGCTCAACGATGCCTCCGCTGGTTCCATCCAGCTCACCGATGCCTCCGCTGGTTCCGTCCAGCTCACCGATGCCTCCGCTGGTTCCGTCCAGCTCACCGATGCCTCCGCTGGTTCTGTCCAGCTCACCGATGCCTCCGCTGATCCTGCTCAGCTCACCTTCCTCCGCGCTGCTTCCGTCCTGTTCCACTCTACCCGAGCGCCCCCCAGATGCCTGCTCTCGCCAGTGCCCCAGAGAATCAGCGGGTCCGAGCACCCCCGAAAGTTGGTCTCGTCCAGCTTGCCTTCGTCACCGCTGGCCCCGCCCAGTTCACCTTCATCTCCGCTGGCCCTTACTGGGTATTCCCCGGCCGGCGAGCCGCCTAAAAAAGATTTTTGGGGGGGGGCCATATACTCGATCCGCCATGGCCGTCCGAGTCCCGGATCCGCCATAACCCGAGCATCCGCCATGAGGCCACGACGCTCCCGATCCGCCGTGGCCCCCGAGGCTCCCGATCCGCCGTGTATTTTTTTAGATTCGGTTTCGGAGTTTCTCGCCGATGTGGCCGCCTCTGAGTCCCCGGACCCGCCGTGGCCGCTTGAGTCCCCAGATCCGCATCCTGGCTTAAAGATCCGCTGGTCCCGGACGGGCACCACCTGTCCGGTCTCCAGGTCCTTGAGGCCTCCTGAGCGCCCACCCCCCTCCCCTGTCGATGTCATACGGTGACGGGACGCGCCTAGGGGGAAGGGGGGGGGTAACATCAAATAGTCTGCCTCTGCCCTTGCTGCCCATATTTGTTTTTTCCTGTCATTATTTAATTAGTCTCCATTTGTGTCTTGATTTCTTTCCCAGGTGTTTCAGTTATGTTCCCCTTCATATAGTCATATTTGTTCTGCCCCACGTGTGTTGATTATTGTTCATGTTAGTGTTTCAACGTCAGTGAGTGTGTGTACCTGTCTCTGTCATCGTTTCCGTGTTCTATGTCCTGCCCATTAAATGTTTAAAGTATTAGTTCTTTGTCTCCTCGTTCCGTGTTTCCTGGCTCTTCCGTGCAACCTCTGACGCAGTTCGTGACAAGTCTCTGATAAACCTCCACTCTGCTGTGTAAGGAAAGCTGTGACAGTTGAATGCATAAAGTGCCAAAATTCCACACTTCTTTTTTTCAGGTTGGTCCAGCTTTATATTAGGTGGCCTTAACTATTGAGTGCTTACATCAAAAAAAAATCGGAGTATACATCCGCGCTAAATATCAGGTGTACTTGCTGTGGTCATTACATCGCTATTGTATTGCTTGCGTAGTACTGCTAGAGGAGGGATACGGGTAAGGTTAGGACAGGTTTAAGGGGTATATTTTTTTTTCGGAGGGGTTAAGGTGAAGGGTTGGGATCACGTTAACGGCGATAAATTATATACCACACTAATTATATATGTAATTTCAGATATTATTTGCAGATGTAACTACATGCAGGTATAAGTACAATGTAAAAAACATGTACACAATAAGTGCATTGTATCAAATTATTCATTTAAATGAATCAAGTAGTTAAGTACAAAGTAGAAATATATATTTTTTATTTCTTTGCACGTTATTGCACTAAAACGCACATATGCAGACAAAATTAAGTAAAAATGTAAGCCTATTTTGGCAGTTTTCTCTCGTTGGGATAAAAGCGTGTCATATCCGTCCTAACATGAAAGCAGCTTAAAATACCCGCTACTGTTTTGTGTCATTAATGTTTAAAAAAAGAAAAAGAGAAAAAACACTCTGCTCAAATCTGCTCTTAAATAATTGCCCTCTTTTTTTTAGCTTCAATTAGCATTAATCTATATTTAATGTATAATTTATATTATGTTTATTTGTGCTATTGCTTTGTTCATTGGTTCTTATTTTATTACTGATTTTTGTTAGTTTGGTTGTTGTAGAAGGGAGAGAAACATTTGACTGTTAACATCTAAGCCCATTCACATTCTTAAAACATAAATAGTATGTTACTGCACAGAGCGCAAACTTGTTCAGCCATGCTTCCTGTACAACTAATTTATTTGTAAGCCCTGCAAGACAACTTTGTCCTGCACTGTTCTATTTGTCGAGCACTACAAAAACTACATAATGTCACGTTTTATTATTGGGTGATTCGACACATAGATGTTTTACCAGCTAAGAAGTTCAGCACTTTTAGAGTTTCCCCCTATCTGATGTGAGCAAAAGTATTGTAACAATTGCCTCACAGGTCTTTCTAAGTGATCAGCTGTGTCCTGTTCATTCATTTCTTCAGATATTAAAAGCAGGGAACGTGTCGTATTCAGTTTTTTTTTTTTTTTCCATTGCACTTCTGCATTAAAACGCTGAATCTTGCATATTCGATGATGACACACAAACCAGGATGAAGATGAGGGAGCTGACTTTGAGAGAAAAGCAAGCAAGCCTTTTGGCAGTTTTTCTCATTGGGATGTCAAAAGCGATGTCATATCCGTTCAATTAGAGCTATATGCAAAAACAAGCAGGGCATGAAGAAATACCCAAGCTACTGTTTTGTGTCATTAATGTTTAAAAAAAGAAAAAGAGAAAAAAACCACCACTCTGCTCAAATCTGCTCTTAAATAATTGCCCTCTTTTTTAGATCGGCCGAGAAAACAACAGTAGTTAATGACAGACAAATCCTAAAAGCTGTGAAAATGAACCCTTAAAGACGTGTCTGTAAATCACCAACAACTTCCAGAAAGCTGGAGTGATGCTCTGACAATCTATTGTCCTCAGGAGACTTTGACACAGAATTACAGATGCTACACAGCAAGATACAAACCTCTGACCAGCACCAAAAATAGAAAGACCAGATTAGAGTTAACAAAAAAGCACAAAGGTGAGCAAGAAGAGTTTTTGAACTGTGTTTATGGACCAATGAGACAAAGATGAACCTTTATCTAAGTGATGGGAAAGCAAAAGTGTGGAGAAAAAATGGAACTGCACAAGGTCCCAAGCATATAGCCTCATCTGTAAAGCATGGTGGAGGTGTTGTCATGGCATGGGCATGCAAGGCTGTCTCTGGAACAGGCCCTCTCAACTTTACTGATGGCTTAATGTATGATGACAGTAGCAGAATTAATTTGGAAGGGTACAAAACCATTCTTGCCTAACAATATTAAAGAAAATTGTAACCAGATTCATTGGCAAGTGCTTCATATTGCATCAGGACAATGACCCAAAACACCCTGCCAGTTCAGTCAAGGAATTTATAAGGGCAAAGAAATGGAAAGTCTTAGATTGCCCAAGTCAATCTCCAGATTTAAATCCGATTGAACATGAATTTCACCAGCTGAAGAGGAGAGTAAAAGCAGAAACTCCCCAAAACAAGCAATAATTGGAATTGGCTGCATTAAAGGCTGGGAAAAGTATTTCAAAGGATGAGACCAAGAGTCTGTGATGTCTATGGGTCACAGACTCTGTGTGATTGTGCGCAAGGGATCTGCAACTAAATAATAGCTTTTAATCTTTTATATCTGCCTATGGTTCAACTGTCACAGACTCAATGAGTGGGATAAACTGCTGTTTTTTTATTTGGTAAAAACACGTATGTGTTGAAACTGCTAATAATAAATGTGACATTATGTAGTTTCTAATCATCTTTTAAATCATATTGGCAAATGTCTTGACTCCACAGCGAACAGATGTAAATTTGTCTTTACTGTTCCAATACTTATGGAGGGGAGTATCTCACTCCAAAAACTCTGGGAGATCAACAAATCTAATCATTGATTGTGATCAGCAAACCAGAAAAATAGCAAAATAAGTTCAGCCTTAGGCTTGTTCAAGACATTTCTGACTGTTTTGTTAGGAGTACACTTCTGTGATCTTTGCAATTGCCATGCTCTTAGTGTGTAAGGCCCGGCTCGATCGACCCAATACGGCAGTCTTCAGCGGGTGAAGGCCTTTTGCGTATTACTGTCTTTCCTTTTTCACGACACAACAAGGGATTTCTCTCGTTATTTCATCTGACTCCATAAATGAAAGGTTTTAATGATATCTGTGCATCATTAAAATATGAACGAATGATTGATTATTCTTTTCAGCTCTTTTTAATACTTTATCCGCAGATGTAGGGAAACTATATCGCTTAGAGGCCCTGTTTTCACAGGTCTCACGGACACAATCTCGTCAGGCCCGGTAATCAATCAGAGGAATGGTTATGTATCTAAGATTTGCCGTTTTCACAGAGACATCGAATCATATTTGCATCGTTTAATGTTTCTTCTTAGCAGACTCCACAGCGTAACATTAAATCAAAAGTCAGTATAGTAATTTTGTCATTTTACTACCCGTTCCATCCAAGTAGACTTGAAATGATGCCGGATATTAGGGAGGCTTGCGGAATATACGAATCCACTATCTCACTCAGTCAAACAAATCTGGAGCAATAATTCAAAAACTCCAATGTTACAAGAATAGAATCATCAGTTAACAATAATTCAGGAATTGAAGAATTTGTAGAAATTACTACCTGGCAATGAAATACACACAGCGATTGTGTGGGCAGCATCCTGAGTGTGATCAATAAGCAAACCATTTGAAAATAGCTAAATAAAGGTGGTTTGTTCAGAGCCTTGTACTTTGAACTTCTTTTAGCTTTTCTTGTTCAAGAGATGAGTTAGTTACATACATTTCTGCTGTTAGGAGTGAGGAGGAGAGGGGGAACAAGGGAAGAAGATGAGACCGTAAGTACAGGGTGTGAACTACACTGTTGTTGCGTCTCGGATGCTGCTGTTACATATGCAAGAAAGTTTTGTTGATTCTCAGGGCCTTTTGTCCTCTCGTGG
Source organism: Ptychobarbus kaznakovi (assembly GCA_027422405.1). NCBI lineage: Eukaryota > Metazoa > Chordata > Actinopteri > Cypriniformes > Cyprinidae > Ptychobarbus > Ptychobarbus kaznakovi. Next base: position 15,089,233 of record CM049794.1, on the reverse strand, counting down.
GGGGCAGCTCTTAAGTGAGAAATATTAATGCTTCAGTTATGCGGTTTCATCTTTAAAGACCACCCCATTTCATTTCTCATTACATGCAAATGTTTCCAATACAAAATACACCAGCTCATATTACATCATCTTTGCACTCGCTTCTCCACATCAGTTCTCATTCAAAAATTGAAGCATGATGGAATATAGGGACATGAAAGGGCATGCTGAGAAATTGATGATAATTTTGACAGTGGCAGTGCAGAATTTGAAATCTTCATAAGACGGAGAGAGAGCTGTGAAAAAGATAAGCAGGAGCCCAAAAGTCTAAGACCAATAGTGAAAATGCATTAAATGTAATGCTGCCCATAAAACAACATCCCTACAGAGTTAATCTCCAGGAACGTTTGAACATGCAGGCAGAAGTTGGGTACATGCTGCATCATGGAATCCCTGTGCTCAGCCAAAGATCCACTCTGCCACGCTCTTGTCATGTTTGCTCTAAGCTTCAAATTGCCTTTCAGGCCACAAGTGGATGCAAGTGCCTTAAGAGCTGGTGTGTTTCTGCTACAGGAGGATGAGAACCATATTGGACATCCTGACTCCTACTTCTCTAAAGTTCTCAAAGGCCCAACAAGACTTGTGTAATTAAATAGGAAGCTTTTGTGTTATTGCTTGTTCTTCAGCCTTTTGATGAATATTTGGGGAGTAGCTACAATTCTATCTTTGTATACACTGACTATAACCCTTTGGTATTTATTTCCCGCTTGTCAGGTACCAACCAACGCTGTTGTGGTGGGCTCTCGTTGCCTAGGAAGATAACCTGGTTGTCGGCACAAGAAGGGATGCTCTCCCTAGAGTATAAAAGTGGTTTTCTCTTGTTGTCCCCTGTATCATCTTGCCTAGTGTAAATGGTAAGAGTAAAAGTATTGACTACAAACCTTGGTTTGTATTCTTAATGGTGGGGGTGTTACATCCCTAGGATGTATGTGTTGTATTAAAATTTATTGCTGCTGTGTTTTCCTGCCCTTTGGGTGTGGTTATGTTTCCCCTGTGTGTGTGCTCTTTCTCTCACTCTCTGCTCTCTCTGTCCTCCGCACAGAGGTGATGAATCTGCTGGAAAAAGGAGCCATAGAAATCGTTCCTCCAGCCCAGAGCGAGTCAGGCTTTAACAGCCGCCACATCCTCGTCCCCAAAAAAGACGCGGCCTGCGACCTATTCTAGATCTCAGACTCCTGAATTACGCCCTGATGAAAAGGTCGTTCAGGATGATCACTTTGAAACAGATCCTCCCGCAAATATGCCCAGGGGACTGGTTCATGTCACTGGATCTGAAAGACGCGTACTTTCACATCCAGGTAGCCCCACATCACAGACGATTCTCGAGATTCGCATTTGAAGGGGTGGCATATCAATACAAGGTCCTGCCATTTGGCCTATCCCTGGCTCCCCGCACTTTTACACGATGCATGGATGCGGCTCTCTCCTCTCTGCGACAGATGTGAATCCACATACTCAACTACCTCGACGACCTGGCTCATTCTGGCCCAGTCGCAGGCGGTTTTAACATCGCAACGACTCCAAGGTCGTCCTGAAACCAAGGCTGGGTTATGTACCTAAGGTGCTCTCCACCCCGTTCAGAGCCCAGGTTATAACGCTTTCCGCGTTTTTCCCCCCGACGGGCAGCCAGGAGTCCCTGCTCTGCCCCGTCAGGGCCCTGAGAATATACATTGAGCGTTCTGCCTCATACAGAAAGTCAGAACAACTTTTTGTTGGCTTTGGTAACCGCGCTAAAGGTGGCCCTGTTACGAAGCAGAGAATTTTTAGGTGGTTAGTGGATGCTATCACATTAGCGTACTCCTCCTCGGGGTTGCAGTGCCCCATTGGAGTCAGAGCCCATTCCACCAGAGGCATCGCCTTGTCTTAGGCATGGTCCAGCGGGGTGTCCATTTCAGACATTTGTGAGGTGGCTGGCTGGTCCTCGCCGTCCACATTTGCCCGATTTTACAACCTGGATGTCCCCGGCTTGCAGGCCAGAGTACTTTCTGCTTAAATAGTAATATTTTCGGGTTCACTTGACCAACATTGTTTAAGCCCCTCTTTGCTTGGTCTGTCCATAACTCTATGGACGCCAGGAATCACTTTCGGGACAACACCCAGGCCACGGATGACCCTCAAGGCTCACCCTGTGCTTGATATATTCTATTGAATGTCATCCGTGGCCTGGGCCTAATCCCACATGAGTCTTGGTTCCGAGTCGTTCCACGTCATAGCACGGCGTGATTGATCTGGTTCCCATACTTACAGTACGAGTGAAATATCAAAAGGGAACGTACTTGGTTACTTTCGTAACCTCGGCTCCTGAAATATGGGAACGAGTGCTGTTCCTGTCCGTGCTATGAACTGCACGCTTGGTTGCTTTCTTCGAACAAATCTGAGATGCGGTGGCAGGCGGCGAGTTATATAGCCAGACACCCCTCCCATTTTGGCGGGCTATGGCGGGCTGCATAGCCATAGGCTCGCTCGCCACCGCCGTGGATTGATTCATTTCTTTCACCTTACATGAACCAATCACGTGCAGTTAAAGCTGCGTGATTGAAAAAGGCTTCAGTGAAGGGGAAAAAGGGGATTTTCCCATACTTACAGTACTCGTTCCCATATCTCAGGGAATCGAGGTTACGAAAGTAACACTTCATGTTCACACTCTCAGCTTCTGGCTTCCCATTTATGGATTTTCCACTGTAAATTTGCAAAATGACTGACAGGAAGAAATTATTTTGATTTGCTAAATAAAAAATTTGACAGCGGCTGTCGCCACTTTTTAATTTTCTGTTTATAGACAATATTGGCACAGACATCAGCATGTTCTCTCGGTACAGTTATTTGTGTGATTTCATAGAGTATGATTTGTTCTGCATACCATTCCGAATCAATTAGAGCTGGGTGAAGAATGCTACCACAAAAGATTTCCTACACTTAAAATTGATTTTCACTTCCTTCTAACAACAGCAGTAGGGCTACACGTTTTGTGATACATCTGTGCAAATGAGTTTTCTAATTCAATCAAATGATTTATGGACAGAAGTTACATGTGTTTTATCAATTTGATGGTTTGGATTTTATCAGTCCACACAAAAGCCAGTTGCGAATCTGATCGTAGCATAATGACAGTGATGGTTACGCAGCTGTAATAATGGAGGGGGCTCTAGCTGCATATAAAGAGGCTGTTTGCATCTGATTTATGGACAGGTGCGTTGTACCACACTAGCAGACGGGAGAGGTCCTGAAGCTGCAATTAGCTAATGATGCTCTCAACCAGAGCATCTAATGCAATATTTAGATGTTGGTGGAAAAAATAATTGCAACTGTTGTACCTATTAATTAATAAAAAAATAATTAATACATTTGCATAAACTTGGTCTTTATGTTAAAACTGTGTCTTCAGAACTAATCTGACCAAATAGCAGTTACCAAGGGGTAATGTGTTGTATATTTTGGATTTAAATTCGACCAACCTATGTTTATATGTAACCGACTAAATAAATAATAAACCAGTCATAAAGGGAAAAAAAAAAATAACTGATTAACTCGTGATCAACTTGTAAGACTAGTTTTATGTAACCAGCCATGGGTTTTATTCTGGGTAAGTGATCACAAACCAAACCTGGACCAATCAGCTGTGAGCAAAGTAACATATATCTGAGTGTTTTAGAGACAAAAATGTCACAGTTTTTCTGCTATTATAATAATTATATTTATTTTATATTTTCTTAATATAAAATATTATATTATATTTATTTTATATTATAATAATTATATTTATTGTATTATCCTTAATGCATTACACATAGGCAATTATATTTTGACAATTAATATTTAACTTAATTTAAATTAATATGAATACATAAATACAAATAAAAACTTTAGGATATTTGAAGCTTTTAAAATAGCTAAACTTATGTTTTCTTCTAGTCTCTTTGTAAACCTCTATAAATTATTAATTAAATAAATTAAATGTATTACCTTAATATTTATATTTTTCTTCAGGCACCTTCTCAAACTTCCGTGGCATCTGCAGTGTTTTTTCCTGCCTTGTAAATGTGTTTAAATGCATTAAATTTTTCATAACGATCTCTAAATATTTAGCACACAAGTGAATTGTGCTGACTATCTCGAGAGTGAAATGACACTCTCCATGTTTCCTGTGATTGGATATTTGTTGCAGATGCCATATTGTCAAGTGCACGTGCTCCAGAGTAAATCGTAAACTCTGGAACAATAAATTGATAGAGAGCATTTATAGTAAGCGTTGTGAACCTGCTGAACCCAGCGTCATCTGGCTTAGATTTCTTTGGTTTTGTCAGTTGTAAACCTGCTCTGAAATTAAACTAGCTTTGTAACAGACCACCTGCTCCGCCTAATCTATTTCAAATACCCTGCCCCCAAATTGATAAATAAAAACAAAACTAACTGTGGTTGGTCATTTTATATGTTGCATCATGGAAACGCAGGTGACCTTATCAGGAATTGATTTTTTATTATAACATGTTTTCTTATTCAAGTTTTTCTTTCAGAACATAATCACAGCTGCCTTTCCCCACCCCCATCAAACAAAGACGAAAACAAAAGAGTGTTGGAGACATACGTCAGATGTACAGGTTCACACCAACACCTGCGAAACTGCAGCATTGTTCCATTGTCACCTGCAGAGTAATTGAAGGGTAGACCTACTGTTTCCAAAAGCGATGTGCCCTTTAAATGTCAAAAATTATGAATAAGATGCTGCATGTAATCTAAAGATCTCTAGAAAGAAGAAGTGATCAGCTATAAAATGCTTAATAGTGTTAAAACATTTCACCAAATGAATACATGTCACTGATAAGTACTCATATAGCAAATATTCATCTTAAAGTGCTATATATCCCTGAGTGGTGCATGGACCGTTGACTTTTAACGTCTGTCTTTCTAAACCACCACCTCTCTGTCCTCTTCTGTATGGTCTTCAGTGGGCACATTGGCCTCAGGGTACCTTTTCATATCAGCAGAAAAGACACTTAAAGTAATTTAACAGGTAATAGAGCGGAGCATCTCACAGCTTAACGGTTCAGTTGTGTGGGCATATGAAAAAGTAATACACAATCCACCAAATATAACCAAAATGAATTATTCATGCCACCGGTAAAGCATTCGGGAGAGGAAATACCAAATGCCATTGTGGAGGCATTCAAACAAAGAGAGTCAAAGAGCAAAGGCAAGCCACGGCTAATGTCTCTCTGAAGTAAATGTATTCAATCATTCAGAGGAAGGGGCAGAGAACATCCAGGAAAGACAGACAAAAGTGTTTATATTTATAATCCTTTATGTTGTGGTATTTAACACTTGTGACCATGAAAACAGATGCTAAAGCCAGTGTTATTTAGAGGATACATCTAAAACCACTCAACCAGATTATTCTCATATTATTTATAAATTCAGATGACTCATTGGAGTCACAGACATGTATGTATGTATGTATTTAATACTACTTCTACTAATAAAACATTATTTGTTTTAATCTTCACATCTGTCCTACATGCCCAGGACTTGTTGTCTAAGCTCATTTTGAGGAATTCTTCTAAGTATTAAATGTGTTCACATCATCTGCATTAATAGAATATGCATGAATATATTTGCAGGGTAGTTTAGAAAGCATTGCACATTTTTTAGCTAATTGCTATTAATGTGCTTATGCTTTGTGAGTGATTGTGAGTGATCATGTGTTTTGTGAGGGGTTGCATTGCTAATAAATATAATTTACATAATGTAAATGAGTGTGCGTATAAAAACAGATGCAGTGGTGCATCAATGGGATTTTGTGGCAATGAAAATTCTATAACCATGTAAAAATGTATCATTCACAAATGGCAGATCATTCAACCTTCGCCTATAATTCATTTCTTGTTAATTTCCTCTTTAAAGCATGCGCTTACAAGAGAGCAAGGTATTTATAGCACAACATCTCTGCCTTAAATGTTTCTTATCTTACTGCCATTACTTTTATAGCTATGAATGAATGCCCCACAGAATTCATCTGAGTTTTTATCTCAGTGACCCTTGCATCTCTTAAATTAGATTTATTTTTAGCAGAACTGGGAGGTCAAGACTGACTGCCCCAGCGAGACCCTGCTGGTAGATGATGTAACTACACCATTTGGGCATCATTCGTCGATTGAATGCCATCCAAAAATGACTGTGCATTTTGATAAAATATTTGATTATCATTATTAATTACATACAATGTATGTAATTCTGGAAGCAAAAAAAAAGTACTTTTACGTATAGAGAAAGCCTCCAGGATGTCCTTTGCCACAAAACTATAAACAGATAAACACTGTTGCACAGAGATGCAGTGCATAATAACAGTCATACATTGCATAACGCTCTTGTTCACAGATCCATAATAAGGTCCAATATGCCTGCCACATCAGTCAGAGGAAAATTGCAATGGTGCATGGCACTTCAGGAGGAAATTACAGAGCTCCCATTGGGAAACTTCCTTTCAACCAATAAAATAACATGCTGGCGACACAGTGACAAATGTTCAAGCAATCAACCATTCTTGATGTTGATGAGATTTGAATATTAATGATGGGTTGCATTGTGAGAACACTTGACTTCAGTACTTTTAAATTGAGAAAGACTTTTGTAATCTTCTTGAGAGGTGGCTAATCATGAAAATATGTTTTGACTTCTATTTTTCCCAACCACATCAAGAAGACCACGCACTTATGTGAAGTTGAGTAGAATGTGCTATTTGTTTCATAATGTTTTCATTAAACATACAAGCACATGCAAAGCAGTATGTGAGCAAAATCAGCATTAACTACAGCAGCAGACTCACATTGTGCATTCACAGTTTCTGCTGTGTAAAAGAGCTGCAGTGCTTTAGAGAAAATAAAGTGAGTGCTGGGTTATGCCACTTTTAATAATGGCCATAAATTACAAAATGATTATCAGGAGTGGAACACTGAGAATTATTACAAACTTGATCACTGTGAAATCTAATTAACATGAGAAAAGGGGTCACATTTACATCCAAATGGTATTTAATCTACACAGAATTGAGCTAAACCACAAAGTGTAGCTAAAGACTACATAAAACATCTGGATTCAAATTTAGTGAACTGCTGTAGACATTCTCCTGCAATATGATAGATGAAATGAATGGGACATTAACTAACACACTGAAATTAATGTGTTTTTTATCTTCTTTTATCATCTCATACATTTTTTAAATATGTTTTGTTTAGTTTTTTCTTCCTCTGTTCTTTTACTGCTTCTGCATGACTTATGATTGTGGGAAACAAAAGTTATTACCAAAAAGGAGAGGGAGCGGGAGGAGAGAGAGCTGACCTCGGGAGTCATGATTTTATGGAAAGCCATAACAAGGGCATGCAAGCATAATGAATAACAAAATCCAGCATGTTATCTTTCAGACACATCCAAAAAAATAAGCCTAAAAAATTAAGTTTCTAACTATGAATCCAGATGTATGATTTTTGGTTGTATTTATATTGTAATTATAGCCATACTTTCTGACCGTTCTATTAATTAGTTAGTTAACAAAATGGATTTTATTTAATTTTGTATTACTTTTACTTACAAAATTAATATTTAGTCATGTAATACTTATTCCACATTTTGCATGCTTTTCACCACATTCATTTTTTGATAAATTGTATATTTGATGTTGATGTCAATGTTAATTTCCCCCCAAAAAAGCACATAGAATATAAAAAAGATCTACACTCTGTTTAGACATAATAATTAAACTCTAATTATGTCCACAATTTAGCTAATATAATTTAATCACTTTTGTTACAGGTACAATTTGGACAAGAACATTGATTTAATATACAGGCACTGTTTAACATTTCATTATATTATAATGTTAATGTGCACTATCACAACATAAATTTTGCATTCAAACGTTTTGTATTATAAGATAAGTCAAGCTTTCAATTAAAACAACCTGATGTGGCTTGCTTTAGCATTTTGAAAAATGGCCAAATGTAAAAACATGATTTACATAATGTCACAATTAATGAAGATGGGACAGACCACATTAGAATGGGGCTCACCTTCATCCTCCTTGCGACAGCCAGATTTGGGGGCAGGTGGTGAATAGATTTATTAATCAAAGATTCAAGATTCAAGATTTGTATTAGTCACATACACAATTATACAGAATATACATTTCAGCAGTGAAATGTAATCAAGTCCGCTCCATGGACAGTGCAATTATATGAAATACAAACACGAGAATATACATGAATATAGGTATGGAAAAAAAATGAAGAACAAAAAATAGAAAAGACTAAAATCTAAAATAAAATGTGCAATAAAATAATGTGCAGGGCAGTATACTGTAGACTTAATAAATAATAATAATAATATAAGCAGGAATGTGCAAACCGGTTGCACGGGGTATGTACATAGCAGCAATCACGAATGGTAGACAATAATGAATATCTTACTGATTATTAAGTGATTACTAAATTGAGTCATGTTGATGCTATGAGACCGAGTTTGAGTTTAGGAGCCTGGTGGCCTGGGGGAAAAAGCTCCTCCTAAGTATTTCAGTTTTTGCCATCATGCTGCAGAAGCGCTTGCCAGATGGCAGCAAAATGAAGAGACGGTTACCAGGGTTATTTGAGTCCTTGATGATTTTAGCAGCTCTGCTTTTGCACAACTCTCTGCAGGGCTTTGCAGTCCTGATTGGACATTTCCATAACACACTGAGATGCACTGAGTCAGTACACTTTCTATGGCGCCTGAAAAGAACGTTTTCAGGATTGCTGAAGAGGCAAACTGAAGAGGGTCCAAAGTAACAGGGATGGAGGAGCAAATGTGGTTCTTTACAAGTCTGTCAAAAACCTTCATGACTATTGATGTGAGGGCAACTGGACGATAGTCATTCAGGCAAGCGGGTTTATTGTTCTTAGGCACAGGGATAATGACAGATTTTTTTAAAGGAGGTGGGAACCACAGAGGTAGCAAGGGACTCATTAAAGATTGAATTAAACAAACCAGCAAGCTGATCAGCGCAGGACCTCAGAACACGGCAAGTAATCCGATAAGGTCCGGCTGCTTTCCTGACGTTCACTCTCTTTAGTTCCCTCCGAACCTCGTCCTCCAACACGGTGATTACATGATCATCACTGCTCTGCCTTCTGCTTCCTTACGTGCTGATAGGCAGAAGGACATTCAGAGACCATTATTTTTGAGACTGGAGATACTATAGAGCAGTGGTTGGCAACAGGTGGCCCGCGGGCCAAAACTGGCCCGCCAGCAATAATATCTGGCCCACAGCCAGATTATTTTGAAAGAGTATGGTTCTGAAATAAATCTATCATGACAGCAACAGTTACTCACAATCAGAGTATGTGAGCGGAGCGTGGAGTGGAGCAGTGTGATTTTGACTGGAGCGAGGAGCGGATTTATTAAAAGTCGGAGCGTTGTGGTTTTCACTCTCTCCAAGAGCGCTCCACCACCATCACAAGTACAATTCATGCCAACGACCCGTAATATAACTGCATATTTAGCAAGAATTCACATGTTAATATTTAGCTAGCTTGATAGAGAAGGATCACTCAAATCAGAAAAATGTGAAGGCTATATAATGACGGCAATGGACATGAGCGGTAATTTATAGTTCTCAAGGAATTTGTCCATTGCTTCTAGTCTACATACTGAATATTTTCAGCTGAAAGCATGATTTAAACAAGTACTACAACTAGGGCTGGGTATCGATTCAGATGTCTCGATTCGATTCAATTTTGATTCGCAAGCTCTCGATTCGATTCAATTCTCAATGTTTTTTTTTTTTTTTTATTACATTCAGTGAATATAGTTTTTTAAGTTATTGATATTTCTAACATCAGTTTACAAATGGTGAATTAATACAAATAAATTAAGAACCACAGGCCTGTATTTTAAACCTATTCTTTTTTTGTATAGGGTCCTTTCTTAAACAATAATAGGGCCCTATAAAATGTTCTTCTTAATTTTTATGGCAATCAGAGGCATAAAACATTAATTTAATGTATCCTAATCAAATTAAAATTAAACCCTTTTATTTTTTGGAAAACAAAGTGCTGCACAACAGAGGCTTACTGTTAAAATTAAAAAGAAAACAAATGGGATTATTTCTTTAAAAATAAAGATGTATTAATATGTATTAGTAGTAGTAGCGTTGAGTCTTAAGACTGCTAAATAGTAATATATTCTGACAGTTTCTAAACTAAACTTTTATTTTGACGGGTTGCTGTGAGGAACTTGCAGCTGCTGTGTATTATGTGATATGACGGTAGTTTTCTCAAATTAAACTGTAAAATGCTAATGAAATGACTCTCAGAGCAGCAGTGTGTTAATATCATCATATAGTGAGACGGCAGAAGATGAAAACACCGCGACCGTCGTCCATGCTTTAGTATGTGTAACGTTATAGTAAATATAACAGTGTGTCGCGCCATCCACCATTCATTCATTGTGGAAATCATGGCGCCTTATGCGTGATATCAAATACTTCCACAGATGTATAGTATTACTATAGCATTTCACCTGAGCATTACGAATCACGCGCATGGCTTTGTTCTTGGTTCTCATCAACAGTTTTTCCGCCATGATAAGCACTGAATGAATGACAGGCTTTCTGTTGTAACATCGCGCAAGGTAAATAAGGGTGACATCTAGTGGAGAAGACTAATGATAAGAATCACATTAATCGTATCTTGTTTTAAATGTGTGCTGAAATAAATACCGGAAAAGATCGATTCACCGCTTTTGAGAATCGATATCGAATCGATGTCATAAAAAAAACGATTAATCATTTTTTTGGCCCAGCCCTAACTACAACACTTGTTCACACGCAGTCAATATCTCAATAATGCTTTCAAACAAATGTAATCTTACAGTGCTACTTCATCTGTATCCGATTTCGAATGAGCAGAAATCCGTAAGAAATGCATCGATCCGTAGGTAAAATAACTGACGAAAACTTAGTTATTTTCATCATAGACTAAATTTGCACCGCAAAAAGCAGCTATTATAATGCTGACAACCATGTTATTAGCTTGTCATGTGGACATGGTAAGAAAGAAAAGTTTGCACACCAGCGTTCCAATAAGCAACTTATTATCCTTTGACTATGTTCTGGCCCACCATCTAGTGGCAAAATTGTTTTTGGCCCGATGCCAAACTTACTTGCCGACCCCTGCTATAGAGCTTACGAAAGAGATCACAACACTGAGACCAGTCTGACGACAAACGCCTGCTCATTCCCATCCATCCAGGGGCGAGTCTATGATTTTTGTAATGGGGTGGCACAGGGGGGCCTAGATCCAGTCAGGGAGGGCCCATGGAAAAAGTAGTGTGCCCAAACACAAGTGGGATGACATACAAAGTGCCCTTTGTGACATACAAAGTGCACAAGTGCCTGAACAACTCGTCTCTCTTTTTATAAATAAAAACCACCGAACAGGCAATATTTGTTCTCAACTTCTTTCATTGTCTAAACAGACATTGTGTGTGTGTCCAGTGAACTTTTGTAAAAAAAAAATGCTCATGTTCTGTTGCTGCAGATATATGAATGTTGGTGTGGTCCCCACTAGCCCTCTCTGGCCGGCTCTGACCTGTGCTGCCAGGTTCAGGGCTGCTAATTCGCTGGCCTACTTGCCCCTGCCTGGTGGATTGGCTCTGACCTGACCTGCACTACACTCTACTGCATCTACCTGTCTTTGACATGCTTTCTTCTTGAAGAAACCTTGAACGTATTGCTGCTGTGCCTTACTTTGTCCCCTTTTAATTTTTTGTTACACAAAATTCAGTCTAAAAAAAACCTCTAAATTAATCATCAATATTACACAAATAGTATATTTAATAGCCATATTATTATCTGATTAAAGACAAAATCATGTAATGTGAAGATGTTCTTGGACATTGCAAACGAAAAGAAAAAATATAAGACTACACGCAACGTTTGTTTTTACATTATTAAAACCCCACATTTTAGCGTGTACCATGTCACTGCAGACAAGTTGGGAAAGTGATTGTGCCTTTAATCTTTGAAACAACAGGAAGAAACGTAACATAACGATATTTTGGCATATCTTGAGGGGGCGGGGCCACCCAGTGCCCCCCCCCTCTCTAGACACGCCCCTGCATCCATCACCATCTATCCACCTCATTCCTGACAGGCCTGACTCATAATAGCATTAGATCTTCATTACACTGTGTGATGGGCAGTTGTTGTATAGAATTAAATGCCATTAACCTTTGAACATTTTCACTGTTCACATGTGTGGGTCATTAATTATAGTGGCACTTGCTGACATATCTCTAAATAATGAAATGAATACATCTTTGTTATTTATATTCAAATCTTATTCAAATTATACCTAGACATGCAATACACACCAGTCATGTTGTCTGAGGAAAGGCCTCAAAATAATAAAAGCAGCCACCCAGAACACAATCTGTATACCACTACACTCTGACAGATGCTTCTGGGGGATCCAGTCATGAACAAATAGATTAAAAAACAGTTTCTACTATATACAAGCCATCAGGCATCTGCACTTTACTTAATACCTCTTTGTATTACACAGCTCTCTGCTTGATTCCGATTGGTCAATCAGAGACAAATAGTTCTGGATAATTACCCTTGAATACTCATCTGAGAAAGCTATGTTTCCTGCATAGCTGGGCTCCTATTTGTGTCTCTCCACTCTCTCACTAATGAGCTAATGATAATAAACTCACAAATGTCATGTCAATATTTGTATTATATTAAGCTGCATATTAAGCCAGTTAGCTAGATATTGTGCAGCACGCATGTCATTATCACTGAATACCAAAAAAAAAACATTAAACTGACTAGGACAGTGGCCCAAAGTGGAAACTGACCTGATAAAATGCTGAAAATAATTGTTTGGGGGTATTTTACAGTCTACTCAAAATGATACCTCAAGTCTGCTGCCTTGAATTCTCAGTAAAATCTAAGTGGTGCAAACTTGACAAACAGCAGTAATGAGTAGGTATATTCCCTCAGAGCTCTGGCCTACTGTTCTGGCAAAATTATTTTAAAGTTAAAAACAAACAATGTTCCAGTAATGTTAATAAAATGTTTGTTCAAATTACTGGTCTTTAATAACATTTTCAAAACGTTAGCACATACCATTATTTATACATTGCTTATAGTGATTTTCTCTGAATAATTTTGTTGGATGTTAGTTTTTTAACATCTTACTACCTGTTCCAGTGGGAAGTAACATTACCACTGTACCCATTTTATCAAGCTTGCGCATTTTTTTATCAACTTTTAATTAAATTAATGAAACTCAGAGTAGACATTATTGTTACAAGTTGGAACAGATGGAAACAAATGTGCCAGAAAATAATGATGAGAACATTTTACACTTCAGCTCAAAAATCTGACTTTAATATCCAACATTTTTCTAAACCTTATATCAAGGACATTTCAATAAAGCACTCAGAACTGAGACGCTCTTTCATGTGTTCAAGGTTATAGCGCAGTCTCACAGAGAGAGAGAAAATACACCAATCGTTAAATGGCACTGCGTCATTGCTCAAGGTTTGCGTTCGTACGCCTCCTCATCATATAAAAGCCTCTGAACGTCTCGCTTTCGCAGACCTGTAAGAGTAAGTTCAGAGCAGTGGCCACAGTTCACCACAGCTTTGCGCACAGCTCGCCAAATGTACAAACGTGAAAAACTTAGCAAGGAAAACGTTGTTTAATTTTACCTTCGCTATCTGTTGATATTTAATAAACTAACATGGAGGTTAATACTACGCTATCAGGTCGCAACATCATAGAACTTGCGCATATTAACGCAGAAACTTCTCTCTTCGGCGAACCGGTCCCAGCAATTTCTGGACAACGAAACGGAAAGCGTCTCCGAGGAGGATTTGGACGTGAATACAGACATCTATTCTAAAGTTTTTGTTACTGTAATTTATGTGGTGTTGTTTGTAATCGGATGTTTGGGGAACTCGATCACCCTGTACACACTTCTCACGAAGAAATCTCTTCAAAACCTCCAGAGTACGGTGCACTATCACCTGGCGAGTCTGGCCATATCCGATCTGCTCATCTTGATCCTCTGCATGCCCATTGAGTTATACAACTTCATCTGGGTGCATCACCCGTGGGCTTTTGGCGAGGTTGTTTGTAAAGGGTACTACTTTCTGCGGGACGGCTGCTCGTATGCGACGGCGTTCAACATCGCCAGCCTGAGCGTGGAGCGCTTCATGGCCATCTGCCACCCGTTCAAGGCGAAGAGCATCATGTCGCGGAGCCGCACCAAGAAACTCATCAGCGCCATGTGGGTCGCGTCTTTTCTCCTGGCCACTCCGATGCTTTTCACCATGGGACAGCGACTGATAAAAGACGAATTTATATGCACCACTATCGTGTCCTCGATAACTGCTAAAACCGTCCTTCAGGTGAGCGCGCACAGCACTTTTTCCAGGATTGGGATGAGTGGAGCATTTTTTATATTTCTGTATAAAGCCGTGGTTATAATTCCGTTTTGTCTTATGCATGAATAGGCTAGCAGAAGCTTAAGTGTCTAATAAAAAGTAACAACCTGTTGCGCAATATCTCTCAATACCTGATCATTTTAAAAACAAACGCTGTCTACATCCAAACATTGTCACTGATTCCCACGATTTAATTAGTGACAGTATTTAAACCGTGTAAAATGTTAGGCTAAATGTGCACCCAGTAATTTGTTTCCACATAATGAATAAAAAGCACGTTTTAGAAATAATGTAGACTCATATAGCCTTAAGATAAAATCTCCATTATTTTCAGTTTTTCATAAAAAAAGCTGTTTAATTATTTTATGGAAAGGGTCGCCCCTCATTAGTAGGCAGCCCCTCACTGCAGAACAAAGATCGAGGGAGCGGGGATGGAGCCACATCTAGGGGGTGGAGATAGGTGGGTTTAGAGATCAGGGGGTGGAGACGGGTAGGTTTAGGTATATGTAAGGTGGGAGGAGTTGGATCTGGATCCAACCTCGCCCCCTGCATCTTGTGTTCTTGTGTGTCCTCATGGGTGACATCACATGACCAGCAGCGTCACCAAGCTACTACTACTTCTACTAATACTGTTGATTTTACTTTCTGACAGTTATTAAGTAATTTTAAAATATTACTTAATACATATAGATGCTAAAAATACATATAGATGGATACTTTTATTGATTTAACCTAATGCAGTTGGGTTGATTCAACCATATTTAAAATATTTTGCAGTGTATTGTGTTTTATTCTAAACCACAATAGTATAGTGGTTAAATTATTTAATATGCATTTTGCCCTTTGATTATTTTGGAATTACAAATTAAATGTTGATGTCTTGACTATTCACACACATTAAAATGGAAAGCAGCAGGGTCCTTATTGCTTCCGATGTGAGCACTGATGGTCATGGAAGTCAAAATAAATCAGTCATTCTAACGAATTTAACCATTGCTGTCTATTGAAAATACTACTGCAAGTCTACGACACAACCCATATCTGTTAGTTTGAGTAACAAGTGCCAGGGTGTGCTCCAAAATAAGGATTTGCTATCTTACGAAAATGGAAAGCACTTACAGTGCCCTAAAGTAAATCTTGATTGCCTGGAAATAGAGACATTATGCTCTGATTCTTGGAAAATTGTCCATGCAGCCCTAAACATTTCACCTGCCTTATTCTTTTTCTATTACACCAGTGAATCTAATTTAGATTGGAACACAATCCATTTACAAGGACAGGAGGTCTCCTGTTTGTAACACTCAGCTCTCTAACTTTCAATATTTGAAAAAAAAGTTGAAGCTGAACACAAGCACACCTGTGGGGTTCTAAGCAAAAAAATTAATTCACTTAATTCTATATGAAATAACATGACGACACACAGTATTTGAAATGAATGTAGATAATTGGAACTCATAGCACGGTGGACAGTGAGTCACCATCTGAATCAGACGGAGCACTGTGCATTACTGAAAAAGAGGGGACAAAACAAGAAAATCAAGAATATGGCTACACATTGAAAAAGAGGCAAAGATGCAGAAAAACTGGAGAGATACAAAAACAGAGAGATTCAAGAGCGATTGAATAAGGGATGAATTGATTCCGACAAATTCCACCAGTCATTGAGTGTGTGTGTCATCCTGAGATCTTCTAGTCAAAAGAATGATAGTTGCAATAGTGGCTATTTGCTACAGGAAAAACAGTTTATCATGTTTCAATCTTGGCAAATTGGAGACCACAGAAAACCCCAATATGTCCTCTTTTATATACAGAAGGTTTCACAATATGAAAAATGATCTAGTTTTATGTATTGCTGTAGCAATACCTGAAATTCAAATGCCCTGTGGGGCACAAAATTGCAGAAAGAACACATAAATGGTATTTTATTGCTTTTTGAGATGTGGTATTACCTCACCACAAAAAGTGTAAACTGACATAAATATGTATGTTACTGAAGTGTTTGTGTTCAGTAATGGCTTCTTGAATATGGGCATCTATAGAGGTGCGCTGAACCTTTCACCCCCTTCTGTTTGTTGTTGTGATCTTTCTTATTGCAGTTTGCACCTGAAATGAATCTAGTACTGCACTTGAAAGTACATGATACAAACATACAAATACAATGAGACTGACATCAGCAGGCTGTTGCTGTTGGCGAGGATAGGTGGCTGATAGATGATATTTGTGGCACTGTGTTCTGGCAGATGTTTAGAACTCGTCTCACTATAAAGAGAGGGAGCGAGGGAGGGTTGACTCAAAGTTTTCAGCTTCTGTCTTCTGAACACGTCACACTTTCATTCAACAGTACAACACCATTCACAAAGCACAGCTCTCTGAATTCAACACAACAGAACACCTGCAAGAAGCACCTGCAAGAAAGATAGAAAAAAAAAAGATTTCACTGTTGAGTGAGCTCTGACAAAACATTTTGCTCAAGCAAATTTATTGGAAATGCGTGCACTGGTTTGGGTGGTTTATGGGGACACAAATTTGTATAGTGACGTATGACAGTATAGGTATTACAGTGTGAATGTGGTTTATGATAACACTGTGCATATATAAAACACAATAAAAAAGGGCTAGTACATTTAAATGAGATAATAGAGCAGGGGTTTTCAAACTGGGGCGCTAGGGAGTGGACTATTTAAGATTTATTAATTTATTCTTTTTTTTCAAACCATGCTACACTACAATTAAAAAATGTGTTATATAATAATTTTTTATTTATTTACTTTTAAAAATAAATGAATACTTTTAGATTGCCATTTCTAATAAATGCTTTTCTTTTTATCTTTCTAGTTGTCCAAGAAAAAAAAATCTAATTTTTCCACAAAAATACTGCTATCATAAAAAAAAATTATGATCAGTATTTATAAAAAGATCAAATGTATATTTAGCATCAAATCAGCATATTAGAATGATTTCAGAAGGCTCATCTGACACTGAAGTAATGATGCTGGAAATTCAGCTTCGCTATTGCAGAAATAAAATTCATTTTGAAACACATTACAATTGTAAACAGTTGTTTTAAATTGAAATCATTTATCACACTATTACAGTTTTTACTGTATTTTTTATAAAATAATTGCAATAGTGAACATAAGATACATTTCAAAAACATTTAAAAATCTTGATAATACTAACTTTTGACCAAAAGTGTATATTTATTTAGGCTTTTATAGAGGTAAATTGAAATATTAATTAAACAGGTTTTAATAAAATAGTTTTTAAAACATTTACAGAATTTACATACTAATATATTTTTGGGTGTTTTGAGATTTTTAGCCTTTTTTCTATTGATAGCCCTTGTTTTTAACAGTAAACAGAAATGTAGCGTTATGTAATAGTGTTGTGAAAATACAATTTATTTTCCTTTCTTGCAGTGTACATGTTGTTTTTTCAACAGGTTTCCTTTCCACTGTTGCCTTAATCTATTATTATTTATATATTATTTATATTATATAATCAGCAAAGATAGCGATGACGTCTGTTCATATCTGTCCACAGTAAGCTAAGAGTGCGTAGTGTACTGACGGACAGGACCGCATTAAGACTGCTCTGGGCCCCGGGGCTATGACTTACTGCAGGGCCCCCCATCACAATAATATATATATATATATATGTATACATGGGATAAAAATCAAAGTGATTTACGAACTTGTTTCCTCATGGGATCCACACACACACACACACAGCTATAACTTTAAAAAAAAACGCTTTAGATGTTGGAGCATCTGAGCCGTTTCTATTAGTCAATATGCAATAGCCTGCATGGTCTGAACGACAGCAGCAGCAAAAGTCATATCTGAGGAAGAGGAGAGAATTTATTATATTTTGATGCAGTATTACAAAGAACTATCTTTTATTTGAAGCAATGCAGTGTTTAATCTATACACTCTCTGAGACAGAAGGCCTACCTTTTCAACAAGTGCATGGTGGTACCTTAAAGGTACATATTAGTACGTGAAAGGAACATAAGTGTACCTTTTTGAAAAGGTACTGGCCAGAAACAGCTTTTTTATTTTATTTTTCTAAAAGCACAATTCAACCAGGGACGTGTCATGTTGAACACATTTTCAGTCGTTTTAATCTACAATCACTCCATTTTCTTTTAATAGAAAAATACTGGCTTTATTGTGTTTCTATGTATTTAAGAAAGAAAGACAATTACGAATCTGAAAATAAAAATTCATAGGAGGCAAAAGATGATACAAATGAAAAAAACAGTGCTCTGTCAGTAACCATAGAAACCTCACTAATCCACCCTCAGCTTTAACACACACAATGGGCATGTGCTGCTATTTGAAGTGAACAAATATGAATTAATATCGCTCATAACCCTTAAGGGCCACACTTGCAGGTTGTACACACTGCAGCCCCAGATTTAGTTAATTACCTTATTAGAGCATCTAAGGGTCATTAATTGGTTAAATCAAACTGCACAGTACTCGAATTGAACAAATGTGTACAAGGCACAAAGAGCTCATTTGAATAACTCCAACCTATTGCAGTGCTACAACTGTGATTTATTAACACGCACGGCTGTGCCTGTTGCTCCATTAGTCTGTTTATCATCTGTTTCATAAGAACATCTCTGTTGTATTCCCATTATCTGTGGGTTTTTCAGTTTGATGTAGTTGCCTGAGGGGTCAGTGGCTTTACTGAGTGAGGCATAAAAAACTAAAATGAACAGGCAGCTTATCTGTTTAACACATCAAAATGCACTTGCCCCAGCTTTAAAGGTGCAATGCTGAGTAAGGAGAGAGTTTAATGATGAGTTCTGCTCAGGTGGTCTGACACTGGACACAAAAAATGAACAGAATTTTAGCTGTGAAATTAACATTTAACAAACAAGGCATATAAACATTCCAGAAAAAGATAGTGAATGCATACATTAACTTGCTAATTGTAATGTTGTGGATGCTGTTTGACATACACCCTAACCAGTGTTGGGCAGTAACTAGTTACTAACTTTGTAATAATATTACTTTTTGCAGTAACTAGTAGTGTAACTTATTACTAATAAGATTTCAGTAATAATATTACAGTTACCATCCATAAAACAGCTTAGTTAGTTACTTTGATGCCTCAACCCTGCTGATTTAAAATACAACAATACAAATAATTCCTAGATTTATATCTTTTACATATACATGTAAATAGATGTAAATATTTTCAATATATATACTGTATGTGTGTGTCTTTATATATATAATATATAATGACAGCACATGAAAGTATATTATATAAACAAAAACTTTTATTTTGGATGTGATTAATCGCGATTAATCGTTGCCCAGCACTACAATGAATATATACTATTATAATATATACTGTACAAATAAATGTATTGTCTTGAAAATAATGGTAATGCTTTACAATTTGTTTGATTATAGTTAAATAACTACAATACGAACAATAAAAATGTCTAAAGCATTTATTAATCTAATTTAATGATAATTCCAATATTTACTAATGCTAAACTAAAATGCTTTACTAAAATTCAAAACTTGTATCTTATTATTTGATGAATCTGTACTAACAATTGCTAACAGTGAACAGTTGTTTTTTTATTAACTAACATTAACAAAGATTAATTGTCGCAAGCCAGAATAACAGAGTGCCTTAGGCTCAGTGGTGTCACTTCCTGTCAGAAGGCCAGGAGAGAAGAGCATGAAGACTGTATGCATGTCAGGAATATTTGTAAACAGATGAAAATAGCTGTGTCTGTATACTACGAAAAGGTCTAGGGAGCACAGTGTGCTAATGTTGAGGTAAACTGCTGAGATGCCGTAGACCATTTAGCACTGAGGTTAAAAACGATTCTGTCAACCTGGTTTGCACTGATGGAAATCATACCCATACTCAGGTAGTTGACTAAGTAATTACATTTTCTATTAATCTACAGCCCTAATTATATTTGTATTTGTTATTATGAAGCACTATTATGTCTGGAACGTGAAGACAGAGCTTTGATGATACTTGTGCTGCTGCTTCAGTGTCCAGACTAAATAAAACACAGTGAACATATTCAGTCATGGTGTAGCTAATTCATGTAGGACTGCAGGAACCTGCACAAGGCCCTTGACAAGCAGGCACTTGAGTGGAATTTGATTTGCCACATGATTTGTTTGCTTATTCGAGTGTGCATGTGCACTTGTTGCTGAAGTGAGCTTACCTGCTGGAAAGCTTTGATGGAGAAATGATATGGGATTGTCATTTTCCTGGACATTCTTATACAAACATTCATAGAGAGTCACATTGCAGACCTTCCTCAGTCACCAATTAGGGAACATTCTTCTAAAAATTAAACATGACTCACAAATAAGCACAATATTCTTCTCTGCTCATATAGGTGCATTTGCACAATGCTTAAATAAATCATATATAAATATGTGGTCGGGGTTCTCCATTATACCAACACTATCATTCAAATAGATCTAAATTGTCTCAAAACACAATTGTCCATTAAATAAGGTGGCTGAACTCCTTTAAACTACCTCTGCGGTTCCCATGGAGATGGGCTCTTTGCAGGTTGAAGGCAAGTAAAAAGAAAAAAAAAACAGTGCGTGCAATCACACACAAAACATTCCATCTGTGATGCCAGGGCAATCAAACAAGAATAAAAGCACAACGTGTCGTGCCTGTCTTCTTGCCATAGCTGAATATTAGATTGATTTAATTGTAGACTTATAGATTTTCTAAAGTTCCTTTACTTTTGAAAGTAATTTCTGCATTAATAGTTGTAATAATTAGTAGTAACTGTATAAAAAAGAATAACTACTGCAAAGTAATTTATATACATTATGGCTGATCTGGCTTTTGTATATTATTGAAATCAGCTAAAGAATCCCTAAAGAAATCACCTTTGTTTGCCAGTACACCCATGGTTTGTTACATATGGCAAACCAACCCTCTTAATTTTGTTTGTGTTTGTGTGTCTTCATAAACACCCAGAGGATTCTTTTCTGCATTCTCATTTTTGTTCAGTGTGACAACTGATTTAACAAACATAATTAGTGAGACAGCCTGCAGTTATGTAATATGTGATTCATTATCCCATTAAGGTTCTTAAAACCATTAGAACATAAACTAACACATAGTGTTAGAACATAAATTAAAAATGCTTAAATAAAATGTGTTTAAAAATGATGAGGTTAGGATGCAGCATATAAACATTTAGCTTTTTTGCTAAATCATTTGCAGAAAACAACAATTAAAACTGTCAGGCACATTGATTGGCAGCTATAACACATTCACTGCTCTAAAACATTTGCACAAGGATTTACTTTATATTTAAATGATTTATATATACATACTGAATTTTATGAAATACTACAGCATACAACTCATTTCATATATATTGCTTTTTTTGTACTGCCAATTATATGTTATACCTGTATCATATGCTTTATACCTGCAAACCACTGTACCATTCCTGAGATTAATTACACCAATATGCCACAAAGCCCACTTTGCTGGTAACTATCGCGATTAGAACCAAGTTTGTACTTAGTCATGGTTAGGCAGATATGCACAAAACAAAAAACACAATATGATATTTTGTTCCCATGTAACCCAACACCATGTTTGCACCCAAATCCTCTTACTGGTGAAATCTTGAGGCAATTACTTTTTAAAATTGCTTTTGAGTCCTATTTGGTTTTAATTAGTAGCCCTGGCCCAACCTAGCAGTAACAAGCAAAAAAATAACACTTTCTTCTAGAACATGTTCAGTTCTAACATCTCTGACCCTTTCTCATTAAAGTCTTTAAATATTCCCATCCTCTTTCCTCTCGGAATGTTTATTAATGTGTTGAAAAAAAAGTTGTTTTCCTGCAGATCTCTTTTATGTTTCTCAGTCTGGAAGGAACAGTGCTGGGCTCTTTAACTCCAGTAGTCTGCTGAACGCCAATTTAACATGACTGCCTAAACAAACACCATGTTCTTCTAAATTAGCGCTAAGGAGTATTTCAATAGTCTTGGCAAAATCTCTGTTTTTCATGCAGTGCAGATGTCAGAACGCATGAGATTAATTTGCTTTGGCAACAGAAAAAAATCAAAGGAACAAAAGATCAGCTGGTGCAAAATGGAATGACGGATATAGGAATGTGACCAGTTCAAGAAAACCTATGAGGCCCCCACATCTTGCCCCAATAATTACTGTGTGTGTGTGTGTGTGTGTGTGTGTGTGTGTGTGTGTGTGTGTGTGTGTGTGTGTGTGTGTGTGTGTGTGTGTGTGTGTGTGTGTGTGTGTGTGTGTGTGTGTGTGTGTGTGTGTGTGTGTGTGTGTGTGTGTGTGTGTGTGTGTGTGTGTGTGTGTGTGTGTGTGTGTGTGTGTCAAGAGGTGTGTACCTTCTTATGTGTGTGTGTGTGTGTGTGTGTGAAATAAAAAATATGTGTGTGTGTTGTGTGTGTGTAGGGCAATAGTGTTTGTGTGTGTGTGTGTGCATTAGGGGTGAGTTTATCAATAGGTGTCATAAGTACCTTCTTATCCAGGTAGAAGAATGATAAAAATGACCATGGCTCCTTGCATACACATAACTGATTACAAAAGAGAGTAAAAAAAAAAAACAATATTATTTGACATACTCAAGTTTGACTCCCAGGCAATGCATGAAATAAAAAATATAGTGTATACATTGAATGCAATAAATAAGCGCAATGTTGCTTTGGATAAATGCTTTTCAAATGCATGCATGTTAATGTTTTCATATACAAATAATAATTAATTTAATTCAAATTTAGTCCAACTGACTTCCCATCTTTTATCATACACACCCTTGCAGGTCCTGCCAACTGGAGATATCATTGTGGCAGTCAAAAAATGTAAATAAATAAAAGTCACAGTCCTTTGCCTACTTAAGTCCCTATTTTTCCTTGTTCCCTTTTCCTCAAGGTGAATGCCTTCCTGTCCTTTGTGGTTCCCATGGCAGTGATCTCAGCATTAAATGGAGTTATAGCCAGTCAGATGCTGCGCATGTTTCGGGAGTCTGCTCAGGCCAATCGTATCTGTATCATCGGAGGCAACGCTACCATGCTCAGTGTTGCTGTTGAACCCAATCGTGCCCAATCAATGCGGCATGGAGTCATGGTGCTGCGTGAGTACTTTAATGATTTCTCAAGTATACCCTATGCATACAATCAGTAGTATACAAGAGTAAAAACAAGGATATTTTAAAGAAGACCAAACACTTTTGTGATGGTGGATTTCCAACAGTGATTTTACCTACTGTTACCTACTGTACCTTACACTACCGTCCAAACATTTGGGTCAGTAAGATTATTATTTTTATGTAAATTTAAAACATAATACATTTTATTTTGTAAGGATGTATTAAATTGATCATAAGTGACAGTAAATATTTATGTTACAAAAAATGTATATTTCAAATAAATGCCTGTTCCTTTGAACTTTTCATTCTTTAACAAATTCTGGAAAAAAATGCACCACATTTTCCACAAAAATATAAAGCAGCTCAACTGTTTTAACATTGATAATAGTAAGAAATGGGTTTTGAGCAGCAAAATAGCATATTGGAATGATTTCTTAAGTATCATGTAACAGAAGACTGGAGAAACGGCTGCAGAAAATTGAGCTTTGCCATCATGGGAATTGTTTCCTTTTTAAAATATATTATAAAAGAAAAAGGTTATTTAAATTCATAATATTTCACTGTTTTAACTGTATTTTGATCAAATGAATGCAGCCTTGGTGAGCATAATCTCCTTCTATCAAAAACATTAAAAAAATCTTACTAATCCACCCCAAACATTTGAACGATGTATATCTTAAATTTGTACAAAAGCCAGACAGTCCTCAAATATGACTGGCCGAACATCATTCCAATACAGTCCAATGATTTTATTGCACAATGTGGAAGCAAAATCTCTCACCATTACCATAGTCCCGTGACAGCATAGGGCATTACAATTGTTTAATGCACACCTAGCTGTGCATTATCCTTGTTTTTGCACACTCCAGACAGACTGTCAGTCTCTGTATTAGTGGTTGTAATTTTGGGTGGGAATCATTACTTTAATTTACTTGAAAGGCTTCATAAACTACCCCAAAACATCCACACCTGCAGGACAAACTAACTTGATGTCTATATCAGCAACAGCTTCAACTTACCCCTATTATAGAGATGCTATCAAAACATTTAACATGGTATGAATAGGTATTACTTACCCTCCTATTTCATTTCTATGTGTCTGTGTGTGTGTGTGTGTGTGTGTGTGTGTGTGTGTGTGTGTGTGTGTGTGTGTGTGTGTGTGTGTGTGTGTGTGTGTGTGTGTGTGTGTGTGTGTGTGTGTGTGTGTGTGTGTGTGTGTGTGTGTGTGTGTGTGTGTGTGTGTGTGTGTGTGTGTGTGTGTGTGTGTGTGTGTGTGTGTGTGTGTGTGTGTGTGTGTGTGTGTGTCTAAGACCTTATTATCATGATAAGTGTTGTGCAGTGTCTCATTGAGTGTATTGATCGATTAACAGAAAACTAATAAGGAGCCTGGTTTTCTCATTTAACCAAATACAAACCTCTCTATAGATGAATATATCATCAAACTCTTCACAGTGAAAAAGTGAAAAGCATTTCATTTATAAAATACAGGACAAGGCTGAGTCCCATGTATGTTTATCACAAAATACATCTATTATAAAGCTCTTAAAAGCACAGGCTCTCTGTACTAACTTGCTTGCTTCCATGAACAGCTCTATTTTATCTACAAACTTATTTTCTTTAATTTTACTGGCAAATGAAGACTGAATATTGCATGTGTGCAATGGAAATTATGTTAACTCCCCAACAGCACTTTGTAAGATTTCATACAGTTGTTTGGATTTGTAAAATGTTTTGTGCTGGTCTAACAAGGAAGAGCTAAAAATAATGTGCCAGTTCAGTTTAACTTCATTATATAAGCCGTTTAATTCACTTTGGACTTAGTAATAAACAGGAAGAACATGATTTTTTCCATTAGAGATGCAGTTGAGATATGTACTCTAGGGAAGACTCTAGAGCTAGTCTGTTTTGCCCGTTGACTGCAGCGTCCATTAAAGGGTCAGTGTACGGTCCATGACTTTTGACTGCTCTCACACCAGCTTTCAGCACCATGGGGGAGACAATTATTTTTAAAACTTACTGTTCGTTTAATTTACTGCATCACAAGAGAGGGTTTGATGCGAATTTGTGCCAGAATCGCCTTAAGGGCACCAATCGTAACCTGAATAATTTAGTGGAATGAGGGAATCACAATAATGACACGATGCATTATTTAATGAAAAAATACAGTTATACGTCAAAGCAATTCATATTTAAAAGTTCCAGTTTTAAAAGTGCAATTTGTGATAATGTCAAATTGAAAGTTTTATAGTGCATTCTAAATCATTGTTTTAATATTTTGTAGCACCATGCTTTAAGAAAGTTGACTAACGTTAGTCCTGTGTCTTCCCGCCCTCTTGTGTCCATAATATATGGTGATTTTCCTGTCCTTGTTAAGTTTGATTATGATTTCGTCCAGCTGTGTGTATTAATTTACCTGTGTATATTAGGTCCTGTCTGTTGAGCTCCTTTTGGTCTGGTCTACTCGTTACTCCCGGTGTTCCTGTGTGTGTCTGCCTTGCCTTGTCTTTCCCTGCCTTGTTTGATATTAAAGACTGTTATTTTGAGTTTATCCTCGTCTTCGTGTTCCTCGTTCCTCCACGCAGTGTGCACCGTGACACATACTAAAGAATATATACTTGAATTTTAACTGTAGTGTGTTATTTAATATAAAATTAAATATAATATTTTTAAATGGACTAAATTGCAGCTTCAGCATCACAAATATATTCATAAATATGACATTCAAGTTCATTTATGTACATTTTAGTTTATCATAAATGCTTGTCAGTACATTCAGTCAGGACATATTTAAAAGACAATAGAAGTAATTCTGAAATATAAATATGTAAAGGTCTACCTACATGGGTCAAAAATTGCATTATATAAATAAAAAAATACATAATACATTTTCATTTAATTTCAATTAACAAATAAAAGGCAGTTAAGTGTCCAAAAACATTCAATTATGTTCATATTATTTTAAAGTTTATTGTTCGTAATACGTACTCCCTTAAAAAGTATGTTTAATGTACTTCTTATCACAAGGATTTTGTGCACAAATTTGTACTTAAAACAGATTTTGTGCGTGGAATTCACAAAATGGATTTCTGAAAATTACAAAATGTCCCCAAAAAATTCAAATATTGATTGCAAATGATTTTTCAAGTGAAAAACAAAACAAAACAGCTGTTCAATTTCTTCCAGGACTGTTATTATAGTACCCCCTCAAAAAAACAACAAGAACAAAAATTAAATGCTTCTCATTTCTGCAAGTGTGATTATATCATTTTTCAAAATCCTGCCTAGGGTTGAAAGTATTAACGGTTTAATTAAAGGGTTAGTTCACTCAAAAATGAAAATGAGCCTGTGTTTTACTCACCATTGAGGAATCCTAGGTTAGGTGTATATGACTTTCTTCTTTCAGACAAATCAAATTGGAGTTATATTAAAATATTGTCCTGGCTCATCCAAGCTTTATAATTGTAGTGGGTGGGTGTTTTTTCAACAGTCCACAAGACGTCAAATAAAGCACGCGCATCCATAATAAAACATGCCTCACACGGCTCTGGGGTGTAAATAAAGGCCTCCTGTAGCGTATCCATGCATTTTTGTAAGAAAAATGTAAAACGTAATAATCACTTCTCTCTCACTTCATCTAACTGTGGTACGCAGAAGTCTTTCCGGCAGTTGATGTAGGACGTCTGCATCGCGCGCACCTCTAAATATGCTTGTCTCGCCAGTTTGTATACAGGAGCAAAGGAAGCAAAGTGTCCTTACTTTAGCAAAGAAAAAACAGTCTCTTCTTGGCTTATATTGAAATCTTCCATCATTTTTCTTTACAAATCCTCAGTTTGTACTTCTAATTCATGACCAGCATTTTGTTTTGTTCTCTCTCCACGTTTGTCACTAATCACGCAACATCGACCTGTACGACAGTCAGCGGAAGTGAGAAAAAAAGTGTTTATTACATTTGAAATAAGGATATTTTTCTAACAAAAATGCATGGATACGTTACAGGAGGCCTTTATTCACTCCCCGGAGCCATGTGAGGCACGTTTTATTATGGATGCACGCACTTTATTTGACGTCTTGTGGACTGTTGTAAAATAAAACACTCACCCACTGCAATGATAACACATGGAAGAGCCAGGGCAATTTTTTATATAACTCTTATTGGATTCATCTGAAAGAAGAAAGTCACATTCACAGATGCCTCGAGGGTGAGTAAAACAGGCTAATTTTTATTTTTGAGTGAACTAACCCTTTAAAGCATGTAAGCGTTTGTTTTCCCAATTGAAATGCACATTCTCTCTCACTTGACCTATACCTTCAATTAATTATTTCCACATTCCATTATAGGTTGTTAACCTTCTCTTCTCACTGTTTCCGATCATGCAGTGTCTGATAGATCCAGCAGAGTTTGCTAAGAATCAAGCAATTTGCCCCTAAAACTCTTCATCAGTCAGCGTGACAGCGTGAGTGGGTGAGGTGATCCATAGTTGATGTAAGAGCCCGCAAATTGCTGACTGAAAGACTCTAATTAAGGCAAATTTGCAGAGGACACTTTCTAGTGCCCGGCAGGTTCGTACAGGGTCAGAGTATGTTGGCTTTGCTTTTATCTATTCTTATCAATTTATCTAATGCCGTCTCCACTCGCTTCTACTTCAGCTGAATTTGAATTTATATGGAGTGCTGTTAAAATTCAGAATCGGAATTACTTTCATTCTTGAACTAGATCCAAAGCAGGCACAAAGTGAGACATCTACAGAAGTTCATGGCAGTAAATCTGCATCAAAGTTCTGGTGATGTTCTGTATTCAACGTTCTATAATGAAACCAAAAGAAAGATAACAGTTTGTAGGCTGGTGTGGTTTGTAGGAACACAGAACCACAGCAAAACTTGTTCGTATATACAAACCTTGTACAATCAGAAGTGTGTGCTCATCTGTATTGTTACTGTTAACTAAAACTAAAACTACTAAAAATGTTGGTAACACTTTATTTTAAGGACTAGTTCTCACTATTAACTAGCTGCTTATTAGCATGCATATTGCTGGCATATTGGCTGTTTATTTGTAGCACATACTAAAGCCTTATTCTACATTACAATATTTTATATCCCTTAGTCCTACAAATACCTAAACTTAACAACTACCTTACTAACTATTAATAAGCAGCATATTAGAAATGTATTGAGGCAAAATCTTAGTTAATAGTTAGTCAATGGTGAGAATTGGTCCCTAAACTAAAGTATGAAAAAGAATACAAAAAAATGGAATGAAAATCAGAAATGTTGACTTGGCACTTAACAAAAATAAACGAAAGTTTATTCTGAAGTTTGAGCTGAAGTACTTGCAAAAAATTACATTTAATTAAAATACATTAAACCTATATACAGTTATAAAAACTAATTAAATTAGTTTAATTAGTCCATCTCAAAAACATGAGATGGACAATTTATTTTACCATAAATTAATTATATTGAGTTTCTACAATATAAATTTATTTTAGAAACTTAATTTCCTGTGAAGTTGCTTTGCAACGATTGTATCGTAAAAAGCGCTATACAAATAATCTTGAATTTAATTGAATTGAAATTGACAAAAGCACATTAAAATACTAAAATAAAAAAACTTAATTCAAAAGCCTAATAAATAATAGCAGTATATAAAAATACTAAAATAGCACAATGCTTAGTTAAATGTGAATAAAATATGAGGAAACTTTCAAGAAATACTTAAACTAAATAAATATGCTTAATTTCAAAAGTTATAATAAAGTTGCAGGAATGTTTATATAGAATGTTGCAGATTATAAACATATTTGCTGATATGCAGTACAAGTATTTAAGCAATTATTTTTAGAAATTGCAACTTTTATTTTAACTCTGCATTTGTTGTGATGATCTAGACATTTTTCTTCAGTACGAATATTTATAATTAGTCTGCAACTACTTTGTTTCATTGTGTTGTACATTTATAAATAGCTTCCTAATTTATTAGCTAAATTTTACTTTTTTTCTTTGCCATGAAGAAGTGTGTGTCCTATTTAAAGTTGCCTTGTTTCAGCTCTTTCTTCTTGAAGCCAAGTTAAGTTTAATGTTAAGATAGATTTTTTTTTTACATAACTCCGTAAGAAAATTTCACAATTGAGGGAATATCTCTCACTATATATTCTTAGTGACTGTGCATTTAAGAAAATAATGTCCTTAAAGATGGTATGTGGCTGTATGACAGCATTTAGGAGAGACAAAGTCAAAGTGAAAGAGAGAGAGGAAGATCTATTCTCATTGGTTTGCAATGTGATTAGGGGCTCATCTTGACCCTGTGCAAGAACCTGGCCGAGAAGAGGAAGCAACATCTCTGGTCCTTTTCAGATGCTAATAATTGCTTCCCAAAAGATATTACACACAATTTTTAAGTTTCTCTCACAAATTTGCCTTACACAAGCTCCATGAATAATTCAAGTTGCATTTGGTTAATGAGTCTTAATCTGCTAATTGAGACTGACCCCCCCCCACCCCCTGAAAGAATGAAAGTGGCTAAATTTAATGGAAAAAAATCTCAATAGCGCTGCCTAATTACCATATTCACAACCTAAAATAATAGAGCTAATTAGGTCTTATCAAAGCACAGCACCAGGCAAGATTTTTGTCATTTGTGACTGCATTTATGTATCTACTGATTTCAAATGAAATCAACACAGACTGGTAAAGAAACATGAGATGGACAAGCTTACTTTTTGTTTCAGGCAGCTCCTGATACACATTGAAAAATACAGCATTATTGTGTAGACAGCATGCGTTTGTAAGCCGTCCACATCATTTATTTGTGTTCGACAGTGCTGTCTGAGGCAGTCAGTGTTTTGCTGCTGTGTAAAGGGCATAATCCTCTTCTGTGTGATCTGTCACTGATATGTCTTTATATTTCTTTATAAATCCAAAGCTATTTGGAGGAGCGGGATCAGCCAGGCTTTGAGAACAAATAAAGTCTGACTGCCTTTTGAAACACACACACACACACACACACACACACACACACACACACACACACACACACACACACACACACACACACACACACACACACACACACACACACACACACACACACACACACACACACACACACACACACACACACACACACACACATATATATATATCAACACATGCATGTTCAAAGTTAATCAAACAGATGTGTATTCATGATTGAGTTTCTGGAATTTCATCCATGGCTGAGGGACAACATCATCCTGACACATTAACATTCAGATACAGAGTGACTCACTCGTTTACTGCTCCATTCTTGATAAGATAAGGAGATAGACAGGTGGAATGAGGAGAAAATGAAATTCATCAAAGAAAACAAGATCATTTAGAGAGGTGGTGAAGGATTTGAATTAACCGCAGTGAAATAGTTACAGCCAAATTGCATAAAGCAGTCGCCCATTTTGCTGCAGTGTCCTGAAATGAGCAGAGTAACATTTACAAAAATGTTACATTAGAATATGAACTTTTTTACTTTGATAATGTGAGTACTGGGGGAAGAGACTTGTGGCTCTCATAATTATTTTACTGCTCTATGTTTTTAGGCGTTTCAATAAAAGATCAAAAGAAAGAAAAGCTTCCACTCTAATGTGATTGCTGGTGGTGGAAACCCCTGATAACTGAGACAGATTGCCATTTTCAAAAGAAACAAACTGAGGCCAATATTTATCTGTCTCCAGCTTCCTTCTCTTGGGCTTTATCTTTTAATTGCTTCTAGTCTCAAATAAAGAATTACACAATTTAATTTGGGTAATCAGAAGAACCCTGGGCAAGATTTAATCATTCAAGAAAAGCAGAACAAAACAGAAGGACTGTTGTTCATATAATTTACAAAAGTGGAGATTATATTAGTCAGCATTTCTGCTGACATTTCAAAGGGAAAAGGAATCCCTCAATAAATCTCTCTTTTGTAGATAAACGCACACAATTATACACACACAGCCATTTAAATCACTATCTGTGTGACAAATGGGTGACTAGTTTGATCCGGAAATAAATGAAAAGCCTATGGTTTTAGCAGTTCTGTGTTTTGACACTGAGAGATAAACAAACAGGGTATTGTCTGGCTGTAATTAATAGATTTTTTTGAGGTGATCTAGTGCTTGGTTGTAAAGAAATTGATGTAAAATCATCTGCCAAGCTTACATTCGTCATAGTTCCAGCAAATACTGTAGCAACAAATGATTAGCTATTTTGCTGCACAAAAGATGCCATAACAGAATATTCAAGTATTTTTTTAGGAGGTAAAAGTATATGCTGCCACTGTTAACTTGCATTAACAATCAGTTTGTCCTAACCAGTCCTTTCTATGTAGCATCAGAAAACGTGATTCATTCTTGTGAATCAGTTCATTCAGAAGATCAATAAAGATCCATAATAAAAATGACTGTACTATGTTTTTGACTGTTTAGATTTTTCATCAGCTTTACTGTGGTTTGCCTATTTAAAATGATAGTTTCAAAGTAACTTCCTAAACACTGAAAATTGTAATGCTTAATTGTACCAAAGGGCCAAATAAAACACATGAAAAGTAAAAACTCTGTATAGAAATAAATAAATAAATAAAAATTAAACAATTAATTAATGTATTAATATTTTACATATAATAATAAATGCATTCAATACATAACAATTCAAATATTAAATATTAAAAAAATATTACATTGAAATATATTATGTACATTATGTATGTATATTATGTTATAAAAATGTTGACTATAATGATTACCTGAATATTTCAAACTAACAAAATATTGAATATGAATTCATGTTTATGTCAGTCCTCTGTCTTGTGTGTCATGTGTTCCCGCCTCTTGTTTCCATATTTGATTTGTTTCCTGTCCTTGTTAAGTGTGATTATGAGTTAATTATTTTCCAGCCGTGTTTGTCTCATTATCTATGAGTATCCTGTGTTTTTATAGTCCTGTCAGTTCAATTTGATTTTGTCTGGTCTACTCGTTACTCACCGGTGTTCCTGTTCGTGTCAGCCTGGCCTTGTCTTGACCCGGCTTGTTTGGATTCATTAAAGACTGTCATTTGAGTTTACTCCTCGTCTCCGTGTTCCTCGTTCCTCCCTCGTGTGTGCACCGTGACAGAAGACCAGACCTTGGACAGTTCCTTAATCACAGGAGGCACCCCCTGGATCCACCTCACGGCCAGGAGTGTTTGGATACAGTTCCTCGGCCAGGATGCCGTTCAGTCCACATATCATGGCCAGGAGTGCAATTTTTAAGTCTTGTCTTGCCCTCAGGAACAGTTTTAATTTATCTTGTCGGTCATGTCCACGAAGACTTGTCTGGGACAGGCCGCTCCTCTTGTTGTGGCCGCGGAGGCCATTCCCAGCCGCCTGCCTCCTTGTCGCGGAAGTGGAAGCGGTTGCTTAGGGACCATGCGAGGGCCCCTGACTCCTCGTCATGCCCAGAAGAAGCCTCCGCTTTCAAGCCTAGCCCAGGAGGGCTTCCTGTAGGCTGTCCTGTCCGGTTTATCTAGCCATGTGGGCTGTCCTGTCCTGTGTTTTTAGCCCCGGAGGGCTCTTGATACCCCCTAGCTTCCCCAAGCATTTTTTTTTTCGGGGGGTAGTAGAACTCTGGTTGTGGTGGCTGGGCCGAGGGGACCGAGGCCAAGAC
Organism: Ptychobarbus kaznakovi; assembly: GCA_027422405.1. Taxonomy (NCBI): domain Eukaryota; kingdom Metazoa; phylum Chordata; class Actinopteri; order Cypriniformes; family Cyprinidae; genus Ptychobarbus; species Ptychobarbus kaznakovi. The sequence continues at coordinate 15,055,908 of CM049794.1, read as the reverse complement.
CACGAAGACCACCTGCCATGGCCTCCGACCTGTCTGTTCTGCTCTGGAGGCCCCCGTCCTGTATCCTGTCCATGTGTGTCCTGAGGGGTCTCCAAAGTGCCACCCCTCCCCGGTGGAACTGTTACGGCGCGGGTCGCGCCTTCCAGGAGGGAGGAGATATGTCAGTCCTCTGTCATGTGTGTCATGTGTTCCCGCCTCTTGTTTACATATTTGGTTTGTTTCCTGTCCTTGTTAAGTGTGATTATGAGTTAATTCTTGTCCAGCTATGTTTGTCTCATTATCTATGATCATCCTGTGTATTTATAGTCCTGTCAGTTCAGTTTGATTTAGTTTGGCCTACTCGTTACTCCCCGGTGTTCCTGTCTGTGTCAGCCTTGCCTTGTCTTGACCCGGCTTGTTTGAATTCATTTACTCCTCATCTCCGTGTTCCTCGTTTCTCCCTCGTGTGTGCACCGTGACTGTTTACTAAATCAGAGACAGTATTCTAATACACACTAACATTTAATAGTTTTCTTGTTTCTTTGTAATGAAACACCAATAAAAAGATAATTTCTTCCAAATGTTTTTTAACAATATGACCAAGGAGGGTAACAATACCTGGAATATGTTGACATTTATATTAATCTCGATGGATGGCACAGATCTGTTCCAGCCGTACATGATTTGTAATCTGCTATATTTGCATTAGGTTTTATTCATGAAACACAAGCTAAATAAATTGCTATGTAAAGCCATCTGTGTTTAAATTATTAAATTCAACTGTCTGACAATGTGACAATTTGAATAGGAATGGTTGTACATACAGTTTACACAGAAATTAATTCTGATTGTGTTTCATGAATAAGGCTTTTAATTTTGAAGCTAACTAAAAACAAATTGATATGGACATACAGTGTAAGGAAACCGATTCAGGATGCAAATGTGTGTTGTCACTATATGAGAGATCAATAGGTTTGTGCCTCTAGTCAAGAGCCTCATACAAATATACAACAGAGATTACTGAGTCAATCCCTGCTTGACTCGGATCAGACCTGGAGGGTTGGATAAATTGAAATGGGATCGTAAAGAGTGAGACAGATCAGAGAAAAATAAATGGCTCATGTAAAATTGGCAGATACAAATCCATTTATGTGAGGAAACAAATTATGAGTCATCTGTTTCTACCAAATGTGACTATTACATGGTGAAACCACCAGCAGGGCTCTTGAAAACTTCATTTACATAGATTATTGCACAAAGGTGGAAATGCTGCTTATTGTGACTATGTTTTACCTATTTTTTATTATTTTATTTTATTCTCCACAGGTGCCGTGGTCATTGCTTTTGTGGTGTGCTGGCTGCCATATCATGCTCGAAGACTAATGTACTGCTATGTCACTGAATGGACACCGTAAGTTTCAATTCAAAAACAACTGAAAAATCACAAAACAATACAATAAAATGGTAAAGCAAATCTTTGATTTGCAATCTCTTACTGGACAACATGCACAAGTGCTGAGCTTATAGATACACAAGTGTAACTGCAACTCCTGACCGACCAATATAAAATTCCTCTCTTTTTTAGAGACAAAGTTGCTGAAGTCCAAGAGCTTCTTGAATAATATACAAAGTAATTGTAAATAACATACAAAGTCATAAAAAAGAATAGTTATAGCCTGTAGCAAGCTCGCCGCACACTGCAGCTCCACAAATGAATACTTTGTTCTGGGCAGCGCCTACGAACAGTGCACATAAATCACGAAGCATCTGGTGGTGGTAATGATTTCTGGGTGTTTTCTTCAATGATTATATGCTCCAACACTCAGCTTATAATTCATGTAGAGCAGCACTACATACATGGTGCAAACTAATCCAAACAGCTTGTACATGTGATTTTTATCGGTGGCTGACTGCACACAGATTTATGCTGTGGTGACCCTTCTCAAGCATATGGTGATAAATGATGGGACGTTTTATGATTCAGTGTACATACCACCTCATTGGACGTCAAATGTCCAGAACAACATGGCATTTGAACACTTGCTGAAAAATGTATACGTTTCTATAATAATTACAACTATAGAAATATGCGTGGTGCTTCCCTATTCAAATCTAGTTTAGATAAGACAGCTCAGACCCCTATTTTAGTAATTCTAGAGGGCTTTAGAATATAATTATATTGGATTATTGTTCTGGAGTTTTACCATTCAAAAGGTGAAAAAAAGGTTGTTGTTTTTTTTTAAGTAATACCCCTTTGCTTTCGTAAGCCACACAATTTAGGTATAACACCAAATATTTAAAGCAATGTATAGGGCAAAATGTAATACTGTCAGGGTGTTTGTTCAAATCATTAACCCTAAATATGAACAGTATCTATAGTAATGCTTGTCCACACAATGAAATGATAGGTATGAGATCTGTACATTTTAGCTGCAATACTGATTGCAAAGGTTAAAATTTTTTCAAACAGAAGTCCTTTGATATGTGCCAGTGAGCTGAGTTGCAGTACTTGATGTTGTAGTACATTTGATGTTTTAGTAAAGCAGAACGCAAAAAACATCAGTGAAAACAAAAATAGTACTCATTATATCTATTATTGCAGGAAAAGTGGGCAATGGGTTTAATAACACTCACTGCGACGGGAGCAAGCGTATTTCAAGTTTTGTGAGCAATTTCATATTCTTCATGCTTCAAACATGAACCAACACTTTGCGTACATATCATGTCTTCTTCAAATGAAATATACACGAATAAGGGCGCTGATACAGCGGCACGTCTGTTCCATCCAATCATCTGTATTATGACACGATGTCTTACATTGGATAATTAAAATCTCTCGAAAGAGCTTTGCGTTTTCCGTTCATTTCTGTAAACATGAACGCAACAATATTTAATATGACACATTAAACACATGGAGCATGCATGAGAGAGCGGTTTCTGTGCAGAATGGCGCAATGGGTTTAATAACACTCACTGCGACGGGAGCAAGCGTATTTCAAGTGTTTGTGTATGACAACAATGATATTCTAGATAGACATAAAAGCCAAAGAAGCTCCAAACAGAACCAAACTTTGCGTACATATCATGTCTTCTATGCCTAGATTAAAAGCCTGATTCTGACACGATGACCAATGGATTATTGTGATCTGTTTTAAATATATTAAAAGCCAAAGAAGAGTTAATATTCTGTTTAAATATATTTTAATATTCATCTGTCTGTATAATGAGTGTGTTGTAGGTCTGTGTTTTATTGGTTGTTTTCTCCCCTCGTCCCACCCTCTACACTCCCACTTTTACACAGTTTTAAACGCCCATTTCTGGAGTCTTTTCAGAGCTAAGGTGTGAACGACCAGTGCTGAAACGGGGGTTTCATGACCCTTTAATCAGAATCAGAATCAGAATGAGCTTTATTCCCAGGTGTGTTTACACATACAGGACAGTTTTGTATACAGGTATATTATGTGCAATTGAAGTGGAGACTAAGTATGTGTGTTAGATAAATAAGTGTATAAATAGTGTGTGTACCATAATTATTGTCAAGTGTTCATGAGATGGATTGCCTGAGGGAAGAAACTGTTCCTGTGTCTGGTCGGTCTGGTACTCAGAGCTCTCTAGTGTCGACCAGATGGTCACTGCTCAAAGAGGGAGTGTGCTGGATGTGAGGGGTCCAGAGTGATTTTCCCAGCCATTTTGCTCACTCTGGATAAGTACAATTCTTGGAGAGTGGGGAGGGTTGTACCAATGATTCGCTCAGCCGTCCGGACTACCCTCTGTAGTTTTCTGTGGTCAGATTTGGTAGCTGAGCTGAACCAGACATTTATTGACGTGCAGAGGACGGATTCAATGATGGCAGAGTAGAACTTTTTCAGCAGCTCCTGTGGGAGTTTGAACTTCCTCAGCTGGCGAAGGAAGTACAGCCTCTGCTGGGCCTTTTTTTACAATGGAGTCTATGTGATTTTCCCACTTCAGGTCCTGGGAGATGGTGGTGCCCAGGAACCTGAATGACTCCACTGCAGTCACAGTGCTGTTCATGATGGTGAGTGGGGGGAGAGCAGGGGGGTTTCTCCTGAAGTCCACGATCATCTCCACAGTTTTGAGCGTGTTGAGCTCCAGGTTGTTAAGACTGCACCAGACAGCCAGCTCCCTAACCTCCTGTCTGTAAGCAGACTCGTCACCGTCCTGGATGAGGCAGATCAGTGTGGTGTTGTCTGGAAACTTCAGGAGCTTGACAGAGGGGTATTTAGATGTGAAATCGTTCATGTAGAGGGAGAAGAGCAGTGGGGAGAGAACACAGCCCTGAGGAGCTCCAGTGCTGATCGTACGGGAGCTGGATGAGAATTTTCCCAGCCTCACTAGCTGCTGCCTGTCTGTCAGGAAGCTGTTGATCTACTGACAGACGGAGGTGAGCACGGAGAGCTGAGTTAGTTTGGGCAGGAGGTGGTTTTGGATGATAGTGTTAAAGGCCGAGCTGAAGTCCACAAACAGGATCCAAACATAAGCCCCTGCACTGTAAACCCCAATATTGTCATTAATAAAGAAATCAAGTTATCATAACTTAACATTACTTAAAATGGCGAGTTTTGGTGTCAAAACTTAAACAGGTATGTTTAGTTAACTCATTTTGGAGCAAAAATCTTTCGGATTAAGATTTTAAGTGTAATGAACTCAAAATTTCAATTTATTTAAATTATGCTCTGTGTCTCTGTTTAATATGATTGGTCATGTTTGAAATTCTGCCTTGACAAACGCGCTGATTGGTCAATATAACACAAGGCAGTAAATATTTGGTCATTGAAGCAGCAGCACTCCAGACTGAGGCACTGGCAGAGAGCGTCTAAGATGAAAATTAAACGTTAAATTGGTAAGTAGAGATTAAAACGCATATATATATATATATATATGACCTTTCTTAATACCTTACAAGTTGTATTGTAATGTTATTTGAAAGGTATAATTGCAAATTTCCTTTTTTTTTCTCTGGCAGCGGCATTAGCAGACAGGCGGTCGTCGTGAAACAAGCGGAAAGAGAGCCCTCATGAAGACTCATTGAAGTATGCTGGTAGGTTAATGTGAAAATACATGTGTACATTTTGCTTAGTTGTCTTCAAAATATTTAAATTTTAGTGTGATTTGCAAGTAGGGCTGGAAGATAAAACGATAAAAATGATTATCACATAAAATGTTGGATAATTAATGCTCGAAATGTTCTATATAATGTTTATGAACTTGAACTAATGCGCAAACAACATTAAAATTAAATGGCAAATGCGCCAAAAGCGGAATGAAACAGTGCTACTCGTCTGAATCGCGTGCCGCACGGACCGTTTATCAACTCGGCCGATAAGACAAGATCACGCGGAGAGCTCGGAGCGAATGCGTTTTTTACTTATTCACTGCAGTCGCGGTCACGCAATCACTAAACAGCGCTGCGAGATCCAGTGAGAAGCGCACAAGTTCTCCGATATAAAAAATGCATGTCTCTATTATTTAAACTAGTGTAATGTCTCATCCGACTACGCTTACATTACCAACAGCACTGACGCGGAAAACAGGAGAAGGCTTTAAAATGTATTTTACATTTTACACGCCAGCATTTACCATGGATTTATAGTAACACTGTCTGTTATTGTGGCAGAAATGTAGGATGTTCATATTTAATTTTATTAAATTGTGAATGTGTAGGCATTAAATGTATTAAAGGAGTAATGGAATATAATTACAGTTATTAAGCTATATACTTTTTGTGTGTATTTGTGCTATTTGTATTGCATTTGTATGTCTGGTGTATACTTTTCACAACTTTCACCCAAGAAATCTGCCACTAAACTTGAAAAAAATTAAGATTTGGCATTTATCATGGCATTTATCAATATCGACTGATATGAAAAATCTATAGTGTATTTGTTGTTTTTTTTTGGCTGTATTGCAAAGCCCTATTTCCAAGGTTTAAACACGTTTGAGATATTAACTTCCTGTAAGAACTTTGGAGTGGTGTTAAATTTCCTGTTTTTCCTGTTTTTATGTTTTTTTTACTCCCATAGTGCTGGTAGCCGTTGACTTGCATGATATGAATCACCAAGGACCACAGTTCCAGCTAAAAATCTTCTTTAGTGTTGAACTGAAGAAGAAAAGTCACATACATTTGGATGGCATGAGGGTGAGTAAATTAACAGCAAATTTTAATTTTGAAGTGAAATATCCCTTTATTTTGCACCTTTTGAAATGTACGCGAGTTTGGATGCATGTGAATTCATTTTAATTTGTTGATGTTTATTCATCTTTTCTAGATGTCCGATGATCGTAGCGTGATTCTTGATGTGTTCAATGCATTCTACTGTCCATGGAGCAGAAAGACCTGCAGCCTAAAACATACTTTGGCAAACCTATTTGGTTAAAAAGTAAAAAAAAAAAAAAAAAAATACCATTCACAAATAATGTGCAAATTTCTATGCTCCATACAGATTCACATTTTGTTGACTTAAAATGTTTCTGTTGAAAATGTGACTTAATATGAGCTTACTCTTATAAAAGCATTGTTTCTGTTAAATACATTAATGTAGGTGAAAAAAATGTCTGTTGTTGTTCAGTGTGCTTTTAATTGTTCTGATACTCCATGAATTGTAATGTTTTTTTTTTATTAAATGTTATTATGCAGCTATGTCAGTATACATTATCGAATTTCATCTATGTAGTGTAACCCAAATAAAGTTGTTGATGTGAAGAATACATTTTTTTATGATTTATACATTTTCTAAGCCAATTAAACACAATATATAAACTGGAAAGTTTGAGTTTAGTCTGTTTGTCTTTTAAGTTGTACTTAAACAAAAATAAGTTAATTCAATGAGAAGGCCACATTAGGTGAACTCAATTAAACAGAGTTGTCAATTTTCCATTACTCAATTAAACTGAGAGAATCACTTTCCTCAAATCATTTGAGTAGTCTCAACTCATTAGGGTTTACAGTGTGGTCTGTTTAGAAGATGTTGCAGAACATAATGCAGTCCCATGTTGACTGCATCGTCCACAGACCTGTTTAAGGTATTTTAATTTATAAGAAAAGTATTAGAGGAGACTCAGGACATGTGAGTCTTGCAAGCATACATTGTCAATGTGATAAACTAAACTGCTACAGAATCACTCTGGTTGCTGTATAATATTCTCAATCTCCTATACAGCCAGTCAGCCACTGCATTCCTTCATTAAAATCACAGAAAAGGTAGAGATCTCTCTGTCAGATTTATGGTTATTCCCAGTCTAAGTGCTGTTTAGCTTTTTCACATGCAGGGCTCATCAGTGTTGCCTTAGGGAAATCAAAAGCTTCACCCTGATGACCAACTAATTATTTTTTTAGATACATTGCATATGAAATATTATACTCATTATGTATACTTTAAAATTATTCAAGCTGAAAGAGTCTTCAGATTTTAAATACTTTTAAGAAGTGTCTCGTGAAGACTGAAATTATGATACAAGTATTACATTTTAAATTAAATAAAAGTGTAAAATGCAAATATGGAGAGCTAAAAGGCAGACCTCAGTCTCATAAGTCATCAGAGCCAAACACGTTTTGTTGATGATTTAGACCATTTGTTTCCAAAGCCGATGGCCGTCTGATGTGTTTTTTTTTTCTTTGTTCTACTGGGTTTCAGAAATATGGTGCTTTTTAGCAGATGAATGGGTAGATATTAAGGTCATTAAGGTCAGGCATTGTTCCTGGCTTATGGCATGGCAACAGACCAGTTATAAAATGACTGATGTATGTTGCACACACAAATTGTAAGAGCTTTTTGAAAACATCAAGCCATAAACTAATTTGTCTGGCATACATATTTTTTATCAGCCCCAAGGGAAAGTTGACAGTTTCGTTTACAAGGTCCCAGGCTGCTACAATGTGCACCATAAAGAAAAAAAACATAGTTTGTCAAAGTCTTTAAGGATTGCGACATTGAGGGCCCTATTTTAACGATCTAAGCGCATGATCTAAAGCGCAAGGCTCAAGTGCACTCGGGGCATGTCCGAGACCACTTTTGCTAGTTTAACGACGGGAAAACGGTCGGCACGCCCGGGCGCATGGTCTAAATGGGTTGTCCCTGTTCTCTTAATGAGTAATGGGTGTTTTGGGCTTAACGTGCAATAAACCAACCAGAGTCTCATATCCCATTCCCTTTAAGAGCGAGTTGAGCTCACGCCATGGCGGATTCGCTATTTAAACAGCAGAATTTTAAGGCACAGAGACTGAACACGTTTCCAGAGAGTAAACGCATCTGCTCATGCGCCAGCAAATAGGTTATATTAATAATAATAAATAGGTTACATGTCACTAACTGTACATTATGACATGTATGACATTTTTATATTTATGTAGCCTACACAATACTATTATTTTACGCTGTAATCCTTTAATTTTTAACATTTGCCATGTTTGTGTGCTGCTGCGCATCCCTGTGTGTAATAAGCAAAGTGACCGTGATTGTAGATCCCCCCAGAGGAGCATTTTATAATGCGCTCTTCAAAAAAAAAAAAATATTGCACCATTGACTTCAGACTTTAGACCAGGTTTGAGTTGGTCTATGGCACGTTGCTATTTTGAGGAACTGAAAAAAGACTTTTGCGCCTCAACAATGCGCCTGAACACACCTCTTTTTTAGTCCAGCACACCCATGAGCGCACAAATGGGCGCATATGCATTTGTTATTTAAACAACGTGTCGCAGGATGGGAAAATGAGAACTGCGTCGGGCTGAAACTAGCAAAAACACTTGCGCCGTGCCTTGTGCCGAATTCCGCTGGGTGTATGATAGGGCCCTGGATGTTAATACCCTCTCTGAGCTGATAGAGATTCATAGTGATTCTGTATTCTGTGGATATTCTACATATCATAATCCTGATGTGATCAAATATCACAGAAATAATGCATTATGGATATGACGTCTGCCCAGTGTAGTCAAAACCCAATTTAATTTGTTTTGTTTTTGCATGTGATGACGAGACATGAACCCAAGGGATATAAGATTGTTCATGAGATTGCACTGGGGCAGGTCAAATGCAACCTTCATATGAAGCAAAAAAAAGCTCTCACTTTCAGCACAACAGAACATTCAAAATAATTACATGCAGTGCATAAAAGTAATCACAAACAAGCAGATTTCAATTTACATGGGCCATAGAATTAACATAAATATCGTGTGTGCATATACTACAAAAATATGGGATTAAAATTTGTAAGATTTTTTAAATGTTTTTTGGGGGAAAAAAGTCATATGCTCACAAAGAATGCATTTATTTGATCAAAATACAGTAAAGACAGTAACTTTGTGAAATATTTTTAGAATTTAAAGATTATTGTTGGAAAAAACTAGATTTTCAGCAGCCATTCATTACTCCAGGCTTCAATGTCGCATGATCCTTCAGAAATCATTGTACATGCTACTCAAGGTACATTTCTTATTGTTTTCGATGTTGTGATATTAACAGTTGTGTTAATATTTTATGGAAAGTGTAGTACAGTTTTGTTCAGGATTGTTTGATGAATAGAAAGTTCCAAAGAACAGCATATATTTGAAATATAAATATTTTCTCACATTGTAAATGTTTTTACTGTAACTTTTGATCAATGTTGTGCATCCTTGCTGAATAAAAGTATTAATTTATTTAAAAATGTATTATAAATGGATTTCTTAATTTTGTAGAGTACTTGATACAGAGAGAAAGGGCATGTTTTAGGGGAAAGATAAAGTACTCTACATGAATGAATGAATGAATGAATGAATGAATGAATGAATGATGTATTTATATAGCGCTTTCATTGTGTATTGCTGTACACCCAAAGCGCTTTACAATCATGTGGGGGGGGGGTCTCCTCAACCACCACCAGTGTGCAGCATCCACTTGGATGATGCGACGGCTGCCACAGGACAACGGCGCCAGTGTGCTCACCACACACCAGCTACAGGTGGAGAGGAGAGAGAGTCATAGAGCCAATCAAGTGGATGGGGATTATTAGGAGGCCATGATTGACAAGGGCCAGTGGTGGGAGATTGACCAGGACACCAGAGTTACACCCCTACTCTTTAAGAGAAGTGCCATGGGATTTTTAATGAGCACAGAGAGTCAGGACCTCGGTTTAACATCTCATCCGAAAGACGGTGCTTTTTGACAGTATAGTGTCCCCGTCACTATACTGGGGTGTTAGGACCCACACAGACCACAGGGTGAGCACCCCCTGCTGGCCTCACTATCACCTCTTCCAGCAGCAACCTAGCTTTTCCAGGAGGTCTCCCATCCAAGTACTGACCAGGCTCAACCCTGCTTAGCATATGAACTAACCATGAGTCATCTATAGCCATTAGCAGAAAATGCTTCCGGTTTAATAAAAGCTATTTATCTGCAACATGTAGTGCAATAATGGAGAGAGAGAAGTGAAGCTGAACATTGTGATTCCTTTGAAAGCTGAGCAGCAAACTGAATCTACAAATAATCTGAAATTACACATGCAGACCATTTAGCTTGATGTGTGTCTATGTGTTACTTTATGTAAAGGGGAAAAAGGATTGGTTGAATGAAGATCATCGTCGTCATGTTTGTTTATATCCACAGAAGGTAAACTATATAGATGAAAGACATGAACATTTACTCACCTTCATAATTGCAACTCTTTTCTATGTAGTTGCTATTGTCATAAGCTGTGTGGAAGGAGCAAGGAGGCGAGGAATAAAGTTCAACAGTCTTTAATGGTGATACACACAGGAAACTGCTGGAGACACACACACACAACGAAGTAGACCCGACAAAGGAAGAAGAGACTGGGGCTAATATACACAGACAAGTAAGGGACTAAAGAATAGTCATAACTGGAATCAAATCAACAATTAACTAGAGGGAGAAACTGGATCACAGGGAACATGTGCAAACACAAGACACGGGTGACACAGGACTGACATTACTCCCCCCTACAAATAGACGAATCCCACGCCATACAACATCCAACGGGGAGGGGGGGGCGCTCTGGAGGCCTCAAGGGACACGGAGACATGACAGGAGGCCTCCAGGATGGCTCCCATTCCGGGACCCACGGCGGAGCAGGAAGCTTGGGTGGCCATGGCGGATCCAAGGATTCGGGGAGCCGTGGCGAGTCCGCCTCCGAGGCCACGGCCCCAGCCCCCGCCCCAGCCTCTACGGCTGGAGCCCTACTACCCCCAAAAAAAATTCCTTGGGGAAAGTAGGGGTTGGTACGTACCTGGTTGGTGTTCTGGAGTAGCGGGGACTTGGGAGTGATCTGGGAGCGATCTGGAAGCGCGGAATCTTGGGGGCGCTCTGGAAGCGCAGGCACTTGGGGGCACACTGGCAGCACAGACTCTTGGGGGCGCCCCGGAAGCGCAGATGCTTGGAGCTGCTCCAGAAGCGCGGACGCTTAGGGACGCTCTGGAAGCATGGACTCTCGTGGGCACTCTGGAAGCACGGACACTCTGGGGCGTTCGTGAGGAGCGGGCACTTGGGGGCTCTCTGGCAGCGCGGGTACTGCACAGCCCTTTCGAGGGGCCGGCACTGGAGGGTACTCTGGGGCGCAGGCACGGCATAGCGCTTTCGAGGGGCAGATTTCCCGCGAACGGCGGGCTTTGAGCCGTGGAGGTGGCAGATTTCCCGCGAACGGCTTGTGTATCCAGCTTGGCGCTGAAGCGACTGGACAGCACGCGGTGGCTCTGCTCCCCGCTTTCAACACAGATAATTGCATGGGCTGCTATTGATGTGTAGCTGGAATCAGAATCAGGATTTTTGTACAGATTAACATCTTGGAAATGGATTGCGTTTCAGTCACTATTTCATATTCATTCCGTTGTCTGATAACAGAAAGATTATATATATCATTAAAAACTGTTTTATTGACAATTTAGCTGCATCAAAATACAGTATGTGGCACAGAGAAGTAAACAAATGTAATAATAAATAATATATATATACATTTTGCATGTTCAAAAGAAGTGAGCTGCCCTGTCATGCGAAAATGTGAACAGATTTGTGTCAGTAAATTGCTCAGTGCAAAGAAAGAGAAGTAATGGGAACCTGGTATTTTTTTTTCATGTTTCTAATAGACATAAACAAGTTCTTTGAAAAACATATATGACCTATGAAATATGTCTGCTCCTCATGCTTTATATTAGCTATGGTTTCATAATAAACATATTGTATAAAGCATCCATATTTGTCCATGCCCATGTTGATCAGAGTATTAAAAACGTGAAAAGTATTAATTTAAGGTACATTTAGAACAAATAAAAATGTGCGATTAAGTTGCGATTATTCACGAGTTAACTCATGACAATCATGTGATTAATCACGATTAAATATTTTAATCGATTTACAGCCCTAAGTTAAAATGAATAAATGTAGGCTTACTGGTAACTCATCAGTGAACATTCCTCTTCAATATAGGCTATATTTTTTTACACTTTTATCATTCTCTCTAATTCAAGAAACCGATTCTCTCTAACCTCGAAGGAACCGATTGTCTTCAGAAAAGTTTCGATGGCATTTTCATTTTGCCTGATAAAGTATAATTTATGAGCTGAGCACTGCTTTGATCACTGCTTTGTTTACAGCCATTACCGTTTAAAATAATTTATACTTCTGACTTCTGAAAAAATTGTTTAAAGGTTCAATTGTGAGGTTTATCATTTTATAATTTATTTATTTTTTTGTTAAAACTTGTATCTCGATGGTAAATGAATTGCTATTTTGTAGTCTACAACATGAAATAATAAAATTGTCTGCTAAATTAATAAATGTAAATGAAAATGAAAGAATCACCTTTATTACATGTACATGAAAAATGTAGAAACATTGGACACAACTATGGGGCACCATTGTGCAGCAGCAAGCATCACGACAAAAAGGGAACCTCAATGTTGATCTAGGTAAATGTGTGCAAATGTATAGGGCCCCATTCCTATATTTGCCTGGGGCCCCCAATTCACTAAAACCACCCCTGGGTAAAACATTACATTTACATTGCTTTACAATAATATTTTGATTTGGTAACATTTTGTTCTCAAAATTCAGATTCTGGTTCAGATTAAAACAGCTATATTTTATATGCATGCTGCACCAACAAACTATTTTTTTCTCTTCCACAGAACTCTTTTTGATTTCTACCACTACTTCTACATGGTCACCAATGTGCTCTTTTATGTCAGCTCGGCCATCAACCCCATCCTCTACAACCTCGTCTCGGCCAATTACCGGCAAATTTTTTTTTCCATGCTTCGCTACCTAATCCTGCCATGCCGCCATAAGAAACAGAAGCGCGTGCTCACCAGACACTCAATCAGCATCTGCAGCAACCAGACCTTCTCCACCAATGTCATCAAAGAAACCATTTACTGAATGCTGTCAAGATTCAGCCATTTAATTCCTCTATTTCACTCTATTCTCTATTGCCAATGAGAGACTGCTGAAGCGAAGAATGTTTTCATATTGAGTTATTATTACAAGAATTGATTATGTCTGTGCTACTAAATCGCCATATGGAGCTTTTAAACATTGCAGAACTGGCACCAGAGCCATATACAATTGTTTATGAGGAAAAATGTAGCACAAAAAACAAAGAACAATGTGCCGAAACTGTGTAAATACAAAAAAAAAACTTATGTATATCCAGATATGCATTGTTTTTCATTCAAAGTATAAAATGCATATCTTTGTTGTGCAGCTAAATGAGTGAAAAGAAAAAAAACAATATTATGATGTAAACAGAGTGCAGACATTCACTGTTGTGTACACAGTCTTTCTATCCAGCTTATGATATTTACCAACACTGGAATAACTGTGAACACAAGGACATACACCATTATGAATTTTATGTAATTCACTGGTGCACAACAGGGGCTTTCAAGGCGGAGGCTGCTACATTGTCAAAGAAGTGACTCCTGCTCACAACACACCGAGAATGTCGTCATTCCGTCCCCTTAGCAACAGTCTATGTGCAAAAAGGCAACACTCTTGTGGAGAAGAATGCAGGATGACGGAAAAGACATGATTCTCTCATTCTAAAGTAGCTTCATTTGAACACTGCCTTGTTCTGCAATTTTCAGAAAGGGGAGAGTTTTCAGATTGCAATGATAGAATGTCCAACAGGCTCACTGGAAAAACGTGCCTCTAGAATTACAATTTTTGGGTAAACCAAGTAAAAATAGTTTTAGAATTGGCATAGTAAACCACTATAGGTGGTACAGTATTTTCAAACGTAATACAGTATTAACCTTTAGCACCACTCACCAGAACATTTAATTTCCATTGCTTGCCAAATTCAGGTTCATCTGGTTTGGGGGAAATTGAATGCAGTTTTAGCATTAATCAGTGAATATTTTACTTTGAACATGCCACAAAAGATGTTAAGGGGCAACTTATCGTTTTGCATAAATGTCGCCACATGCATGGTTTTCCAGTGAGCCTTGGTTAAGAATATGTGTGGCTGAAGAAAAAGAAAAGCAGCACACAATAAATGTTCAGCTCATCTCTTATAAACTCTGTTCAAAGACTTGTGGACAGTATTGAGATGAGCTTTATATCAAACATAAGTCAAATGGAACCATTTAGAGAGAGATGAATGGACTAGAATAGTAGATAGAGGGTCTGTGACGATGATAATAATGGATAATGGAATGTGATAATACTAAAGAAAGCCAAAGAAAATGGGAAATTCAAGACTGCTGCTTTTTTGTGCCTTAGAGGTGAGGATGAGTAAGACGAGGAAGCTCTCTAGTTCATGGCGCAGTATAGATAACTGTTTTTCTATTAAATCAAAAAAATGGTAGAACGTTTGTTTAATGTTCCTATAATTGCCCTGGTCTTGCAGTCCACCTGACACCTAGTGGTGTGGATGTATTTTGAATGTAGCAATTTTCAGTTACTGGTGCCACTGACCGGTCACAATTAATTTAATCCACAAGTGAAAGTATTAAAAAATAAAGTTATCAAGATAAAGTAAGTAATATTAATCTGGTCATGTGATTCCAACATGGCCGCCCCACGATTCGACCAGTTCTATGTAAAATAAAGCTTTTGTTAGACTCCTGATATGACTGGATTTTTGATGTTCTGTATATATGGACCACATTTTGGTGCCGTCTTGTTGAAATCCATCCACATGAACCATCATGAGTGAACTCTAGAGAACATGGTGGATATCCACAGCAGGGAGGAAGCTGAGTACTTGAGCGGAGTTGTAGACCGGTGTGTTGAAGTATACTGAATGGAAAAAGAGTGTGTAACATGTGGATATGATGATGGCCAGGGCTATAAGGGTACAACAAGCAACATAAAAGAAACAAATGAGAAAGTGAACAGTATGAGAGACCACCTGCTGAGGCTGTAAAGAAAACAAGACCAACGCAGTAAGAAAGGTTAAAAGGTTTGCTTGATGGCTCTCTTGAGTGAGAGAGAGCACATTTGGTTTGGAATTTTCATCCTCCGTCACTGTGACTTTTTTATTACAATTTTATTGTTGTTGCCTTCAAATCAATACCTTTCCTATGTAAGCCTGAATGTAAGGCTACACTATAACTTATTGTATGGCGCTAAATTGACTTTACAGTGTTTTAGATCAGTAGTAATCAGATTCACAGTTTACATGTCTTTAGACTGTCTCCATGCTCATAGTGTCATAAATCACATAAATGAAATCAAAACCCATCTGAATTGATGTTTAATAAATCAATATAATGTACATCCCACATTTGATGTTAACTTGTGGTGTAAACAATAAATATGTTAGTATTGCAGTTAATATTGGAATTGAATAGTATTGTGTGTTGGTGTTGATGTGTCTCATTATTGTTTCCTTAATCAAGACTGAAATTATAATTGTTATGTTGTATTCATTTTAATTGGGGAATAATTCTGAATAGTAAACTGTTCAAAAAGCTTTTCTTATACATCACACTTTAAATGTTTATAAAGCTTGTGATGTTTGATAATGGATTTCTGCCAATCCATCATAGTCCACTAACATTTAATGATTTTGTTTTGCAAATAAGTTAATAAAAATGGAATTATGTTTTTCTTGTGACTCAATTTGTATTAGTTAGATCATTAAAAGCAGCAATACATCTTTTCTCAGTGTATTATGTGTGATGAATTTCTGTGTAAATAGTATTCCATTAAAAGTTAATTACAGATACACAAAATATGAGACATTCTCAGATTTTGCTATTCACTTGACTCTAATCACACACATGCAAACAAATGGCTGAGCTGGTTGACCTTATCAGACTGTCTTCAGGTTATGCCCATTCCGGAGGTTGTCTGAGGCCTGTGATGGATGTGATTGTTGTGGTGATTGGATCCCAAAGGCAGGAGCAGCACTGAGAAGCAGTCAAACATAATTGGGCTGTTCAATCACTTTTGAGATCCTGCCCTGAAGCTGGGGGAATCCTCATAGCCATGATAAAAATAAACCTTTGACTTTCTAAACTGTTTGATGTCCACAATCAAGAGAATTCAAGGATGCTCTAAGACCATTTTGTTAGTTTTTTTATCTAATTTTCCATAAGTGGAGGATGCTTCAGTCATCACCTTTGTTTCACTAGGTTTTCTGGGAAAAAAACTTTACATCAAGGTTACATTTTTAACATTGTCATTAATAGTTAGGCCTAATGATTTAGCTATTTTGAACTAACAATGAAGAATACTTTCACAGCATTTAATCATCTTTTATCTTGAATTTGAGACAAGTACAGTATATGTTAATTTGACAGTTATTTTTTTTATTTTTTGCATCTAAAAATAAAAAGTGATATGAGTCAGGGAAAACAGTGTCTCATATTTAAAGACTCGTGTTTTTCAAATTACACCCACCTTAATTCTCTGTCTTTGCATCCCATGAAACCTTGTTATTGTTTACATTGGCACATTTACAGACCATTTCATTAATGTAATGATCCTCCCTGCAACTACATAATTAGTAAAAACAAAGAAACTGATCAGAAAGAGTAATAGCCTGAAGATTCACTCTACATTAATAAGGACTAAAGACCTTTGAGAATGCACCGTGTTGCTTTAATGTCCAGTGCAGTTTCAGAGGCACGAGTATTCAACCATTCACAGCCCACACATGTGCTTAATTATATATTCAGTAAGGGCAATGAGCTTGTGACACTTCCAGCTTCATGAAACGAAAGTGGGAAATGGGTTTCTCTGTAGAAGCAGCCAGAGAGATTTGCAATAAGCATGCAAATTCAACTGGAAATACTTTAATGAGTGTATATAGCCAACTAATGTGATGTTTAAATTTAATGATATGACATCAAATATGGATGAAATGGATTAAAGGTAGGAAAATGTAATATAAGTGTAATCCATGGTACCTTGCTCATAAGCATCTCAACACAACTTTCTCTCTCTGTACACTAAATAGGAGAGATTGTAAGAGGGGCAGGTTGTTAAAACGGAAGATTGCATAAAGACTGGTCAATAATTTCAGTAAAGACAAGGTTTTGAGTCAATTGAGTCAACTGTGGTTTTTCTTCTCTTGCATGTTGAGAAACAAGTGTAAACACAATAACACATTACAGTTTTTGCATGTTGGTTTCAAACACCTGTCAAGCAAATTGAAAAAAAAGTTTAAAGCTATTTTACTTTTTAAACAATAAATTTTGCTGTATTACACAAGTGTAAACACAATAACACATTACATTTTTTTCAAAACTTGTATACTTGCAAAACTTGTACTTAGAAAAACTTTGCACACACTAAATATATTTGATATACTCCCAATGTGCTCCAATTACGGTAGGGGGCGCGATTACACATCTTCTGTACAGAATTTCCAAAACACACTTGAGTACTTGAAGAAGAAACCGAAACAGAATTTTATGCTTCCTTAAAATTATATTTACATGTATACTTAACTTGTACTTAGAAAAAGTCTAAATATATTTGATCTGACATAAAACAGCATCATAAAACAGCATCAAAACTGTGTAACGTTATGGAATAAAATGTTGACCCATGAAGAGAATGTTAAAATGTTTATCCATCTACGTTTTGATAATCATTCTGAATCCAGTTCATAGTCTTTTTTCCAGCAGTTTGTTTAAAATGCTGTTTATTAATTTATGTATTTTTTATTTATGAAACTTACCCACATTAAAGTGTTTTTAAAAAAAAGAATACACAAAGCTAGAATAAATTGTTATTGTTTAGAAGCAGATATCCTGTTCTTTCTTTTTGATGTTTTGTGTGTTCAAATTTTCATATAACAAAATACTGTTTATACAACCTAATAAATAGGGACATAGTAGTATACTTAAAGTATGATGTAAAAAGTCCCCTTAAAGAAAACGTACGAGTATACTAGCAGTATAAAACTACTAAAGTGGTAGTTTACTGAAACTATACTTCAAGGTGTACTACAGTTTTTTTCAATTGCTAACAAGTATTGTTCAATACTGAAGCTACATTTTCAAAACTGATCACACATTCAGTGATACAGAAGTCTATATGTGAATAATTTTTCATTGCTTTCAGACTAAATGCATGCAATGACCACATTTTTCAAAATCCACAAACACTTTTGTCATTCACACTCCACAACCTACAAAACACTAGCTATCCATTTTCAACACATTTTTCAAATGCTAACAAACTGCTTTCAAAACTGATGAAAGCACATTCAAATCAGAAGGATGGCAAACTGTTCATTTCTGCAGGAATTATATTGAAATATCAAATGTTAGCAGAATATTTATTATGAAATTAAATAATAATTATTCCAAACACAACTAAATGCAATTTCATCTGAAAGGCCAGCCAGATGTCATATTTTTACAATAGTCTTTTCTTCTTCATATTCTTCTTATTTTTTCTTCATTTTGGTTATCTTTTGATAAATTGATGGCTTTGGAATGATTTTGTTTGGAAACATGGATCAAGGAAGACACATTGGTGCGGAAAAAAGAGTGGCATAGAGAAGGAGGACTAGAACCCTCACAGTACTGAACATCCATCCATCCATCCATCTATTCCATCCATTTTCCAAAACACTTGTCCTATGTAGGGTCATGAGGAGGCTGGGGACTTTCCTGGGTCATAGGCAAGAAAACCCTCTGGACAGATGGCCAGTCCATCACACACATTCATATTCACACTCATGTCCTGTATGTCTCGGATTGTAGGAGAAACCCAGAGGAAACCAACGTCAACATGGAGAGAACATACAAACTCCACACAGAAAGACCCCCTGGAACAGGTGGGACTTCAATACTGCACATACAGTACCTAATTATACTAGACTGATGATGTTTTTTGTTTGTTTTAATTTTTGCTTCAGAAGTTTTGTTAATTTATTATTATTTTTTTTCTTGACTTTTTATATTTATTTTTATGTCTTTTTTTACATATAAATTTAGTAAATGTTGATGGGTTTTTGTATTTGGTATATAAATTAATAGGGTGGATATGCTGCTTTTGTCCTTCATTCTTTGAGCTGTAATACAGTTAGTAAAATGAAAAGATGTTATTCTTATCCAATAAAGAAATATGTCACAAATCATTCAAACTTCAAAGATAAAATTAATCGATTATGTAATGCTCCCTTTTTAATCATTGTGTTATGAATTAAATGTATGTTTTTTTAATGGAAAATTGTTCCCAGTGTTATGATGAAACCTATGTGAAGTGTTTTATTGGTCTGAGTGAGTTTTGGTGGTGAGATCAACTGTTTGGCCAAGATTCATGCTGGTAATGCAGACTGTATGAACAGTTTTGGAAATGTGGTTTCAGTATTGTACAATGCTTGTTAGCAATTGAAAAAAAACAGTAAAATGCTAATCAGTAAACTATCAGTGTATACCTATAAGTTCACTTTTAGTATACTTGCAGAACAAACTAAAAACATAGAGGTAAACTAGTTGTGTATTCAAAGTTTACTATTATACTTAGAGTATACTTGTATATACTAGGAAGTGGGCCAATTTAGTCCCAAGGAGTATTGAAATAGTACACTAATATTTGTATACTTGCTACATAAAGTAAACGGTTAAAATATACTTGAACTTTACTTAAGTATACTTAAAACAAACTTGGAAGTATACTTCTTTTTGTAAGGGAAATTAAACACTGCATTCAAAATATCACAAACACATCTCAAAAGCAAACATTTGCAGTCTCTTTTGTCCTATGTTTTTTTGTGGGTTACATAGAGAATTGTGTGTTGTGTTTTTCAAAAAGTATTTTATGAAATTGAAAACCGAGTCAAAGGCTGAGAATAAATGTATGGTTTGCTGATTTGGTGTGTGCTTCTGCTGTTTGAGCTTTGTAAGCAGTTGAAAAAAACTGTAAATGCAGAAGCAAGACTCAAAAATATAAAATATTTTATATTTAATCAAAATAAATTATATCGGGTATATTGTCAAATGTGTTTTATATGTTACAGTGTTCTGAAAAGTTTCTGAAAAGTAATGTGTCATATTTCAAACAAAGGGGTATTCTTCTCAATTGAGTATTGATAAACAGCAGGTTCTTTCCTATTGTGACAATTTACTCCATTTAGAGTGACAACATGTGCAAAAAGTCACATGGAAATGTAAAGATGTTATGCGCCTGTGCAGAAATCGACTTTTAAAAATAAACCTAAAATTACGAATATTTACTGAACTGAAAAGTGAGCATAGATAAAAAAATATAAATATATATATATCAATAAATAAATAACGTTCTAATGCTATATATTACACATTGTGTATATATTATTATTAATCACTTTTAGTGACATTTAGCTACATAAGTTTGGGAATAGATTGTTATTGTATGTAATTCATTCAAATCTGTCAGATCAGATGCCATTTTGTGTGTGTGTGTGTGTGTGTGTGTGTGTGTGTGTGTGTGTGTGTGTGTGTGTGTGTGTGTGTGTGTGTGTGTGTGTGTGTGTGTTGTGTGTGTGTGCGTGTGCGTGTGCGTGTGCGCGTGCGCGTGCGTGTGCGTGTGTGTGTGTACTAGACTTTTGGTATTTTGAGCATGCACTAGTCAATTCAAAATGCAGCCAGGCTTTGCCTGCTTGAGCACTAATTCCTCTGGGATTGTGATGCTCTAGCAGCAAACTCTCCCCTGCTGGCATCCCCAAAAGGTTAAAAAGCAGACAGAGAAAGAGGGGAAAGGAACGAATAAATAAATATCTAAATCATGATCAGAAGAGGACAACCGAAGTGGGTGTGGCTGTATAAAAGCCCTTAGGATTGTATTTAGGATTTATAAATCCGTTAGGATTTATATATTTGCTTGATTGTTTGTTTAGTATTGGGTGCACTGAATATATCATATTTTAGGTTTAAGTGGCTAGTTTTAAACACATAAAATGTCTATATCACTCCTATTAAATGGCGATTTGGGCATATCACACCTCAGGGATGTTCTCAACCATATCCATAATGTATTTCATTTTCTGTTTTTCCTATATTAGTGTTATATTCCATTATATTTGTTTTATATATATATAATGAGAACTAATATTTTAACTGTGTTCCATTAGATTAACCACCTCCTTTCTTTGACTGTTTGAGATGGGGAAACATTAAACATTTTCAGGCCTTCATTTGTACCCTATTCATGGAGTGTGACATATGTAGAGCTGTAAGCAGGAGGCCATTTCAATATCTCAGCCTGTGTATGTGTGTGCATAATCGCACTTATCTCCCTAAGGGTGATAGGATGCAACAATGTATCACAAGGAAACAATCTGTCAGCTCGGATCAATATATGTTCTTAGCTTCCCACCTGCATCACAATGCTGCTATCAAAGCCCTTCAACAACAAGACCAGCACACATTCTTAATTTAACACTACAGCAAAGAAGAAAATGTATCTCATAGCCCACCTGCAATGTACCCATTAACTCTTGATATAGCATTAACTCAAACTGAAATACGCCCTTATTATTTTGAAATATCAGCAGTTATCTCCATGATGTCTAGTAGATCTCATTATTTGTTTACTGATTTAATTAAATGATGCATAAAACTATGATGTGATTCTAACACTGGCCTAATGCCCTCCTACAGTTCATTAAATGTCTAACTTCATCCTTTCTATATCAAGCAATCATATTATGCAAATATGACTACAAATTCCCATCTCTTAAAGCACTGAACTGTATGTTATATTAATATAGTTTCTCTCAATTGATTCAATGGCGTATGTCACATTGCACCAGGACTGTAGTAATCAACATAGTCATTTGTATTGTAATCCAATAATCCCACATAAAACAAAATAAAGCCACATCACATTCTTTTTTGTACACTTTATCACTGAAGCTCTATGACTCCAATAAGCAGTGACGGTGCTACACCAGGGCTATAGGGGTGCTACAGCCCTGTCAGAATTTTAAATAGCCCCTGTTTAGCTCCCCCAATAAGGTGACAAGATGTCCCGTTTTTCCCGGGACAGTCCAGTATTTCAGCTCTATTTTTAGTGTCCCACGAGAACAGCCAAATCAAAGGCAACCAATCTCTTCGTATAGACCAAATTAACCGTCCAATCCACAATTCGTTATCGATTAACTTGCAGTAAGTGAAGCTGGGATAGGCGGAATCACGCTGAATGACATTGCGCTATATCGGCCGCGCCCGCGCGTTCCTAGTTCTCCCAGACAGCGCGCGATCAGTTCTCCTTGCACCTGAATTGTGAAAAAATGTGAGACACTATGATCCAAAAGTGCAATTTTTTTTCAAAAAAATTAATTTCTTTGTTTAATGTAAGCGTAAGCGTAATGTTTAATGTAAGATTTTATCTTTATTGTTGCTGTGTTTTCATTATAAAATTTAAATAAATAAAACAATGAACCACAAACTACGCATTTGTTTTAAAAGAGGGAAACGATCTTACAATGCAAGTAGGCTATATATCTGTCTCATTCATTTTGTTAATAAAAGTTAGATGTTTAATATAGGCCTATGCGAATTTGCAATTGTACTATTTTATGGCTGATTTAAAATCTTAAATCTTAAAATCGTTTTAAAGAAAGGGGAAATCCAAAGACCGTTTATTTATTTGTGATCAAAATAAGCGCAGCAGATGCGAGAATGTGAGATTGGTTGCTGCTGATGTACGCTCTCGATCTTTCTCTGTATCTTTGAAATAGCTGTACAAATGGCCATTAGTTCTTGATTTGGGTACGGCACAGACATGTTACAGGTAATAATATGATTAAAAAAGTCATGGCAACAAACGACTTCCTAAGACAGTTTAAGTTGAAACGACTTTCACAATCAGTTTTATTCATCTTAATTCATGTTTTACTGCTTGTTGTCTTGTAGGCTTAGGCTTTAATTTGAATGAATATACAAAATAATAAACTGAGTTTTATTTATTTTCTTTTACAACATTTTAATTTATTTATTTTTAACACTGCACCTCCAGCCCCCATTTTTTCTTGGGCCAGGGGGTGCTGCAGCACCCTCAGCACCCTACGTCCCCCGGTAATGCTTCTGGTAAATGTGGTGTGTATCATAGCTGCTTTTATAATTTTTTTAAAAAGACATTTTAAGAATATGGATTATTTTCTGAGCACCCCCACATCTAGCCCCCCTTTAGCCCGCTAAAAAATTCTGGCACCGTGCCTGCCAATAAGCGAGACCACTGGTCTTGAGTGGCCCCTGTTTTCTTTCATCATCCTCAGCAGACCCCAGTGTGTCACTGGAAAAATTGGAGTGACATTTAACCAGCCCCGCTGCTTAAATCTGACATTTTAAATTTTAGAAACAACAGATTTAGCATGAAATCACAGAGGAGAGGGAATCTCAACTTTAAGTTCGACTGTGAGAGCCCTTAAAGTCAACATCCAATCAAAACGGACCCTTTTTGATAATGTAAGTCAATAGCCAAGTAGTCATTTAGGGAACTGTTTTAACAAGCTCAGTAAGTATTTGGTCTGCCAAATTGTGTTGCAAACATTAATTTTACATGTGATATGGACGAGGAACATTCTCTTTGAACTAAACAGAATTGTATATACATGCTTAACGTAACCTGAAAAGTTAAACTATGTTTATTCAACTATAATTGTCTGGAATGTAATATATCAGTAAGACAGTTCATATTGGTACCGTACTGAAAGCTTCCAGAGCAGAGTAACTGAAGACATGAATAACTCTCTCACATACTAACTTGTTTGTAATTCCATGTACCATTTTGAATTCATTCATATCATGGATTAGTTTATAAACAAATTATATAATAAGGAATGGCACAGTAAATTAATTAATATGGAAAAATTAAACCTTGTACAAAGAGACAGGCAAAAAAGATCAACAACAGGTGTTGGAAAATTGATTCTGGAAACAACTTGAAAAACAGTTATTCTCAGAAGAGCTCTTTTGAGTCCATCCACTACCAAAACAACATGGCTTGACCAAAATAGTTTCTTATTGATAAAAAAGGAAATACTTCTTAAAACTATAGCTTGTGAAAATCCAATCTAAATATATTCACATGTACTTGTTATAGACTAATAATATGTGACCAAATAGTATGCTAAATGAAAAATGCTTAAATACTGGGAAAGAAACAGAGAAGCTGTAAATCTAGGTCAAATACTTTGGCGAAACTGATATAACAAATGATGCAATGCAGTATGAAGCTTGTGGGTTTTAGGACAGAGCTACTAAATTATCTGGGGTGAAGAGTCTGTCCGCTATGACATTTTGTTTCCATTTGCTTTGAATTTAGTTGAACCTCCAACAAAACCTGTGCCATATAAAGCATTTAAACAGGAGAGTACATGTAGAATCAATACCCTTAAATCCAAATGCACACTAAAACCAGGATTTTATTATGGTGCTTTTTGCAAAGTTCATTCGGGATTCCAAGTAAAAGGTTATTTAAACAGTCATGTATTGACCTATTCAAATACTAATTTGATGGATTCTTGAAGCAAATGACTACTTACGTTTTTAGGAAGACACACTGTTCATTGTGATTCAAGCTCACCAAAGAGCAAACCTACTTTCAGTTTCTAGAGTTTTGTTTTTAGTAAATCCAACATATTTAGAGTCAGATAATAAATGTCCATTATAAATTGCAGTCCTCCATCTGAAAAAGTGTCATGTTGAGGTCAGTCCCCTAATTTGATCTGAAGAACCATTGTAAGTGCCTGAGCAAGCCAGAATCAATACTCTTTGAGTCCAAGATAGAAATTAATGTTGTAAGTGGTTTTGATGAAAATAATGCTAAAGAGTGGGTGGGTGTGTCGAGAAAGGTAAAGCAGGTGAAGCATATTATGCTCATTTTATTCTCAATTTAGTGACTCACGTGGAATATTTCATGTATCCCTCTCCATGCTGAAGTTAAACTTGGAACAAAGAAATAATGCATTTAAACAGAATACCAAATGCCACAGGTTAAATTATCAGGTCTCCACCGTGCCCTGTCCATGGAACAAAATTCTAATCTTATTGAAGAGCTGATCAGCAGAAAGCAATATATATATTGTCAATAATGATATTTATATTGAATTATGAAGGTGGCACATAAATAAAATGCCCCAATGACCCCAGAGATATACATCCCTTACCAAAAAGTAGTATACTTCAAGTTTATTTTATTTAGTATACTTAAGTTCAAGTATATTTTATTTAGTATACTTAAGTTCAAGTATATTTTAAGTATACTTTTTGTAGTAAGTATACAAATATCAGTTTACTAGTAGTATACTTGTAAGTGTACTATTTCAATACTCCTTGGGACTAAATTGGCCCACTTTCTAGTAAATAAAAGTATACTTTTAAGTATAACAGTAGTAAACTTTGAGTACACAACTAGTTTACCCTAGTGAAAAAAGTATACTAAGTATACTTGCAGCCAGACTAATTGTCAGTATACTTCAAGTGTGTTAATGATTAGTTAACTTGAATTGTGCAATTTCTGAACAACTTTTTTTGTACTAAGTGTGTTTTAGTTGTAATTAAATTATGCTAAAGTATAAATGTAAGTGTATTTAGTGTACTTTTTGATGCTAAATTGGAACAACTTCAAGTATACTTAGTACACTTTAAGTGCATGCCTATTTTCATGCTTGATTACATTTTACATTTTACATTTATGCATTTAGCAGACGCTTTTATCCAAAGCGACTTACAGTGCATTCAGGCTATACATTTGTATTGTCAGTATGATTAGTGATATTAAAATGTACTTTTTTGTATTACGAGTAGATTACAAATTAATTAAGAGTGTCTTTGAAACACACAAGCAATATACTATAAATGTACTATTTTTGAGTAAAAATATACTAATTTTCCCCCAATGCTGAATCCACTTTTTAAGGTCATAACAATAAATACATAAATTCAATGACAGACAGAGACAGATTATTAATAATTCAAACAGTGTTTATTTAAACCTCAAATGGTTTTAGCATTGCAAAACATAAAATACACCAACTATGTTTTTAAATAAAAAGAACGCTGAAAGAAACAAACATAAAAAAACAATTTCAAACATGCAAAATAAATACAATAAAACCATTTTAAATTATACATGTCCAAAATATATTGCTAATCTATAAAGAATTGCTCTTTGTTACATTTGCGCCTGATGGTCGCTCGCATATCAGAGGTACTTGTGTGTGGAAACGCCGCAAGAACAGCATTTCTAAAAGTAAAAGAGGTAAGGTCAGTGTGGCAAGTGGGGCGGGGCTGAGAGCCGTGGGAACGGAGCGAGGCCGGTGGAGTAAATGGTAATGAACGACACCTGCGCCACTCACCGGTCTCGAGTCCCACGGAGGAGCTTCGGAAGGGTTAAATGAGGAGTGACGACAGTGGAAGAAGAGAGAGGGCCAGGCCTGGACTTTAGTTTGTGTTTTGTGTGCGGCAGTCGTCCGTGAGGGGCTGCCGCTTTATTTTGTGTTTGTTTATTTTATTATTAAAGTGTATTAAATGTTCGCCGGTTCCCGCCTCCTTCTTCCCGTATCTACTAACTTCATTACAGTCAGATAGCATGTTTATACAACTTTTTCTTTTTACTACATCAGACTGTAAATATTCTGTATTAAACACATACTACTTAATAGAATGAACATCATGATTAGCAGTGAAGAATTGTATCAGTATGTCATGTCAATATTGCTTCCAGTTTATCAGGTCAAACATACAGTATACAACAGAAGTGAGTACACCCATGTAGCATCACTATAAATCACGAGATACAACACAATTCAAGTTGAAAAGTATAGTATTTATAGAACAGATCAGGCTAAATTGTAATGTAGACACAAGCCTTTTCTGTAAAGCTGCTTTGAAAAGTTAGTGTACTCTAAATAAGGGCATAAAGTGCAAAAACAGCAGCGGCACACTGACACTAGACTTGGTTGACATCATCTCTTCGTCTTGAGAGACAAGAAAAACATCCAGTAGGTTCCCTCGTGACGTTTCCTCTTCCTCCTCAACAGCAATGATGGGGACTGCTGCCTTCTGCACCTGGTCAGGCTCCTTTTTCTAAATGCATAAAAAAGTGTTAGTACTGTATTTGTCACAAATCATAAAATTAAGCCTTGTGTGGAAAGATCAATCAGAATCTGATTGGGAGAAGCCTCTAGTGGGCGTACTGAAATCAGTCCGTTTAAAATGGACACAAAAGCTTTGTTCAGAGCTTTAGCTTGCACTCGCTGACTTGCTAGAAACTTCAGTTTCATCATTGGATTGCGCTGTTCAGCCATATACCATCTCATCTCTTCTACAGAGACATCCACCTGAGGCTTGCTGACGACCTCTTGCTCCTCCTCTTCAGATCGCCCTTCTGCACCTGCGTTAAAGGTCAGGCTCAAATTTTAAAAAAGTGCATAAAGAAAGTATTGTACTTCCTATTGTCACAAATCATAAATTAAGCCTGGAAGTAAAGATCAAATCTGCTTCTGAGCCTACCTCAGGAGTAAAGCCTGAAATCGTAAACATTCTGGTGTGTGTGTTTAAAATTCACAAAATTTGTTAGAGCATTACTTGCACTCGCTGAAATTACTGCAAAGTCATTTTGATTTCATCACCTTTCTTGTGCTGCCCTCAGCCCCTCAGCTGGCAAGAATGTATCTGGCCTAATCCAACGAGTTCCAAAGTTCCGACCAGAGGAACAAAGGCTTGCTGCTCGCTGGCTTGCTCTGAAACTTTGGCGTCTTCACTGATCGCCCCGGGAAGCGGTCTCCGCCTTAACCATCAGGTTGACCGTCTAAAGAACTCAAAGACTTCATCAAATTTCTCACTGAAGAACTTTAACACCTGAAGCCATAAGAATTCTAAACAAACTTCCTAAGAGTGTCATCGCGTCACAAAGAAACCGTCATCGCGTCACAAAGAAGCAGTAAAGATTGTGAAGTCTCTGCTTGTGACCTACCTCAGTTAAAATAACGAGATAGCAAAAGAGTGCTAGCCTTAAACATTCTTTTAACCGCAAAACTCCTGTCCTGTGTGTGTGTGTGCGCGCGTATGTATATGTATTTTATTACGTTTAGTCCATCATGTACTGATGGCACCACTGGAGCAGTTGACACAAATGCATATTACCAAACACCATGGTCTTTAGTTAGACTGATTTTGATAACTACACCATAACCTTTCTTCAAAGTGAAACTAGAAATTACATTTTCAACTGATAATTTCTTTAAGGTTTTGAACTCCATTTCTTCTGAAATGTATCTTGCTTTCTAAAACCCTAATCCAACTGAGGCTCGATCTCACAGCCTCAGCATTGCTCTGCTGCATAATGCCATATACATACCGTGCACTGACCGATTGCACCACTGGAGCTGTTGTCTCAAATGCATATTACCAAACACTATAGTCTTTAGGTACAGTGATCTTTCAACTTAACCCATGAACTTTCCTCTAACTGATTACTGCCATCTGATTTTCAAATGATCCATTATGTTTGGCTTTGGACTCCATTGCAAATGAAATGTCTCTCGCCTTCTAAAACCTTGGTCCAGGTGAGGCTGGAACTCACAACCTCGGCATTGCTCTGCTGCGTACTGCCTTATAAGAACCACGGGCTGACCGATTGCGCCACTGGAGCTGATGACTGAAAAGCATTTTAGCAAACACTATGGTCTGTAAGTAGAGTGATCTTTCAACTTAACCCATAAACTTTCCTCTAACTGATTACCGTCATCTGATATTCAACTGATCTTTTATGTTAGGCTGTGGACTCCATCGCAAATGAAATGTCTCTTGCTTTCTAAAACCTTTCATATAAGTACGGCACGCTGACCGATTGCGCCACTGGAGCTGATGACTGAAATGCATTTTAGCAAACATTATGGTCTTTAGGTACAGTGATCTTTCAACTTAACCCATGAAATTTCTTCTAACTGATTACATCATCTGATATTCATCTCTAATGAAATGTCTCTCACCTTCTAAAAACCTTGCTCCAGGTGAGGCTCGAACTCACAACCTCGGCATTGCTCTGCTGTATACTGCCTTATAAGTACCGCGCGCTGACCGATTGCGCCACTGGAGCTGTTGACTCAAAAGCATTTTACCAAACACTATGGTCTTTGGGTACAGTGATCTTTCAACTTAACATGTGAACTTCACTGAAACTGATTATAGCCATCTGATCTTCAAATGATCTTTTATGTTAGGCTTTGGACTCCATTGCTACTGAAATGTCTCTTGGTTTCTAAAACCTTGCTCCAAGTGAGGTCCATACTCATAACCTCGGCATTGCTCTGCTGCATACTGCATTATAAGTACTATGTGCTGACCGATTGCGCCACTGGAGCTGTGGACTGATGGCGCCCATTCTTCCTACCACGGTCATTGGGTACAGTGTACCTTTCAATTTAATCATGAACTTTCCTCAAAACAGCTATCCTTTTATAGGCTGGGGTTTTTCTCAACTAAGCAAGTTTTAAGCCACTTAAAGCACAACGCACAACTTTAAGATTTTAAATCAGCATAAATACTATAAGCTAAAGGGCCTATATTAAACATCTAACTTTTATTAACAAAATGATTGAGACGGATATATCAAAACTTGCGTTGTAAGATGGTTTTCCTCTTTTAAACAAATGCGTAGTTTGGGTTAATTGTTTTATTTATTTACTAATGAAAACACAGCAACAATAAAGATAAACTCTTACATTAACATTACGCTTACGCTTACATTAAACAAAGAAATTAAACTTTTTTAACAAAAATTGCAAGCATATTTTTCAAATTCAGTTGCAAGGAGAACGAGGTTAGCCGTTATGTCGTGAGCTCATAGGGGGGACGGATTCATATATTATCTGAAAGAAATGCTTAAGAGAAAACTTTGGCCAATGAAATTGGCTAGTGGATTTTGCATCACTCTGTTTTACTTGTGGAAGGACCGGAAAAGTCCCTGCAACCAAGCATGGGACATAACATCTCCGTTCCCTCCGGTCAAGGAACGGGGGTTACGACGTTCCCTATCTGTCGGTCACTACGAGCATGTCGTGACGACATAGGGGTCCTACGAAAGCTGAACCCCGTCACAACCTTGTGGCATGCAGATGTTGAAATTCCCCCCCTTCTATGTAAAGCGCTGAGTGTCTAGAAAACTATATAAATGTAACAAATTATTATTATTAAACGGACATGCCATGCAAGAGGTTGCTGCATCGATCGCGTAGCCGAGTCGAATTGTGCGCTGCAGCTGGGGCAGCATGACAGCCCAGACGCTGTCAGAAGCGGCTGAAGCACAATCAGACCCTGTGGTGGTGCAGCGACCCACGAAAGGGAGTAAGGGGGATGGTACAGAACTCCGTTCTGAGGCATTCGCACTGAACTCCCTGTCCAAACGACTGGCCAGAGGTGCGTGGGAGGAATATCGTCCCCGAACCATACCAAGCTGGCAAAATGGCTTGTGGGCGAGAGTGAGGAGCAGGCGTCATCCATGGAGGAACCCGGAGGAAAAGGAAATTGCTCTTTCTTTGAGAAGTGGTACCTTGGGCCAGCGGCGGAACAGAAACAAAACGAAACAGAAGATTCTCCTCCCGGCCCTCCACCGGGGAAGTTCTCGCCGTCTCCTGAGAAGAGCATTCCAACATCTCCGGTTGCCCGCGTCTGGGCGCTTCGTCCACAGGGATGGGAAATGGGGGCGCCGCTCTCCTGCGAGAGGCTCGACGTGCCGGCTAGGGTCGATTCGAACTTTTGATCAAAAGATGAACTTTCCGTCGGCTGATTACGGCCATCTGATCTTTTATTAGGCTTTGGACTCCATCGCTACTGAAATGTCTCTGTTTCTAAAACCTTGCTCCAAGGCTCGAACTAACAACCTCGGCATTGCTCTGCTGTAGCATACTGCCTTATAAGTACTATGTGCGCGATGGCCCACTGGGGCTGAGCGATTGCGCCATTGGAGCTGATGACTCAAAAGCATTTTACCAAACACTATGGTCTTTGGGTACAGTGATCTTTCAACTTAACCCATGAATTTCCTCTAACTGATTACATCATCTGATATTCAAATGATCTTTTATGTTAGGCTTTGGACTCCATCGATAAGGAAATGTCTCTCACCTTCTAAAACCTTGCTCCAGGTGAGGCTCGAACTCACAACCTCGGCATTGCTATGCTGCTGTACTGCCTTATAAGTACCGCACGCTGACCGATTGCGCCACTGGAGCTGATGACTGAAAGCATTTTAGCAAACACTATGGTCTTTAGGTACAGTGATCTTTCAACTTAAACCCATGAACTTTCCTAAAACTGATTACAGCCATCTGATCTTTTATGTTAGGCTTTGGACTCCATCGCAAATGAAATGTCTCTTGCCTTCTAAAACCTTGCTCCAGGTGAGGCTCGAACTCACAACCTCGGCATTGCTCTGCTGCGTACTGCCTTATAAGTACCGTGCGCTGACCGATTGCGCATTTTACCAAACCACTGGAGCTGTGACTGAAACAAAGCCATCATTTTACTTTTATGTTAGGCAAACATGTCTCTTGGTTTCTACCTTGCTCCAAGTGAGGTCCATACTCATAACCTCGGCATTGCTTGGGCATTATATCTTTCGTAATCTTTGAACTTAACTGGATCTGTGGACTGATGGCACCACTGTTGACTCAAAAGCTTTTACCAAACACATGGTCTTTGGGAACTCAACTTCCTGAAATGTCCTCAAACTGATTACAGCCATCTGATCTTTTATGTTAGGCTTTGGACTCCATCGCAAATGAAATGTCTCTTGCCTTCTAAAACCTTGCTCCAGGTGAGGCTCGAACTCACAACCTCGGCATTGCTCTGCTGCGTACTGCCTTATAAGTACCGCGCGCTGACCGATTGCGCCACTGGAGCTGATGACTGAAAAGCATTTTAGCAAACACTATGGTCTTTAGGTACAGTGATCTTTCAATTTAATCCATGAACTTTCCTCAAACTGATTACAGCTATCTGATCTTTTATGTTAGGCTTTGGACTCCATCGCAAATGAAATGTCTCTCACCTTCTAAAACCTTGCTCCAGGTGAGGCTCGAACTCACAACCTCGGCATTGCTCTGCTGCGTACTGCCTTATAAGTACCGCGCGCTGACCGATTGCGCCACTGGAGCTGTTGACTCAAAAGCATTTTACCAAACACTATGGTCTTTGGGTACAGTGATCTTTCAACTTAACATGTGAACTTCACTGAAACTGATTACAGCCATCTGATCTTTTATGTTAGGCTTTGGACTCCATCGCAAATGAAATGTCTCTTGCCTTCTAAAACCTTGAACTCACAACCTCCATTGCGCTGGTGCCTTATAGCACAACACGCTGACAGAGCACCACTGAGGAGCTGTTGACTCATAACCTCGGATCTTTCAACTAAACCCATTGCTAAACTGATTACATCATCTGATATTCAAATTATCTTTTATGTTTAGGCTTTGACTCCTCGATAGGAAATTCTCTCGCCTTTTAAAACTTGCTCCAGGTGAAGCTCGAACTCCAACCTGATTGCTCTGCTGCGTACTGCCTTATAAGTACCGCGCGCTGACCGATTGCGCCACTGGAGCTGTTGACTCAAAAGCATTTTACCAAACACTATGGTCTTTGTAGGTACAGTGATCTTTCAACTTAACCATGTGAACTTCCTTCACTGAAACTGATTACAGTCATCTGATCTTTTATGTTAGGCTTTGGACTCCATCGCAAGGAAATGTCTCTTGGTTTCTAAAACCTTGCTCCAAGTGAGGCTCGAACTCACAACCTCGGCATTGCTCTGCTGCTATACTGCCTTATAAGTACCATGTGCTGACCGATTGCGCCACTGGAGCTGTGGACTGATGGCGCCACTGGAGCTTTTGACTCAAAAGCATTTTACCAAACACTATGGTCATTGGGTACAGTGACCTTTCAATTTAATCCATGAACTTTCCTAAAACTGATTACAGCCATCTGATCTTTTATGTTAGGCTTTGGACTCCATCGCACGAAAATGTCTCTTGCCTTCTAAAACCTTGCTCCAGGTGAGGCTCGAACTCACAACCTCGGCATTGCTCTGCTGCGTACTGCCTTATAAGTACCGCGCGCTGACCGATTGCGCCACTGGAGCTGTTGACTCAAAAGCATTTTACCAAACACTATGGTCTTTGGGTACAGTGATCTTTCAACTTAACCCATGAAATTTCCTCTAACTGATTACATCATCTGATATTCAAATGATCTTTTATGTTAGGCTTTGGACTCCATCGATAAGGAAATGTCTCTCGCCTTTTAAAACCTTGCTCCAGGTGAGGCTCAAACTCACAACCTCGGCATTGCTCTGCTGCGTACTGCCTTATAAGTACCGCGCGCTGACCGATTGCGCCACTGGAGCTGTTGATTGATGGCGCCACTGGAGCTTTTGACTCAAAAGCATTTTACCAAACACTATGGTCATTGGGTACAGTGACCTTTCAATTTAATCCATGAACTTTCCTCAAACTGATTACAGCTATCTGATCTTTTATGTTAGGCTTTGGACTCCACTAAGGAAACGTCTCTCACATTTAAAACCTTGCTCCAGGTGAGGCTCGACCTCAAACCTCGGCATTGCACTGCGTGTGCCTATGCCTTATAAGATGCACGCTGCGATTGCGCCACTGGAGCTGTTGACTCAAAAGCATTTTACCAAACACTATGGTCTTTGGGTAGTGATCTTTCAACTTAAACCGTGAACTTTCCTCAAACTGATTACAGCCATCTGATCTTTTATGTTAGGCTTTGGACTCCATCGCAAATGAAATGTCTCTTGCCTTCTAAAACCTTGCTCCAGGTGAGCCATCGAAACTCATAACCTCGGCATTGCTCTGCTGTGTACTGCCTTATAAGTACCGCGCGCTGACCGATTGCGCCACTGGAGCTGTTGACTCAAAAGCATTTTACCAAACACTATGGTCTTTGGGTAGTGATCTTTCAACTTAACCCATGAACTTTCCTAAAACTGATTACAGCCATCTGATCTTCAAATTATCTTTTATGTTAGGCTTTGGACTCCATCGCAACTGAAATGTCTCTTGCATTCTAAAATCTTGCTCCAGGTGAGGCCGAACTCACAAATTCGCATTGATTGCTGGGCATACTGCCTTATAAGTAACTAACGCGCTGACCGATTGCGCCACTCATGCTAGAACACTTTTAGCAAACATTATGGTCTTTGGGTACATGATCTTTCAACTTAAGCCATGAATTTCCTCTAACTGATTACAGCCATATTCTGATCTTTTATGTTAGGCTTGACTCCATCGCAAATTGAAATGTATCTCACCTTCTAAAAACCTTGCTCAGTGAGGCTCGAACCTCAACCTCGGCATTGCTATGCTGCGTACTGCTTAGAAGTAACAGCACGCTGAACGATTGCGCCATTGGAGCTGGAGCATTTTACCAAACACTATGGTCATTTAGGTACAGTGATCTTTGAACTTAATCCGTGAACTTTCCTCAACTGATTAAGCCATCTGATCTTTTATGTTAGGCTTTGGACTCCATCGCAAATGAAATGTCTCTTGCCTTCTAAAACCTTGCTCCAGGTGAGGCTCGAACTCACAACCTCGGCATTGCTCTGCTGCGTACTGCCTTATAAGTACCACACGCTGACCGATTGCGCCACTGGAGCTGTTGACTCAAAAGCATTTTACCAAACACTATGGTCTTTGGGTAGTGATCTTTCAACTTAACAGTGAAATTTCACTGAAACTGATTACAGCCATCTGAATTATGGTCTTTGAAATGTCTCTTGGCTCCAGGTGAGGCTCGTCGTTATGCGCGTTCACCGCGCGCTGACCGATTGCGCCCATGACTAGAACGCAGTTTTCATTATGGTCTAAGATTAGCCATTTCTCTACTGATAATATTCAATGATCTTTTATGTTAGCTTTGGACTCCATCGCAAAGGAAATGTATCTCACCTTCTAAAACCTTGCTCCAGGTGAGCTCGAACTCACAACCTCAGCTTTGCTCTGCTGCGTAATGCCTTTATAAGTAACGCACTGCAGTGACGATGGCGCCATGGAGCTGTTGATTGTTGATAAAAAGCATTTTACCAAACACTAACGGTCATTTGGGTAGTGATCTTTCAATATAAACATGTGAACTTTCACTGAAACTGATTACAGCCATCTGATCTTTTATGTTAGGCTGACTCCATCGCAAATGAAATGTTTCTTGCCTTCTAAAACCTTGCTCCAGGTGAGGCTCGAACTCACAACCTCGTCATTGCGCTGACTGTGTACTGCCTTATAAGCACAATCGCACGCTGACAGATTGTCTCTTGGAGCTGTTGACTCAAAAGCAATTTACCAAACACTATGGTCTTTGGGTAGTGATCTTTCAACTTAACCCATGAACTTTCCTAAACTGATTACATCATCTGATATTCCAAATTATCTTTTATGTTAGGCTTTGGACTCCATCGATAAGGAAATGTCTCTCGCCTTTTAAAACCTTTGCTCCAGGTGAGCTCAAACTCACAACCTCGGCATTGCTCTGCTGCGTACTGCCTTATAAGTACCGCGCGCTGACCGATTGCGCCACTGGAGCTGTTGACTCAAAAGCATTTTACCAAACACTATGGTCTTTGGGTAGTGATCTTTGAACTTAAACCGTGAACTTTCCTCAAACTGATTACAGCCATCTGATCTTTTATGTTAGGCTTTGGACTCCATCGCAAATAAAGGAAATGTCTCTGCCTTTAAAACCTTGCTCCAGGTGAGGCTCGAAACTCTCAACAACCTCAGCATTGCTCTGCTGTATCCTGCCTTATAAGTACCACACGCGTGACCGATTGCGCCACTGGAGATGATGGACCACTAGAGCTTTTGACACATTTTAGCAAATTATGGTCATTATGTACAGTGAATCTTTCAACTAAGCCATGAATTTCCTCTAACTGATTAGATCATCTGATATTCAAATGATCTTTTATGTTAGGCTTTGGACTCCATTGCTACTGAAATGTCTCTTGGTTTTTAAAACCTTTCTCCAAGTGAGGCCCATACTCATAACCTCGGCATTGCTCTGCTGCATACTGCATTATAAGTACTATGTGCTGACCGATTGCGCCACTGGAGCTGATGACTGGAAAGCATTTTACCAAACACTATGATCTTTGGGTACAGTGATCTTTCAACTTAAACCCTGAATTGTTCCTCTAACTGATTACATCATCTGATATTCTGATCTTTATGTTAGGCTTTGGACTCCGTCGCAAATGAATGTCTCTCACCGTCTAAAACCTTGCTCCAGGTGAGGCTCGAACGCACAACCTCAGCATTGCTCTGCTGCGTACTGCCTTATAAGTAACGTCGCTGACCGATTGCGCCACTGGACTGTTGACTAAAAATCATTTTACAAACACTATGATCTTTGGTACAGTGATCTTTCAACTTAACATGTGAACTTCACTGAAACTGATATAGACATCTGATATTCAAATTATCTTTTATGTTAGGCTTTGGACTCCATTGCTACTGAATGTCCTTGTTTTAAAAACCTTGCCCAAGTGAGGCCCATACTCACAACCTCGGCATTTCTCTGCATACTGCCTTATAAGTACTATGCCGCTGACCGATTGCCCACTGTGAGCTGTGACTATGGCGCCACTGGAGCTTTTGACTCAAAACATGTTACCAAACACTTTTACTTCCTCAAACTGATTACAGCCATCTGATCTTTTATGTTAGGCTTTGGACTCCATCGCAAATGAAATGTCTCTCGCCTTCTAAAACCTTGCTCCAGGTGAGGCTCGAACTCACAACCTCGCATTGCTCTGCTGCATACTGCCTTATAAGTACTATATTGCGCGCTGACCGATTGCGCCACTGGAGCTGATGACTGGAAAGCATTTTAGCAAACACTATGGTCTTTAGGTACAGTGATCTTTCAACTTAACCCATGAATTTCCTCTAACTGATTACATCATCTGATATTCAAATGATCTTTTATGTTAGGCTTTGGACTCCATCGATAAGGAAATGTCTCTCACCTTCTAAAACCTTGCTCCAGGTGAGGCTCGAACTCACAACCTCGCATTGCTCTGCTGCGTACTGCCTTAGTATCCACCGCTGACCGATTGCGCACTGGAGCTGTTGACTCAAAAGTTTTTTACCAAACACTATGGTCTTTGGGAATGTATCTTTGAACTTAACCAGTGAACTTTCCTCAAACGATTACAGCCATCTGATCTTTATGTTAGGCTTTGGACTCCATCGCAAATGAAATGTCTCTTGCCTCTAAAAACTTGCTCCAGGTGAGGCTCGAATTCACAACCTCGGCATTGCTCTGCTGCGTACTGCCTTATAAGTACCGCGCGCTGACCGATTGCGCCACTGGAGCTGTTGACTAAAAAGCATTTTACCAAACACTATGATCTTTGGGTAGTGATCTTTCAACTTAACATGTGAACTTCACTGAAACTGATTATAGACATCTGATCTTCAAATTATCTTTTATGTTAGGCTTTGGACTCCATTGCTACTGAAATGTCTCTTGGTTTTTAAAACCTTGCTCCAAGTGAGGCCCATACTCATAACCTCGGCATTGCTCTGCTGCATACTGCATTATAAGTACTATGTGCTGACCGATTGCGCCACTGGAGCTGTGGACTGATGGCGCCACTGGAGCTTTTGACTCAAAAGCATTTTACCAAACACTATTACTTCCTCAAACTGATTACAGACATCTGATCTTTATGTAGGCTTTGGACTCCATCGCAAATGAAATGTCTCTTGCCTTCTAAAACCTTGCTCCAGGTGAGGCTCGAACTCACAACCTCAGCATTGCTCTGCTGCATACTGCCTTATAAGCACCGCGCGCTGACCGATTGCGCCACTGGAGCTGATGACTGGAAAGCATTTTAGCAAACACTATGGTCTTTATACAGTGATCTTTCAACTTAACCCATGAATTTCCTCTAACTGATTAATCATCATCGATATTCAAATGATCTTTTATGTTAGGCGTTGACTCCATTGCTACTGAATGTATCTTGGTTATTAAAACCTTGCTCCAAGTGAGGCCCATACTCATAACCTCGCATTGCTCTGCTGCATACTGCCTTATAAGTACTAGTGCTGACCGATTGCCCACTGAGCTGTTGGACTGATGCGCCACTGGAGCTTTTGACTCCAAAGCATTTTAACCAAACACTATTACTTTCCTCAAACTGATACAGCCATCTGATCTTTTATGTTAGGCTTTGGACTCCATCGCAAATGAAATGTCTCTTGCCTTCTAAAACCTTGCTCCAGGAGGCTCGAACTCACAACCTCAGCATTGCTCTGCTCGTACTGCCTTATAAGTACCACCACTGACCGATTGCACCACTGGAGCTGATGACTAGACTGAAAACATTTAGCCAAACATTATGCTTTAGGTACAGTGATCTTTCAACTTAACCATGAATTTCCTCTAACTGATTACATCATCTGATATTCAAATGATCTTTTATGTTAGGCTTTGGACTCCATCGATAATGAAATGTCTCTCACCTTCTAAAACCTTGCTCCAGGTGAGGCGCGAACTCACAACCTCTGCATTGCTCTTCTGCGTACTGCCTAAAAAACTTTAAACTTCTGACAATTATGCCAATACTTTATGATTGTAGGCTATTTATGCCAATGCGTGGTCATGATAAATGAGCGTGTATTGTTTTCATTTACAAATGAAACTTCGTGAATGATTAATTCCTCAACGAAACACTAGGCAGTAGGCAATAATATTAATAATTATTAATTCGCAGAAAAAAATAAATATTGTTAAATTCAACCTTTAACGCATTTCCAATAGCTAGAAATTCCAGTCACATCCAAGCCTTTAGCGTGTCGAGCATTTACAGTAGGCTTACAAAACTAGTCAGAACGTTATGTAAAGAGATCGAAATGAAGGAAAAAACTAATATAAAATAAATAATAGGCTAATAAAATGATGATGATATGAATGAATAGGCTACAGACGATCAGTAATTAACACACACGATGTCTTTTATTTTATTTAGTTTTAATAGTGTGCACTGTTTTATTTTATGTACTTTATGTAACATTAGCCTATTCGTGATAAACTTGAATGCTGTGTACATCGCGCGCCATTGCCTACAGTCCGGTAGCCTATGGTCAATATAATAATTAATTATGTAATCATTTCTATAATAATTCAAAATAAAATAATGAATCCATCTCTGATAATCCCGGGTTGCTAAGGTCAAGTAGGTTTATGCATTAAATGGATAAATGGATGTTGTTCCCTCAACATAGCGAGACCACGACATGAGGATGCCTTTACCGTTATTGATCATATTTCGATTTGTTGTTAAATCAAACTTCAGTCATTCAAATAAATTTATATTCCAAGCCCAGAGTCAATTATTCAAAAATAACTGTTTTGATCTGATCATATATAGCCTAAACAAGTCATGGGTCTGAGTGCTGTTAATTGATATTGTTTATTGGACATTAACCTAATAAAACATGCTGCTACAATTAAACCCATTACATTCAATACATTTAAAACAGTGTATTTCAATTCAGCCGCGTGCAGATCCTTGTTTATGTCTGACTGAGCAGCACGGACAATCGCTCAGTTCAGCCCTACCATGTATCTATTATAACGGAAAACGTATCGTTTTTATGACATATGTCGTTATTACAGTTATAACGAGAAAAGATGTCGTTATTACGAGAAAAATATGTCGTTATAACGAGAAAAGATCTCGTTATAACGAGAAAAGATCTCGTTATTACGAGAAAATATGTAGTTTTAACGAGAAAAGATCTCGTTATTACGAGAAAAGATGTCGTTTTAATGAGAAAAGATCTCGTTATAACGACATAATTGAGTGGAAAAAATATTATGTGTGTGGCAGCAACGCGTCACCGTACGCACTGTTGATAAATGCCAATAGTATCTGTTGTGTTGAGCTCCCCATGACCCAATTTCTCCTTGTTGTTGATTGTTCATTGTATCCAGGTGTGTCTAGTTATCACCTCGTTTAGTGTTGTATTTAAAGAGTGTTCTATTCCATGTTAGTTTGTCCGGTATCTATCGTCTATTGTGTGTCTCATCTCTGTTCCTGGCTGCCTATGATACCCATGTTCGGATTATTAAAAGACTGATATTTGAGCGTATTCCTACGTCTCCTCGCTCCTCCCGTAAGCAACCGTGACAGATAATAAAAGTTGCATAATATTTTTAAGTTAAACTTGATGTCAACATGAAGCTCATAAGTTATCTGACTTAAAAACTAAATTGTCCCTGTGATAAAGGGAACCCAATAAATGCAACCAGCGGAAAAAAAAAAAAAAAAATCCTAGGTCCTAGACAACATTATGTTGGTGTTTTTATTGGCGCAACCAGCTAAGGTCACTTTCAAAATTTTATTCAGTTTTATTGTCTATTTCTCCATCTCCTCTGGCTTAGAGGAGTGAAAGTAAAACAGTGAAATAGGATCAGTGGGATGCAGTGGTGGCAGATGGATGAGCAAGTCCAGTCAGGTGGACATATGAGATTGAAAGCAACAGGAGGATTTGGGCTCCATGATTTAAAGATGAGTGTTAAAGGAAGATTCTAAGAAGTCCGTTTTATTCTCCTGAGATATCACTTATTATTGCATTGTCGATAAGAACACCTGGAAACACACATACTTGTGAAGTTATAAAAGGGACAGACAGAAAAAAATATGAGAGGAGGAACTAATCTGAATAATTGTCACCAAGCTAAGTTACCAAAATAATGACTATTTTCAATCAGGTTTCCGAAATATACACCCGTCTTCCATTGTTCAACAAACAGCCAAAAACATAGCATGTTTTGGCAGTGCTTGATTTTTTTAATTTTTTATTATTAATGTAGTAACGCAGTCATTGTTGTCAAAGTGTCATTCTCATATACAGAATAATACAATAATGCAGATCGGACAAAATAATTACATCATTTGCATAATTAAAAGATTTTAATCACAACTGTTGATGATAATATTGCACTGGCAATGTTGTTTCTTTCACATGGTCACAATATTCCCATTGTTTTTGTTAAATGTTGATACATGTATAGATTAATATATCAAATGTTTGAATATTAATTTAACTTTGAACTAAATGTTATTTTTTGTCATCTAGAATTTAATTTGAAACTAAACTAAACTAAAACCAAAAGCTGTAAAAAATGACTGCTAAATATGTGATATGAAACCTTATTTTAATGTAGAAATAAATACAATGCACAAGCTTGGACACAGATCATAAAACACAAGACTTGAATTCTAATAACTATCCATAAGCAACGGACATGTTGACCTAGTTCACTGCAGATTGCCACCTCATTACCGGCACACATGTACAGAATGCTCAAAAGCTTATCTAGCCTCTGGGTCATCTGAGGGCCACTTTCTCTGAAAGCAGAGATGGCTGACCTCCTGCTGCTTCAAACACCTCTGAGAGAAATACCAATTACCGACCGCATCAGCGTCCATATCACAACGCTGTCAAGACCCCAAGGCTCATAACATCAGTATGTTAACTCCATCTCCATTTCTTTATATGATACCGCCGACTACACATGCACAAACATAAGCACACACTACCAAAGCCATGCCATGCTCATGATGCCATTGTGGCCCCAGGGTCTCAAAGGACCCTTTAAAAGCATGCACACAAAAGGCCGAGGAGGGAATAAAGTAGATAGCAAAGAAGTACTTCATCCCTTGTGTGTCTAATCACACCACTGTGAAAGGAGCTGTAAAAAACCGTCAAGCTAATCAAAGTGCATCGACAGGACAGGCTGCATTAATGCACACTGTAAATTACCCTGAGAAATTATATATTTGAAAATAAGCCCTTTCACTGCCACTAGAAACAAAGGGGAGAGAAATAAAAGAGGGCTATTTTCTGAGGATGAGGCTATTTTGGTTGCCAACAATAGGCAGGAAGGGTCTGGGTTTGATTTATGATTGGCATGAAACAGAGGCATATTCACATGAAATACCTGAGATTTAATTACAGTGCTTTAAGTTTAACCCCTGTGGTGCCAAAAATGAAAGTTGCTGTTCACATTCTCAAAATGTATGTGAAAAAAAATGAATTTAGGGAAAAGCAAACTTAAGGTGTTCTATGTTAATGAAAATATACTGCTAATTGGAGGATATGTGCATTGCTGTTGTGCTTGCGGGGACCTGGGTTTGACACCAGCTGGATCAGTGCTGCATTTTCTTATTTGATAGAGACTAAAAAATTAACAATCTGGTCCTTTTTATTAAGCAAACACATCATTTATCATGTAAATTAGGCCCATTACGGTATTCATTACATCTTATTCACTAAAAATCTGTTAATATGATGGAATTTTTCATATGGATTTTTAGATAGATTTTGCCTAGATATCACCATACTTTCACTGTTGATTGATTACATCAAACAAATATTTTGTTGACATATTGGAGTCAATGTTTTTTTTACAAAGGGTATATTGCATACCTCTTTGTATTGTTCCATAAAACAAAAAATATTGTAAATCGCTAGAAATAAAAAAATAAATGGTCACTTTGTTTTTAGGAATAAAATGCTCTATAAATCAGACAAATTATATATGAACTCACCTCTTTAAAAGGCCCTTCAGAATAATGATGGGAATAAAATTGGGAGTGGAGATTGAAGGGGAGATTTCTGGCTCAGTGCAGAAGAAAAAAAAATATATTTTTTTTACAAAAAGGACATTTAAACAACATATATGTTGTAAATATAATCTGCCACTATTCTGAAACAATACATTATGAAAGGCCAAATATCCCAAAATCTCAAAATTGACCACTGCGTTAAAAAAACAATATGTTTGCCTGTAGTGACTTGCCTTAAATATCCAATTCAGGTGTCTGGTTCATGGAACGACACCACAAATACTTTGCATTATTCAAATAATTGGGCGAATTGTGAATTGGCCTTTAAAACAACACAGGCAGCACATGAATCTAAATGGTGCAATCAGCAGGCACAATTCATTAATAATAAATTCCCCCTCAGTCTGCTTTACAATTCCCCTGCCAAAAGGTCAAACCTAAATGGCAACATTTTGTCATCTTTCAGCTAAAATCCATTTGTTATTATTACTACTGCCCACTAGGAATTAACTAGGAATTAACGTTCTATATAACAAAAAATACTAATTACTTCAGCATGAATATGAGTCACTTTACTCCTCTCTCTCAACCTGAGCCTCCCCTTCTATTATAACAAAAAATACTAAATGACTTCATATTGACTCATGAATATGAGTCATCATGGACATCTGCACTCCATCTCTCTCACACTGTCAGACATACTGCACCGTCTTGCAGAAGCCTAATATGTGTATGCTCAGAAGAATACCGCTAATTATATCTGGAAAGGCTGATGCAAAATTAAATGTAATTCATTTATTCATTAATTTACAGCCGTGTGGAATGGCAATACCAAAAAATGTTGCACATGGATAAAATGAAATTCACATTCAGTCTTTTCCAAGGACTATCGAGCTGTCAAAACCTGTTCTTTTTCACTCCTTATCTCTCACAGAATTCATGTGTGAAGTTTTACACTGAAGAATTCTTAGTTCCAACAGTATAGTCATTTTTCAATCCCTCATACATTTTCTACTTTCAAATCATATCCTTTGATATTCTGTGACAAAGCTATTATTGTAGTGTTTCATGTAAAAACCTGCTAAAAATAATTTTCCTCTGTTACAGTAAAGGTAAAAACTATTGTTGATGTTTTTATCAGCTGTTTGGAATCTCATTTCTGGGTGACCAACTCCTTTAAAAAACAATTGACTCCAAACGTTGAGATATATTAAATGCACAGGTCCAGAATATCAAAAATGATGAACACAACTGGCTGCCTAAGAAATTAATTGCACAAATAGCAGAAAGTTGCTGTCTGCTACATGACCAGAAGAGACCTGTGACTCAATTTTGGGACATTATGCACCATTTGAGATCCACTGCAATTATTTTTTTTCTTTATGGTTTGCCATCAAAAGGCTTAATTGCTCAAAAATAAGTAGGCCCTGTCCAGACCAATGTGATACAAATATGTTTCAATTCTCTGTAACACACTGCTGCATCTTCCTTGACCTTGTATTATTAACCCTACATTTGACATTGATGGTGAACCTTCACAACTTCACTATGTGCGGTTAGTTTATTAAACACTCAATTCATGTTCACAAGTCAACACATGGTTCACTTTCACCTGATTCAATCAGAGGTCGTGTGAGTCACGGTGACTCAAGAGCAGCGTGATTACGATTCTGATCGGTCTGGATAAGGCGTTTGAGAGCCTGAGCTGCTCTCTTCCATTTATACTCTCTTAACAAGTCAAGATTACACCTTACACTTTATCAGCC
This sequence comes from Ptychobarbus kaznakovi, assembly GCA_027422405.1. Classification (NCBI taxonomy): domain Eukaryota; kingdom Metazoa; phylum Chordata; class Actinopteri; order Cypriniformes; family Cyprinidae; genus Ptychobarbus; species Ptychobarbus kaznakovi. Next base: position 15,011,093 of record CM049794.1, on the reverse strand, counting down.
TACTTTGAAGAACCCACTGCAACACAGTGAGTTACAATATAGCTGTACATAACTTGAATGGGTTTGATACTTCACCTGGCTGATTCTAGTAAAATTATTACTTGTTTTTCTAAAGAAGTATATCAATAATACCCTTACCTTGTGTCCAAGAAACAGTTCAGAACAAGAAACAAACAGTTCTTCTAGACCAAGGGCCACAGGTGGAGGCGTAGATGTGATATTGTGTTTGAAGTGGCCAACCGTCAAGTCAAAAGGAGAAGAAATTACCACTTCTGATGAAAGTAGAATGGATTCAGAGGTCAGCTGACTTTTTACTAGCAAAGGATGGGGAAAAAATGAAAAGAAAATAAGTGTTTATGGATTTACACTCCCTACCCATTAAAGCATGATGACGTTTAGCCTTTATCAAAAAAGACCACCTCAGACAGCCAAGAAATGTATTTTTATAATCGCAAATAATATATGCAATATGCATCACAGTGAGACTTTCATTGTAAATGGAAATCGATTTGGTTTTCATTTTCACTTCAGGAATTGTTGCCGGAGATCTTATGGATGAACTGCAAATTCTTGTAGCAACAGGTTATTTTAAACCTCAGGAAAAACATAATACATACATAGTCTTGGTGATTTACTAAGTGATTACATTTTGCTACTGAATTTTCCTAAAAGTATTTTTTAAATAAAATAAAATGATTAAATGTTACCTGTTGAGATGAATTACCATGCAAATGCAGGTTTAAAAGAACTGACACTCAGTGTTGCATAATATATTCATTATAAAAGTATTTTGACATCATGGTGAGACTCAAAGCGTAGCAAAGCTTGGGATTCCTAAAAAAAGAGAAATGGAGTTATTTAATTAAACACAATGTGATAAGTGCCACAATACTTCAATATTTTTTTATTCAGAATTATTCAGAAGGACTGTAGGACATGTCAATTCTTTCCTCTGAGCTGATAAGAGTACAAGCATTTTTTATTTTGATTGCTTAATTTTCTCAACAAAAGCAGGGTCCAAATAGAGCTGACAGACAAGAAAAGAAGAGGGAATGGAAAAAGAGCAAAAAAGATGGTACAAAAAACTGAGATGAGTGAATTTCAGGACTTGACATCAAAAGAACATTCGAGGAGAAGAGAATGAGAGATTGAGAAGATGGCGGGTGATTATTACGCTCTGAGGTTTTTACTGACTTAATTTCAACACCATGTCTGTCATTGTACATGCATTCCCACTCCTTCATTTCTTCCAAGTCTTAATCTCATTTTAATTCCTGAAGCTTTCTGTTGGCAGACAATGACCGACAGCATTAGACAGCCACAATTAACCAGAGACACAGAGAGGATCAATGCAAGTGATCAAAGCGAGTATTCCTACAATCTCCTGTCAGCTCTTGAGCCTGATGAAAGAGTTCAGAACATTGTCTCTCCGGCACTCCCCATTTTACCTAAAATGTTGATGTGAAGCACATAAATTCACCCAGTACTTTCAGAATGTCATTGAGTGATTGCCTAACTATGTTATAGCCCTGTTCTTTCCTAGCACCACTTTTCCAGCATTTCTGTCTTTGACTCAGTGGGAATGCTTTTCAGCCCACCACTCAAGAGAACGATGTTATATTTTTAGCCCACACTGTAAAAAATAAAATTAACAAAACGTTGGAAGGGCAAAAATATTTAAGTTGAGCTAATTGTATTGCTTGGCCTTAGTTGAGAGGACATATTATATTAAGTCTACACAAATATTTGAAAACATGAATGAATGTTATTTTCAAATCCAGTCAACAATTAGCTATGCTAATGTTGACTAAACTAATAAAAAATGTGCACATGCACTATAAAACTTCAGTAAAGGTTGAGCCAACTAAAAAATAACAATTCATGCAACACTTTGAAGTCAGAAATTAACTGACGTAAAATTTCTGTGGAACTAGTTACTAAATAATACTTAGTTGAAACCGCTTAATTTTTTTTACAGTGCATTTTTATTCATAGCCAAGTGTTTCTAGGCTGGTTTCTTTGTATTCAGCAGTGCATTCAAGATGTGACCTTGTGCAAACCTTTGAAAAAGAAGTTTGAATGTCTGCATGTCAGGCTTTGTGCTGGGAATCAGCAGAGAGATTTCATTCTGCTTTTTTTACTCTGCAAATTTGCTCAAATTCTATGTCATTTTCTTTTAGACATCACACCATCGTTAACCCTTTAATAGGTCTCTCAACTATTGGCTTAAGCACATTTGAGTTATTGTATGATATATATTTTTAGACGCACAGCGCTAGCAACACACCCCATGTGTGAATCCCAAGGTAAGCAATAACTGATAAATCCTGTATAAATTTAAAATGTGAAGGTTTTTTGTTTATTTGTTTTTGTACCGAGATTGTCAGACTGATTGTTTTCAGGAGTACAATATGTTTCAGGATGCTCACAGAGCAGATTAAATACAAAACAATATGGGTAATATTTTTGGAAATCCTGCTCAACAACTGGCTTGAGATGTCCCCAAATCTGAGACAAAGACCATCTCCATTTTCATCTAGAAGAAACCATTGCATTTATTTATGGTTAAAATATTTTAAAGATAGATACATTACATATATATATGATTCTAATACAGCAATACAGAAGTGCAGTTTTACCAAGTCATGGGTAAACAAACATCTTGTTTAATTACATTTAAAAAATAAATCTGAATACACTATACAAAATGAGACTCAGACATCCCAGATCTGATAAAAGTGCCAACAAAACCAAGATTGATACCACAACTCTATTCATGAGTCTGCCCTTTTCATTTTCACAGTAAACATGAGTGACATTCACAAAAATGTGCAATAATGGAGAAAATGAGATCACAGACATAAAATCTCCAAACTTTACTTCAACGTCAATCTTCTAATCTAACTCTAATCTAGCCTTAAGTAATACCTGCAACCATTGTTATAGATAACAACAATAATTAATTAAATAAAGAATAATTTGGTTCCATTTTTTTCTATTTTGTCTCAATCTATTACGGATAACTAAGTGTGATGCTATGATATAAATCTTCTATTAAACACATCAATACATATGTCAAAACATACATCAATAAATGCATAACATGTCATTTAAATTCTTCTGTTGTACATTGATGGATTTATTGACACATTAATTTGCTTATTGAAACTGCGAGTGAATATATTGATTTGTTTTAATCAACATTTCATGATTTAATTATTAAGATTTACTAAGATTGTTGGACACATAATGATATGTTATTATAGCCCACTTAAGTCATCCATAAGCAGACAGTCCTAAGATTAGTGACATACGTGTACTTACAGTATGTCGAACACATATCAGTGACAAACTAGTTATTGACCGTTCCACTCAATCAGCTCTTCCTCTGAACAGAATCATATTTACACTCCAAGCAGGACTGACAACTTATTTTGCTGTGAACACAGCCTTTTAGCACTGAGGGTTCAATTCATCAACAATGAAAATCAACAAGTCTAGAGCATCATCAGAAGGATTCATTGTGGGTCAGGCAAAAACACAATTCTCTCAGTATGAAAGCTAGGAGAGATATGGTGTGGAAAATTCAAATAGCTCATATCTAAACACACAACTCCCTCCAAGCATGAAATTGAATAAAACATTACATAGTACTGTATTAGCTCCATAAATCGCAAAAATACAGAATGAAAATGGGGTAAATTGGAAAGAGCAAGAATCATTGTTCGATGTGCAAAAGAGTAACTGCATTAACAGTCACAATAGAGGCTGTCTATGTGAGAGAAAGAGGATACTTCCTAGCTATATCAAGTCATATAATTATAAATCAAAAGTATTTTGACTCAAGTTTTTAAAGCAACCCGAGAAAGCTAACATTGAAGAGTTGATTCAGTGACCTCTCTGCCTGTGATTGGCTTCGTACAAAAGTCAATTTATTTTCCTATTCCATTTGTTTTCCCACCCATTGCTCTGCTATCACAGATATGACAGAACTCACAAGAGCTAAATCAATAGAAGGAGACCTCAAACTTTGCAGAATAATTGTTTATTCACCAGAATCTCAGTGTGTATCTCATTCATGACCCTCTGACTTTTGTTTATTCCCTTTTTAATCCACTTTTGTGAAAATACAAAAGGTATAATATTCAAAACATTCAACAACAAAAAAAACACCACAAGGTTTTAGCTAATCAGTCCTTAATTCCTCTAAATTATGCACAGGTTAGAAAGGTAAAGCATGTAAAGCTCTATGTATTATGCCTGGTTTATTAAACTTTAAAAGCGTGATGCCCAGAATCCAGTGAAATAATTAAAGTAAGTGACTAATAATGAACAAAATTTGGTAAAAACAAAACATTGGAGATAAAAGCAAATAGGATGGAAGATTAAACCATATTTCATGTTTTTTTTTTAAGAAAATCACATCAATGTTTTTATTTTTATCTGACTTCAGTAATACATTCAGTTATGTAGATCTTAATAACCAAATTGTAAGAAACTATAGTCTGCCCCGACCCAGATTCCACGCCACAATAGATTTTTGATCATGATTATTTCCCAAAATGGCTTAATTATTATAGAGAAGAAGAAAGTTAACTGTTACGTTGATACTGCAACATTTTTGTAATAATACAATGGTAGAAACACTGTTGAATTTCATTTAAACTCTCAGCTCCAAAAAGCCATATTTTCACAACTAAGAGAGAAATACTATTTGTGTGTATCGCTGATGTACAAACACTGAACTCAATCCTTCAAATGTTGACTACCATCTGCTGGTCATGATAGTATATTACAAGACAACCTCACTATGAGGTATGAGGACAAACAAAATCAATAAAACATACATCTTTAGTTGACATACACAGTTACAGAAATTATGCAATTTCTGTTTAACATTTTGCAACTTAAAGCCGTGTGATTTAATTTCACTTACTCTTCTTGTAACTGAATTTTGTGTGATTTGTTGTTTCAAGCACTACGTTTTTAGGGCTCTATGTGTGCTGATCCTGTCAAATTCAGTTTGATAATGTGAGCACAGGGTTATATTGTCCATTCTTTATTTTTGTCATTACTATACTAAAAAAAACTCTTTGTCTTTACAATATTGCAAAAAACAATAATTATATATTTTAATTTATGCTGATTCTAAAACAAAATCAATGCATTAAATTCTGCTAATTAAAATTAAGAATTATTAATGCTTATAAGTTTGAACCACTCTTTTGTAGCTGTTCATATTGCACAAGAAGGGTAGCCTAGACCAGATTTACATCTGTTTTGCAGAAAACAGATGGAACACATACTGCATCAGATATCTGTACGACTGTCTGGCACTCAGTAATTGATAAAATAACTGTTTTAATATAAATGTTCATTGTGAAGCATCTGAGACCAAGCCATTTCATCCAATTTAAATTCAACTAAAATACATAAAGTCTTGGCCTGATGACGATATGTGGATAAAAACAAAGAAATTACAGACCTCCAAAAGGTTTGTCTTTTGGGCCACTGCAGCACTCTCACATACAGTGTTCTGGTAGCCGTGGCATTGAAGCAATAGTGCACAGGGGCAAACTGATCTGAAGAGAACACAGACAAAAGTAGACAGTCACTTCATCTCAGCACTTTAGTAGATCACTATGAGGGTGAGATTACAGTAGGTGGGTAAAGCTCCAGTGTATAGTCTATACAGTCTGTCATTCCTTGCAGGAGTCATTCCATGACTCTTGCATTCCCTTCATTCCCTCTGTCCCTCGATCTATCAGAGGAATTGTCACCCCAAAAATACACCCCTACGCCTTTTTTTCTCATCATTTAACCCTCATGGAATGGAACTACGACATCGGGAATAGGGAGTTACTAGCTGTCAAGCTGGCACTGAAGGAGTGGAGTCACTGGTTAGAGGGCTCGGGGTTCCCATTTATTGTTTGGACTGACCATAAGAACCTAAAATACATCCTCACCGCAAAAATAATAAATTCCAGGCAGGCTCGCTGGGCATTATTTTTTCGTACGTTTCAGGTTTACCATTTCTTATAGCTCAGACTCTAAGAATGGTAAACCTGATGCACTGTCACAGATCTTTGAGGGTAAGGCTAGTCCCACCCCCCAAGCATATAATATATTCATAAAAGCAGAAGCATGTCAATTCCATCTTTTGCAGTGTTGCATTAATAGCTGGGAACTTCCTAGTCTAAAAAAATCCTATTAATTAGATTAAATCAACCTGTATAATTAATTTTCAGTGAGAGAGAGTTAATGGGAATCGTGTACTTACAGAGAAGCATTCTCAGTCAGATACTCCAGCACCTCTTGCAGTTTAGCAGACGGTGGGAACTGTAGTTCTTGAGGAACTTGTCTACATGCTGAACAGTTGTCCTGTCAATCAACAGACAATAAAACAACATCTGGGAACATTTGCAATCTTTTATATTCAAGAAGCTAATCCTCTGTCAGGAGGATTGTAAGGAATTATGTAATAACCAGTTATGTTTTGAAATATGCACCTTCACATATACATGAATACATCATTAAAATGAATACATCTTAAAAATAATACATAAAAACACAGTTTTACATTTACTTTCCTTTACATTTTATTAGCTGATAAAACTGAAAATGGGCTGTATTTAAATGAATTTACATTCCGGTATAAGTAAGTCTTGCATTGAACACTATAGAAAAAAGCAGAAACACTGTGTATGTCAGAAGCACTGAAGAGAAAACAACAGCACTTTACATTATAAAAACTTTATACAAAAAATACTTATAATTGCATTAACACAGGCAATAATACAACGCCTACAATAAAATATCAAGCTTGGATAATGATCACGTCTTTTTATTTGGTGCAGTCACGTGGAAGACATATTGTCTATTTTTGGTCTCAGAAAGATGTCTTAGTTTTATTTTATTTAAAAGAATGTGAACACATTAAAGCACTATTTATATGTGTGGCAGATCATGGACAAAACATTAATTCTAAATGTTTATTCTATTTAATTCTATTTAATTAATTTCTTTCTTTCTTTCTTTCTTTCTTTCTTTCTTTCTTTCTGGCTTGGGTATTTCACAACAACAAACAAGCTGTATCGCCACCTATCCCATAGGGAGGATCCAGTCAATGAGAAAAGCTTGGATGGGCTGTCCGTGGTGCTGAAAGGGCGACTCTCAGTTTCTCATATTACTCTAATGCCCGAAGAGTGTTGGATATATGATATCTGATTAAGCGGACGTGAACCAAACTAGAGTCCCATAGGAATGTAATGCCTGGAAAATGTATGATAATTATTTTTAAACTGGGTGGATATTTTAAGGGTTACCTCATTATTGCTTCTATCTATTTAACTTCTCTCGATAATTTATAATCGACTTTGGCATTTCCCACTTGAGTTCTTCTTCAGATTATTCATATTATAATGTGTCATAATATATCATGTTTATAATATTATCATCACAACTTCAAGTGGTGTGGTCCCCTTTAAGAGGATCGTCATAATATTACGCATCTGCTTTCATGTCAACGCTCGTCTTTCCTCACGAGGCTCTCAAACAAACCTCACGCGCCAGAATCCCTCTCATTATCATCAGCAGCACCGCCCCGTCGACTCGCCCTCCCGAGCAGCGGAGCACCGCTGTGGCGGAGTCCTTGACGGGGACGAGCTCCCGGGTAAACACCACAAAACACTGCTGTTTGCATGAAGGCAAGCTGATTCTCGCCAGAAGGCTGCAACCAGGTAAATGTCAAATGTTTTGCATTGCAGTATGACGTGCGAATCGTGATGCATCATTGTAGCGAAGAACTCCTTCTGCATTTCCCGTGTGTAGGAAAAACCAAGGACTGTGACAAGCCAGGTATAGGGTTTATATGATATCTGAATGTACCGAGCAAAAAGATATGTCACATTCGCACGCTAAATGGTGTTCATTTGCACGCCGTGTTTCGCACACATTTTGGGTTTCGGTGTTTCGATGTGCGCGCTCACAGGCTCACAGCAGACGTTTCCCTGCAGCGCGCGTGCGTGTGCATTTGCTTTTGTTTTGGTTTTGGGCTTTCATACTATTGTAATCTAGACCTGTGTTTTTATAGCTTACTATTTGTCGTTCTGTAGCCCTGGGAAATGCTTTATTTCGGATTTGGTTTCAGCACGTCTTGTGCGCTGTGAGTCGTGACAGGGTCAGTGTAGTTTTAGGGCCTAGGGTGCAGTATGACCTTGCATCTCTGTAAGGACTTGCGGACTGCAGAGAAAGTGTGCTTAAAAGTGGATTTTTAAGGATCTGGAAAGATCATCATGTGTAGCCTTGATCACAATCAAGCAAGTTTACATTATTTTGACCATATTAAAGCAAGTTCAACTGTACAGTGTGTCTCATGGTGCATCACTAATAGTAATCTCTCTGGTATTACAGTAATTATCACCTCCTCCTTTGCGCAAGATATTATTTGTTGCATGTTGACTTGCCATTGAGGCATGCCTTGCGGTTGTGTAATGTCACTCACCACCATGCCATCCCATCTGTCTGTCTGTCTCACCACATCCACACAAGCTAGGAAAGCCAATCACACCACTTGTGGAGCTCAGTTAGTGGCTGAATGGCTGTCTCCATGGCGACTGCTCTACATCTTCTCAGCATGCAGGCTAATCTTCCAAAGCATTTCTTTACCACATTGGTTTCAACCAAATGTGCTTCAGCTACAATGAGCGCTCTCAATAATACATTTCACTCCATAGGGTGAATGCAGGTACAGTGTGACACTTAAAGGTAACCTTCTCACAATACATTTCTTAAAATAGTAATAAAATGTAAATATTTTAATCAATAACGAAAATAAATCTGAAGTAAAGTAGCCTATAAATATAAGTTGAAAACTCAAAGTCAGAAATTAAATAATTAACTGACCAAGCATCTGAAATAAAATAATTACTATTTAGACCATTGACTATTTAGAATTATTACTAAAAAACAGCACATAGCAAAATGACTAAAAATGAAAAGTTTATATTGTAAATTAAATAATATTGATTCTTTTATTACTGAAAAGCAGCATTAAAGAGATAATTCACCCAGAAATGAAAATGCTGTCATCATTTACTCAACCTTCACTTGTTCCAAACCTGTATGAGTTTATTTCTTCTGTTGAACAAAAAATAAGTTATTTTGAAGAATGCTAGTAACCAAACCGTTAACAGTAGCTACCGCCTTCCAAACGCTATGGCTACTGTCAACTGTTTGGAAATAATACAGGTTAACAACTTTAGGGTGAGTAAATGATGACAGAACCATCCCTTTCAGTTAATCCTAAACTGGTGTGGAATGACATTGATGTATGCATTTGGATCTGGCAATGACAAATCATCAAAAAGTGTCCCACTTTACCTACATTCATTCTCTATATTGATGTTAAGTACAGTGTCACTGGATATTTGTTTAATATGTATTTCTTGCTATTTGTAATTATTTGTTAGGTAAATGTAATATTGGTTTATTTGTAAATCTACTGTAGTTTACTGCAGTGATTACAATACTGACATATAGTGTATGTTTGTGACATGACACATCAGCTTCTGTATTGTTTATTTACTTCAAAGCATTCATGCTGCATTTATCCATCCACACTGGATGCATTTAGCTCGATTCAATCCACCGACTGAGTGATCACTGCTCTCTAAGGACTCCCTTACTTCTGATCACTTCCTAATCTATCTTAGTCTGGCTCCCATTAGATTTAGGCAAACATAAGATGGGCCCAATCATTTTCATTGAGGGTGGTACCATATTTATTAAAGGAATTAAGTAAGTAAATATTCTGATATTATTATTTTTTATTTTTTATTTCATTCCAAACCTATTTTCTTTCTTCTGTAACAATTTTTTGTAGACTCTACACAGGTATTTTCCATACAACTATCATAGTGACCATGACTGTTAAAGTTTTTTTAGTTTTTCATCTAACATTTGTTTTGTTTTATGTCAGATTTAGGTAACACTTTATTTTAAGGTGTCCTTGTTACACATGTTACATGTACTTACTATGATAATAACAATTAATTATGCATAGCTAATTACAAGCAAGTAACCCTAAACCTAATCCTAACCCTACCATATAGTAAGTACATGTAGTTAATTAATATTACTCAGTACTTAAATGTATAATTACACTGTAACAAGGACACCTTAGAATAAAGTGTAACCTAGCTTTGTTTTAGTTAATAAAAACTATTTTAATAGTTCTGTTATTGGTTAACAATAGAATTATAGAATAATGACAGAAATTTCAGTTTGCTCCTCATTATATAAGCTCTGGGCGTCTTACGTAGAATAAATTGTATGAACAACTTTATAGTGCTTTTATGCACTCACTGGCCACTTTATTAGGTACACCTTGATAGTACCGGGTTTGACTGCCTTTTGCCTTAAGAACTGCCTTACTTAATCGTGGCATATACTCAACAAGGTGTTGGAAACATTCCTCAGAGATTTTGGTCCATATTGACATGATAGCATCACGCAGTTGCTGCAGATTTGTTGGCTGAACATCCATGATGCGAATCTCCCATTCCACCACATCCCAAAGGTGCTCTATTGGATTGAGATCTGGTGACTGTGGAGGCCATTTGAGTAAAGTGAACTCCTTGTCATGTTCAAGAAACCAGTCTGAGATGATTTGAGCTTTGTGACATGGTGCATTATCCTGCTGGAAGTAGCCATCAGAAGATGGGTACACTGTGGTCATAAAGGGATGGACATGGTCAGTAACAATACTCAGGTAAGCTGTGGCATTTAAAAGATGCTCAATTGGTAATAAGGGGCACAAAGTGTGCAAAGTAAATATCACCCACACCATTACACCACCACCACCACCAGCCTGAACCGCTGAGAAAAGGCAGGATGGATCCATACTTTTATGTTCTTGTGTCGCATATATCTGAATGTCGCAACAGAAATCGAGACTCATCAGACCAGGAAACGTTTTTCCAATCTTCTATTGTCCAATTTTAGTGAGCCTGTGTGAATTGTAGCCTCTGTTTCCTGTTCTTAGCTGACAGGAGCGGCACCCGGTGTGGTCTTCTGCTGCTGTAGCCCATCTGCTTCAGGGTTCGACGTGTTGTGCATTCAGAGATGGTATTCTGCATACCTTGGTTGTAACGAGTGGTTATTTGAGTCATTGTTGCCTTTCTATCATCTCTAACCAGTCTGCCCATTCAAGATTCAAGATTATTTTATTGTCACTATACTAAAGTACAGCGAAATTAGAGCACTCCATACAGTGCAATCACACACAAATTAGTCCAAGCTAAACATCTAATTTAAATAATAAACAGTAACAGCAAAGTCAGATATTGCACAGGAAATTGCACGATGGGCAGAAAAGTGCTGCATGATATTGCACACAATAAAAGAGAGGTAAGTGAAACAGAATACACACACAAACATCACAACTGTCCTTCGGATGAGATGTTAAACCGAGGTCCTGACTCTCTGTGGTCATTAAAAATCCCAGGGCACTTCTCGTAAAGAGTAGGGGTGTAATCCTGGCCAAATTCCCTCCACTGGCCCTTGTCAATCATGGCCTCCTAATAATCCCCATCCACTTGATTGGCTCTATGACTCTCTCTCCTCTCCACCTGTAGCTGGTGTGTGGTGAGCGCACTGGCGCCGTTGTCCTGTGGCAGCCGTCGCATCATCCAAGTGGATGCTGCACACTGGTGGTGGTCGAGGAGACCCCCCCCCCACATGATTGTAAAGCGCTTTGGGTGTACAGCAATACATAATAAAGCGCTATATAAATACATCATTCATTCATTCAAACACAACTGAATAATACAAGATGTAAACTTGTACTAAATAGACACACACACAGGGTATACAGAGGGTGTTGTTAACCTGTGTCGGTTGAGATGCGCCATCGGATTGGTGCATTTACATTTTTTTATGTGTGTGTGTGTGTGTTGTGTGTGTGTATTCTGACAGCATTCAGCTCCCGTATAGCGCTGGGGTAAAAACTGTTTTAAGTCTATTTGTCCATGATTTGATGGACCTAAAACGTTTACCAGAGGGCAGCAATTCAAACAAATGATGTCCTGGATGGAAGGGATCCTTTAACCCTTTAAGATTCTGTAAAATTTGCCTAAAACGCCTAAAAAAGGCATACCCAAAGTAAATTGCATGCTGTTCTTGAGCCATTTGGATGATATGCATGGTGTTGGTCTCCTTTGAAAGGTGACACTCTGAGGTTTGTTTCTCAACAGTCAGAATCACTGTAAGTCTTACTGATATTGAGTAATAGCACTTTGAATACACTAAAAAAATAAAAAAATTATTCCGCCTGCATTTTTTTTGTAAATAGAAGCCTGCAGATGACTATAACTGGGAGGTATGAACTGGAAAATACATTGGGATCACAGAATGAAGCCTTACCAAGCCAACTTTACCATTTGATAAACAATATATTAGAAAATTTGTGTTTTACACATGTTTATCTAATTTTATGTCTAGACGCTTCCAAAAAAATACACTTGGGAGACTCCAAACGACCCTTTGTAACCAACGACACATACAATGCTGTAATTCTTGAATGCTTTAATGTACAGTCATCATTTTGGGCTCTAATGAAAGGTTACACTTAGAGCTATTCAGTTTCTCATCCAGATTCACTGTCAATAATTGCTGACACATAGTAACTGAAGCATAAACACATTATAGTGACATTTATTTATAGAATCCAAAATGTGGATTTAAAAGTTTAAAAGTTAACACTTTTAAAATTACATATATATTTATAATTTATAATCTAAATAAATTTTTTTTTTCCTATATTTCTATTTCTGTACACAGTACATTATTTAATTTGTGTTTTTTTTCTTATATTGGTGTTATATTGCATCCCTACTGTGTTATTCCTATGTATGTCTGTACTATCATGCATGTCTGCATTATGTCAACAAAAAGTGGTCTGATAAAGACACAGATTGTACATGCTGTGTTTATTGTATCTTAAAATGGTTTACATAGTTGAAATCACAAGAATCTCAGCTTTCCGTGGATATATGACATGATTTTTTATTTATTTATTTTTTTGACGACTTTACCCTGTCACCACTAGGCGTCCCGCCGGCGGTACGCTGGATTCTTAAAGGGTTAAAATGTTTGCTGTCCTTCCAAGGCAGTGTGCAGTGTAAAGTTCTTTTAAGGAAGGCAGAGGACAACCAATGATTTTTTGTGCCGAATTGATCACCCCCTGGAGAGCTTTCTTGTCTGCTGCTGAGCTGCTGGCATACCACGTAGAGATGCAGTAAGTTATCACACTCTCAATGGCACAGTGATAGAAGGACACTAGCAGCTGCTCTTGTAGATGGTTCCTCCTCAGTGTCCTCAAGAAATATAGTCGCTGCTGTGCTTTTTTAACCACTGCTGAAGTGTTAGTTCTCCAGGAAAGATCCTCAGCGATGCTCATGCCCAAGAATCTGAAGGCCAGAACCCTCTCTACGTAGACCCCGCTGACGTGCAATGGTGTAAGGCTTGTGTTGTGCTTTCGGAAATCAATGATGAGCTCTTTGGTTCTAGAAGCATTCAGAGCAAGGTTGTTTGCCATGCACCATTCTGTCAGTCTCTGAAATTCATCTCTGTAAGCTGTTTCATCTCCTCTTGAGATGAGTCCAACTACGGTCGTGTCATCTGCGAATTTGATGATGGTATTGGTAGGATGGGTTGAAGTGCAATCATGAGTATAAAGGACATAGAGAAGTGGACTCAACACACAGCCCTGTGGGACACCTGTACTCAGAGTTAATGTGGAGGAGAAATGGGAGCCTAACCTAACCGTCTGACAGCGGTTAGTCAGGAAGTCCTCAATCCAGTGACAGATAGATGGAGAGAGACCAAAGTCCAGCATTTTAGCTACCAACCTATCAGGGAGGACTGCGTTAAAGGCTGAACTGTAGTCAATAAAAAGCATCCTCACATAGTTTCCGTGGTGTTCCAGGTGAAGCAATGCGGTGTGCAGAGCAGTCGCAATGGCATCTTCTGTGGACCTATTGGTTCTGTATGCGAACTGATGTGGGTCAAATGTTCCTGGGAGGCTGGCTTTGATATGCTGCTAAACCAACCTTTCAAAGCACTTCATAATAACTGGGGTAAGTGCAACCGGGCGGTAGTTGTTAAGACCACTGATGACTGTCTTCTTCGGTAATGGAATAATTGTTGCTGACTTCAGGCAGGATGGTATGGTATCTGTTGACAGGGACAGGTTGAAGATCTTTGTGAAGACTGCAGAGAGCTAGTCTGCGCATTCTTTGAGCACCCTTCCCGTCACTCCATCTGGGCCTGCAGTCTTCCTTGGGTTAACAGCCCTAAGCACACTCCTAACCCTGTGCTCCTGTATTGTGAATGGGGGTGCGTGTCCATTGGTGGCGGGTTTTGGTGATGTGACTGTCTCTGTCGCTTTCACTTCAAAGCGGGCAAAGAAGCAGTTAAGTTCTTCTGCCAACGAAACATTAGCATGTGAGATTTTTTGATTAATGCTTTTGTAGTTTGTTAGATGTTGAATCCCCCGCCAAAGCCGTTGTGGGTCGTTGTATGTGAAGTGGTCCTCAATCTTTCTTTTGTACTCTGCTTTTGCGTCCTTGATGGCTTTCTTAAGGTTAGCTCTGGCTGCACTGTAGAGGGCTTTATCTCTGGACCTGAAGGCAGCATTCTCCTCTGACCTCTGACATCAACAAGGCATTTTCGTCCACACAACTGCCACTCACTGGATATTTTCTCTTTTTCGGATCATTCTCTGTAAACCCTAGAGATGGTTGTGCATGAAAATCCCAGTAGATCAGCAGTTTTTGAAATACTCAGACCAGCCTGTCAACAACCTTTCCACGTTCAAAGTCACTTAAATCTCCTTTCTTCCCCATTCTGATGCTCGGTTTGAACTTCAGCAAGTCGTCTTCACTACATCTAGATGCTTAAATGCATTGAGTTGCTGCCATGTGATTGGCTGATTAGCAATTTGTGTTTACCAAGCAATTGAACAGGTGCACCTAATAAAGTGGCCGGCGAGTGTATATATTGTTGTTATTGTTGTATTTGGAGCTTGAAATGGTCACTGTAAAATACTGATGAATGAAAAAAAGTGCATGAAAATCTAAGTTGTCAAACAGATCTTCTATTCTGCTGCTTGGCTGCTGCTTTCATTACCTGCATTATATTCAAGTCATAATCTGTTTAAAAGCTGCAAGCCAGTGTGTGATATTTGGCTGTTTGTGAGATATGTGGCCTGTGAGAGAGAAGAGACATGCTAGGTCATAACAATCACTCATCTGCAGCTTTCTGCACATCTCATACGACAGCAGCCAGAGGTCATCCAGTGCTGTAGCAGGTGCATGACACAGCAGATTTCCTCATCAAAATATATTATCTTTATTCTTCCTAACGCAAATACACTGTTCTATTTCTAAGCAATTCATATTTTAGATTTGCATTTGAGTATGTAGCAATTCTAGAATCATGACATTTTATTCTTAAATATGCTTCCTTTCACATGTTTTCCAATCACACCTTCTTCAGACATTTCTGCTTAATGTATAAGCCACACACAATAGCCAAAAAAAGTTAATTTTATGCGTTTATTTTCCATTTGATTAATGATCTGAATGTTCAATATTTTATTTGTGTATTTGATACAAACTAGGCAGACGGTATAAAATATGAGAGAGACTGAGACTGTAGTCTTCTGCATCAGTGCAAAGTTCAAACAGATAGGATAGATCTCACAGCTGCGCTCTACATTATGACTCACACTGCATCAGAGGGAGACCACACTGTCCCGATACTGACTCAGCGACTGCACATTTTCAAAACAATAAGGATTTAGATCCCTGTTTTATTATTCATAATATAGTTGCTTGTTAACTATATAAAATATTTTATTGTTTTAATGAGCTTTTATCATTTTACTTACATTTAGTTTTCTTTACTTTTTATTTCACTTACATTTACATTTTGTTGATTTTCATCAGCCAACCAACCCCCAGTGTTTGAAAGGTCATGTCATTATGGTAAAGGATTGAGTTGCTTATTATGAGTAGCATATTGCCGTGTATCGTCGCTTATACTGAGCTGTGCCAGTTCCTTTTGAATTATTTAGATCATTAATCTTTTCCCTCAGCATGTGTCTCAGGATGCCCAATGTAGCAGAAATCACTGCATTTTACCCTTCCATTTCTCATTTCCTCTTTTGTCCGTTTCTCTCAAATTAAATAGCTGTATCAGGAATTAAACCTTTTTTAAAGCTTCTGGGTAGATCTTGATTTCACTGAGTAATCTGACTGTGAAAGTTAAAGCTATTATTTCTGTTGTCTGGCTTCACATCAATGCAGAGTCAGAGACCAACCAGTATGTGTCAGCACAATGTTAAATATATTACAGCTCCACAATTAATGCTGCTGCCAGGTCTGCTGAGTGTGAAGACATCAGATAGATTCGATGAAATGGACAGATTCTTATGTTTCCTTTTGACTTTGATGGCATGATCTGCTTCACATGAGCATTTTCTAAGAGAAAAAAATGCAAACATTTGACATCTTAAAGGGACGGTTCACCTGAAAGTGAAACCTTTTGGAATAATTTATTCTTTCTTCTATGGAACATGAATGGAAAAATGCATTTTCAACACTGCTTACCAAAAAAGTCATTTAGGTTTGGATTGACATGGAGGGTAAGCAAATGATGACAACTACATTTTTGGGGGAACTGTCCCTTTAATAGTATTATAATGTGGCAACAAACCTGAAATATTTATTTTTAAAATGTACTACTGTACCTCCTTAGAAAACTGCTGTTATGTAAATGAGACAAGGGTTGATACATGGTTTGATATAGAAAATCATTTCCTCAAGTCAAACTGACGACATTGTCTGTGTTTTTGTGTTTTATTCAGACTGGCTGCGGCTGAGCTGTTCATGCTGTGTTGACAGGGAGGAAGACAGATCCAGCTGAAGAAGGAGAAAGAAGGGAGAGGACTGCTGACTCCATGTCTTCGCCTTCAAATAAAAGATCTGGCTCTGGATCACGCAAGTATGGCACCTTTTGTCTCTCTTGAAGTCTTCTTTCTAACAGACATTCATTCAAACTTGCAGCTGTGTTGGTGCTTTGCTGTAATATCTAACCCTTCTAGCTGCTGTTTAACTCTCTTAATCACATTACGATGTCTGCTGCAGTTTAATGACCTTTTGAGCTTCAAGTGCTTCAATAATCCTTTCTCTCTCTCTTCCACTGCCGTCATTAATACATCAGCTGTTTAGCTCTTTCAATTTCTCTCTCTGCTGTCAAGACCTTTTTTCACCCTACAACTGCCAGATTGTATAAAAAAGGGGCCAGTTTAAAAGATTTCTAAGCACATTAATGTACATATACACACAAATATATTGTTCAAAAGTCTGGGATTGGTATTATTAGTCTCTTATGCAAGGCTGCATTTATTTAATCAAAACGCTGTAATATTGTGAAAAAAATATTATTACATTTTGAAATAACTGGTTTCAAAGACAATTTTTTTTGTATTCCTGTGATGGCAAAGCTGAATTTTCAGCATCATTACTACAGTCTTTAGTTTTGCATGATCCTTCAGAAATCATTCAAAAAAGCTGATTAGCTGCTTAAGAAATATTATCAATGTTGAAATAGTTGTGCTTAATATATTTTGGAAACTGTTATACATTTTTAAGGGATTTTTGATGAATAGAAAGTTCAAAAGAACAGTATTTCTATGAAATAGACATTTTTGTAGAAATGTAAACATTTAAAGATCGATTTAATGCATCATTGCTAACTAAAACTATTATTTTCTTTAAAAATCTTATTTAGGAAAGGTAGAAATGATTTCAAAACAAATAAAAATTGAATCAAATTATAAAATAAATATTATTCAACAAGCACATAGCTAAAGCATTGTTTTTAATGAGCATATATAAAATGATGACACAATGAACGTGATTTCAAAAGTTTTGAATTCCTTTTATTGTGTGCATCCCAGAAATATGTTGTCAAGTGTACCTTTAAATTAAGATACAACATCATGCATATCTTCCAATTTAGACCTTTGAGTAAGATTAGCCCAAACATGCTGCTGTGCCTCACTCACTCGCATTGCTTTATTAGCATTATTTTACATAACGACTGCAGTAAAATTGATGTGATTGTATGAATCACACTTGTACAATTATTCAGTGATATAGAAATTAAATAGTTACGTCCAAAAATTCAGTTTCCACACATTTCCTGTGTAAGCCATGTCTGCAT
The DNA here is from genome assembly GCA_027422405.1 of Ptychobarbus kaznakovi. Lineage (NCBI taxonomy): Eukaryota > Metazoa > Chordata > Actinopteri > Cypriniformes > Cyprinidae > Ptychobarbus > Ptychobarbus kaznakovi. The sequence goes on along the minus strand of CM049794.1, from coordinate 14,992,802 downwards.
GCAATTCTGTCCAAATACAGATAATTTCATCATTTTAAGATATATACTAGTATTGGCAATGATATTTAATGATAATATTGCAGTAGAGCCCAGCTCTGTTCCTCTGTCTCATCTCTGTTTCCTCAGATTCAACCTGCTGAAGGCCCTACAGCCTAAGCACCGCTTGCAACAAATGCTGTCGTCTCCCACTGCGTCCCCTGTGTGAGACTCTGATTCAGTACCCTATAGTAGGGCATGACTGTAGTAGTCAACACTGCTGCACTGGGTATTCACACACTAATTTAAAACTAGCCCATTACCTGCTACCACTGATGCTGATGTTGAGGATCTGGGAGGGCAGTTTATGCTGAACTCTCCGGTGTCTCTCCAGAGGCTCAGAGGAAGAGCAAATGGATCAGTTAATGATCTGTAAACCTGTCCCATTAGAAGCCATTTTGGCTGTGATTGAATTGATAATATGTGAGATCGACAATGAATGTGATGTTTTCACAGTGATTCTGAGTGTGTGGCAATGCAGTGCACATATTCACTACACATTACCCGACTTTCCCTCAATTAGTCCATATCACTGAAAACATAATGGACGTACCTGGTCTGTCCAACTACCCTGGCTGCTTTTCTCTTCCTCCCTTCTTTTCCTTGCTATCAGTTTGGATAGCAGAGTCCTCTTTTTCTCTATCACCCCTCAAGCACGCTTTGTTTGTTTCGGGTCTTTCACTTTGCTTTGATTTTCTTTGCTTTGCTATCACCTTAACCATGACCTTGGCTTGCTTTCATGGTTGGGTAGTTCAGCAAACCTTTTATAGGCCACCAATGGTGGTCCAGGTGGACAGTAGTTATAGTGGCTTGTCATTGCAATTGTGCTGTTTTGATTGGTCTATTTTTATATAACACATTTAGCTGTTTACCTCAAGATAATAATTTATTAATATTTTAGATTGTTTTTTTAATATATTTTTAGTTGTCATTTTAATGTAAGTTTTAGTAATGTTTATGTGTGTATACTTTTATTAGTTATTATTTTAAATTATTTTGTTCTATTTAGCTTTAATAGATTTTAATTTTATTTTTAGTAATTTTAGTACTTTTACTGATATGGTTTTCAGTGGTTGCTGCTGATACTGATATTTACTCAAAACTCACTCACAAAATTGAAATAAAAATGACCAAATATCAGTTAACATCAGATTATCACTGGATTCAAAGTTATCCATCATGCCTGTAAAACTGTAAAAACAGCACTCTGCACCACCTAAAGGAAGTGCTTTCTTTCAGCGCTGCTAACCCCAGATTTAAGTTTCTGGGAGATTAAAGAGTCATTATGCTCTAAGCTACCCCATGATCCATTGCTCCTAGAATGTGACAGGTGATTGTGTATTATTTTGCCTCGTATGAATTTGGTAGGCTATGTGAAGTCAGCATACAGCAAGAAATTGCATGTTCAGAAGATCTTGAAATCAGTTAGATAGTTAGAATCTCTTTCGTTTACATAAAAGAGACGTTTAGTGCCAGCAAGGATGGTGGAAATATTGTAATTCTGTCAAAATTAATTTAGTAAGCCTTTGTATGTTTCCGGCATAATGTTTTATTCTTTTAAGTGTGGCAAAGCGGCTCTGATCTTTCCCAGCCCTGTGCTAGTGTTTCTGACAACCACAATTAATAAGAAGCTCCTTTTTATCTGTCTCTCTGTCCTCGCCTGACTTAATTAATTAGTCAGACAATCTGTCAAGTAATCTGTCAGATCTGCAACCTCGTTTACAGAGTTTCATGATTGTAATCAAACAAGCTTCATCTCATGTTAATTTCAATCGGATGTTTGAAATGGACTTTAGAATGGCATCAACGCAAAGGTTGCTTACTTTAACCAAATATTGTGTAAATGCAATCATTCAAAATTGTTATATTGGTGTATCAAACCAGGAATTTCAATGAGAGATGTATACATCATTTTCAGGAAACTGAAAGAAAAAATAGTGGATAGAAATAGGGCATAATGAAAAGCTTACAACACAGTCCGTATAAGTGACAGATGATTACTTTTTTGTAGCACAACTGCTTCTACCCAGTTTCATCCCATTTTTATAAACAAGTTTACAAGAAAATATCCACAGAAATATTCATTACAATTTTTATAAAATACAGGTTAAGGTGAACTTTAGGTGTGTGCTATGCTGTGTAATGATTCCTTTTTGTTTGTGGGTCAGTTTTGACTATTGCAGGTTTATAGAGCTAGACTACACACCCATGGAGTCAGGCATTATGGTCTCTATGAGACCGAGCAGAGGATTTCTGACACCAAAGTCCCCGGAACACCACTGTCGGTCAGCGCTCCATCATACCTTCTGTCTCGTTCTTTATTTTCTTTCTCTTCTTTTCTTCACTTTTCTTTGTTCTCTGTTTGGCATTGTGTCAGAATTGATTCAAACTCTTCAACCACAGCACTATCTCCCTATAAAATCCAACTTTTTTATTTTACGGGGGGTTTAAATCTTGAATTGCTTTTGTGTGTCACAGTTGAACATGATTTCATGTCTGTGGTGTGCAAAGCGAGCCCTCATTAGATGGTTCTGCTGTCAATTTCTGCATCAAAATGGCGGCGCGCACAACAGACGCAGCGGCTTCTCTCTCTCCCGACAGAATGGTGTTTTCGTGTTTTTTGTCTTGTAAGTCGCAATGTTTTTGTACATATTCGTCTCGTCTACCTGTCTTCAAGCGCGCATACAGTCGTGAGTTTCTGCTCGATGTCGGCAGAACCACATTGTTAGAGTTAAACTCCGCGCACGCCGAAGAGCTGCGGGACCTCGGTCTGCTCCGGAGGCCTACACCATCACCGACCCCCACTACTGCATCTCGCCCAGAGCGGAGGCGCTACAAGCGGCGTGAGAGGAAGCAGAAGAGGGGTAAGCGCGGAGGTATCCGAGCTAGGCTAGCGGCTAACCCAAACAAGCCAGCTATCCCCACCATCGTACTGGCGAACGTACGCTCTTTGGACAATAAACTGGACCACATCCGACTACTTCGCTCTACTCAGAGGACTGTAAGAGACTGTTGTGTTTTTGTGTTTACGGAAACATGGCTTAACAACAGCGTTCCGGACTGCGCCATTCAGCTCGAGCAGCTAACATGCTATCGAGCAGACAGAGCTCTCGTCGAGGGAGGTAAGAGACGCGGCGGCGGGCTTTGTATTTACATCAATGATGCATGGTGTCGCGACGCTGTTGTGGTCTGCAAACACTGCTCACCCCTGGTGGAGTTTATGATTATTAAGTGCCGGCCGTTCTATCTACCGAGGGAATTTACAGCCATACTGCTCGTTGCTGTATACATCCCTCCCAGCTCCAATAACAACAATAGGAGTGAGGCACTAAATGATCTGTACCAGCACATCAGTGGGCAGCAGACAGCTCACCCAGATGCTTTTCTCATCTTGGCTGGGGATTTTAACCACGCAGACTTAAGGAGTGTGTTCCCAAAAATTCATCAGCATATAGACTTTCCAACAAGGGGGAAAAATACCCTGGATTTTGTTTACACCACACATGTGTAAAAGAGGAGCTTACAAGGCCCTCCCCCTCCCCCACCTCGGAGCCTCAGACCACATCACTGTCATGTTAATGCCTGCATACAGACCGCTCGTTAAAGCTATCAAACCAGTACACAAACAGATACAAGTGTGGCCTGAAGGGTCGTCAGAGGCACTTCAAGACTGTTTTGACACTACTGACTGGGATATGTTTAAGCAGGCTGCCACATATAACAATACTACAGACCTCCAAGAGTACTCAGAGACTGTCACTGCCTACATCACCAAGTGTATTGATGATGTAACGGTCACAAAGTCTATCACTGTCCGGGCCAACCAGAAGCCGTGGCTGACAGGGGAGGTCTACAGACTTCTGAAGGCTCGGAATGCTGCCTTTAGAGCTGGTGATGAGGAGGGCCTGAAGACAGCTAGGGCCAACCTATCCCGCGGCATCAGAGAGGCCAAGAGACAGTACTCCAGGAGGATAGCCCATCGTTTCAGCGACAGCAGAGACACTCGGAGCCTGTGGCAGGGGATTCAGACCATTACGGACTACAAGCCCCCACCACAGACCTGCGACAGCACCATCCCCCTGCTGAACGAGCTGAATGCCTTCTTCGCTCGCTTTGAAGCACAAAACAGCACCACTGCACAGAAGACTACACCTCCTCCCGGCGACCAGATGATGACACTGTCCCCGCACAGCGTGAGGAGATCCCTCAGCAGGATCAATGCACGCAAAGCTCCGGGTCCTGACAACATTCCTGGGCGTGTACTGAGAGACTGTGCAGTGGAACTCACTGATGTCTTCACAGACATTTTCAACATCTCACTAAGTCAGGCTGTTGTCCCCACATGCTTCAAAGCTACCACCATCATTCCAGTCCCGAAGAAGTCATCTCCATCCTGCTTCAATGACTACCGTCCAGTAGCACTCACTCCTATTCTCATGAAGTGCTTTGAACGGCTAGTCATGCAACACATCAAATCTGCCCACCCCCCCCCCCAGGACCCCCTCCAGTTTGCATATAGGTCCAACCGCTCGACCGATGTTTGATGCCATCGCCACTGCCCTCCACCCAGCCCTCACACATCTGGACAAAACGGACACGTATGTCAGATTGCTGTTCATAGACTTCAGTTCAGCATTCAACACAATCATCCCTCAACAGCTCATTCATAAACTGGTCCAGCTGGGGCTCAATACATCGCTGTGCAACTGGCTGTTGGACTTTCTGACCGGGAGACCTCAGGCAGTACGGGTCGGCAGTAACACATCCAGCACCATCACACTGAACACAGGGGCCCCCCAAGGATGTGTGCTGAGCCCCCTCCTCTTCACTCTGCTGACCCACGACTGCACACCATCACACAACTCCAACCTCTTCATTAAATTTGCGGATGACACGACTGTGGTGGGTCTCATCAGCAACAGAGATGAGACAAACTACAGGAGCGAGGTGAGCCGCCTGGCCGGATGGTGCAGGGACAACAATCTCTCTCTGAATGTGGAGAAGACGAAGGAGATTGTTGTTGACTTCAGGAGAGTGCACACTCAGCATGCTCCTCTGACCATCAACGGTGCGACTGTGGAGAGAGCAAGCAGCACCAAGTTCCTGGGTGTACACATCACAGAGGACCTCTCCTGGACCAACAACACTGCAGCACTAGCCAAGAAAGCACAACAGCGTCTCTACTTCCTCCGCAAACTCAGAAGAGCCAGAGCCCCGACCCCCATCATGTGCACCTTCTACAGAGGCACCATCGAGAGCATCCTGACTAGCTGCATCACTGTGTGGTATGGCGCCTGCAACGCGTCCTGCCGCAAGTCCCTTCAACGGATAGTGAGAGCAGCTGAGAAGATCGTTGGTGTCTCTCTCCCCTCCCTCCAGGACATCTACAGCACCCGTCTCACCGCAAAGCCCTCTACATTGCAGGTTTATGATACCACCCACCCGACACACAGCTTCTTCAGTCTGCTACCATCAGGGAGGAGACTGCGGAGTCTCCAGGCCAGGACCAACAGACTGAAGGACAGCTTCATCCACCAGGCTGTCAGGAAGCTGAACTCCCTCCCGTCCTTGCCCCCCCTCCCCTCTCTTACACCACGCACCACTGAACTCTGACCCCCCCCCCCCGCACACGCACACACACACACACACACACACTGTGACAAGCACCAGTCACTTTGTACAGCATTGGACTGACCTCATTTAACTACCTCTTCTGACAGTCTGAATAAAGACTGCTCTCTCGTCACTTTAATAAAATAGACTTAATAAGCTCTTTGCACTACACCATCCATATTCTGCACTGTCTGTGTATTTCACTGTTTTGCACTATTTTCCACTGCCTTATGCCACTTATCTATTTTTTATTATTATTATTTTTTTTTTCTACATGTCCTTATTTGTATATTTGTGCGTTCTACTGTTAGTGTTATCTGTATGCACCAGGGAGTAAGAGAGTAATGCAATTTCAATTCTCTGTATGTATGTACGGTACATGTGGTAGAATTGACAATAAAGCTGACTTTGACTTTGACTTGTTCAGCTGCCAGTTTGTTTCTCAGAATTGATTCATGATGAAAATCTATCATGATTTGTCATCTGTTCCTCAGCACATAATACAACTGTTTGTATTACTTTGCAATTTGTGCTTTCAGTTTGTATGTGAGCATAAAAGATTTGTCCCCCCCTAGTTGACTAGTTGACTATATGTATAGAGGCATGTTAGTCCATTTTTACCATAAGTAGGCATGTTTGAGTTTGTGTTTCATGGAATTGTACTTTTTGTTTGTTCATGTTAGTGTGTGTTTTGTGCATTCTGTTTATTCCTCATCCTGCGTCCTCCTAAGTGTCCTTGGAGGTGACACTCTGAAATTGTGATTCTGTTATGCTACAGACGGAGTCCAGCACCTGTCAGTAACCGTGATCCCTATGGAAATGCCTCTCTCAGCAGCAGTAGCAATTCAGGGTCATGCAAGGGCAGTGACGGAAGCCCAACCCATAAGTGAGACTCAACTCACCCATTGATCATTGTTCCTTTCTCTTCTTTCCTGTTTGTTTATATGTAGTATATACCACTTTTCTCATCCATATCAGGCGTCACATAAAATACACCTCCTGCAATGATAACCATGGTATCCATCCCCCTCCACCTGAGCAATACCTTACCCCACTGCAACAGAAAGAGGTGTCTATCAGACACCTAAGAGCACGGCTCAAAGAAACCATCGAAAGTCTCCAGGACAGGTGAGACATAAATCATTCATAAAATGAGGGCCCATGCACTAATGATCTCATCAGTTTATGAAGAAATTCGTTTTATCTTTAAGCAGCTTTTAAAATGTTAATTAAAATGATTCCTTTATTTTGGAATTGTTATGCAAATTTGCACTTGGTTGATTTCTAGACCATGTAACCGTTATCTATCAAGTCTCTAACCGCTGAATATTATAATTTAGACTGTGTAATTTGTCATTTATTTCCCTCTATTCTAAGGACTTTAATCTAAATATTTATAACTTTTCTAAACTGTTTATTTTAAAGGCAGCCTCCATTTGTCTAATGGCAAGGACATTTTAATGTGCTCTTCAAGCTGCTTTGTGTAATGTTCTGAAGAGTGCTATTGGTCAGCATTGGTGTGGACATTTGCTGACCAATAGCTCATTTATCACAATGGCAGTTGTTCGCCTGGTCCTGTACATGTTTGCTTACTGTGCTCAGTTTTGTGCAAGCTACTTTTTAAGTCAATTACCTGAGCCATAATGGGCCATATGACTAATTATTCTAGGCACATTCTCCTTCTCCCACTGGTCAAATGAATAGTAGGTCTTTCCCCAAACTCAGACTGTCACAGTGTTCAAGGAAAGTACAATTTTCAAAAAAAGTAATCTATCAGTCAATGCCATATAGTTGGCAAGTCGCAATGTACTGGGATAGAAAAAAGTATTACATGAAAACATTTCACACAGCAGTTTTAATTTTGGTCTTTCACCCACCAGTAACTTATTGACATTCCTTGCTTGCATTACTCTTTTGACATCCTCTTGTCTTTTTTCCCCTCCTTCCTTAGGGACACTGAGATTGATGAGTTGCGTACTCAGCTGTCTCATATGCAAGAGGATTGGATTGAAGAGGAGTGCCACCGCGTGGAGGCCCAGCTGGCTCTGAAGGAGGCTCGCAGAGAGATCCAGCAGCTTAAGCAGGTTGTCGATGTTGTCAGATCCAGTCTGGGAGACACCGATACTGGTGTGCAAAAGTGCTTCCAAGACATAAACCTCCAGAACCACAAGCTGGAGTCTTTATTGCAGAGCATGGAGCTGGCTCAGATCGGGACCCCCAAAACAGGAGAAACCCTGGCAGGTGGAGGGGTGGTGGGGGCAGGGCTGGAGGTCAGCGAGGGACTGGCGGAGTCTTCCGAAGGCTCCCCAGCTCGCTCGCTTACCCGCAGCTCTACCTACACCAAGCTTAGCGACCAGACTGGCCAGGAACGTGACGGTAATGAAAATGGGTGTGACATTCCATGTTTGTCAGGCGAGGGCACGCAGGACAGTGGGTTTGTTTGCTGTGGAGAAAGTGGAAGAGGAGCAAGCAAGGCAGATCTGCTCCTGGAGGCTGCGTTTTTGTCTCAAGAGACAGCCTCGTTGCTCAATGCGTACTCCCGCCTGCCACACTCCTCTACCTATGAGGCACTGAGCATGAGCGAGCCACTCCACTGCAGTGGGATCGGGACGGGGACCACTGTTAGTGTAAGTCATCCATGTCTGTCGCATCATCACCTATATCTGCATCACTTGCGTGAACAAGGCATTCAAACCGACTACGACCATGCCCCTACTTCGGCCCCTGCCCACGGTCCCAGTACATCCTTTAACTCTGATCTGGACACTATTGCTGAGCGCACCTTCCGCTCCCAGGCATGCAGTCCGACCTCTACCTGGTTGTCTGATGAGGGAGATGATCTGGAGTCGGTAGCCACAGAATCAGCCATTACGGAAACAATTGCCACTGCTTCTGTCTTCACAGACTTTTCCACTAAGTCTGCACCAGCTGTTGCAATAGAGTCTTGGGCACCAACTGCATCTGTTCCAAAAGGACCTGCGACTTTAGCGTTGGAGTCCTCTGTCCTTACAGTCTTACCAATAACCACAACAGCTTTGACCACGGAGACCATTGGATCCCAAGTAACCAACTCTGTTCAACCTCAACCTGTAACAGACCCTTTGCCAAACCCTGGCACGTCACCTTGCTCCGTGCAGCCATTGGTTGAGACTGAAGGAGAGCCCCTTCCACAGACCACTCAGCCATGTAGTGTACTAACAGAGGCTGGGGTTGAAGGGGATCATATCATAAATATAGATTCAGACGATGAAGATGAGGTTGACGAGGGTGCTACGAACACAGATTCCAAGTCATCTGGCTGTGGTTTACCAGCAAAAAACTACTGGAGCCAGCACTTCCTAGTGGATTTGCTTGCGGTGGTTGTGCCAGTTGTCCCCACAGTGGCGTGGATCTGTCGGGGTCCACACCGTGTTGGTCAGCCAATGTACCATATTGGTTCTCTCTTACGGGGTTGCTGCACCGTGGCCCTCCATTCCCTGCGTCGAGGAGGAGGCCTCCGGCACTACCCCGCAGGAGGAGGGGGTCCAGGGGGAATGAATATATGAGACCAGCTCTTCTCTCTGGGAAAGCCTTGAAGCCAGTGATATCACTGTTCTTCTGTCAGATGTGCAATTAGGGAGTGGTTAACACATGTAAAATGAATTGAGGCAACCAGTGGAAGGATTGTGTCTAAGCACAGCACCTTAATGCTGTGGTTCTCTATGGTCTATATCCAAGACAAGATAAGAATGAGGAAGGGGAAGGGGAATCACTAGCATGTATTTACACCTACAAATGAGATGCTCATGAAGTTCAGGACTTCAAACGAGCTTTCACCTAATCCACAACTACTACCCTGAGTAAAGAGGCGAGATGATGTGTTCTGAATGATGGACTGACACAATTACATTAACTCAGCTTTGTGATTGACACTAAAAGATCCCCTTTAATATGATTGTATTACCCTTATTTAGAGTGAAAAGACGCAATAAGTGATGGGAAGAAACTGTCCTTTTGTGCGTCCCTCTTACTGTCACCGCAGAGGGTGTGTCGTATGTGTGTGTATTGATTTATCTGAATGAGTGTTGTGTTGTGTTAATGTACAGTCCATCCAAAGTACCTGGATTACTAATGGCCATCATTGCTGTAGCCGTGAGTTCAGTAGTTAGCCGTCCCATTACTTATGCCTGTGTGGCATAAGAGCAGAACAGTCATATTTTCCCCTTAAGGAGCCAGGCAAGCGCCTGCTGAGCTATTTATATGCTTTGCATATACCACTAGTGTCCTAGTGCTAAAAATGCGGTCACAAAATGATACTTAGTCCATCTGAAGTTTTTTTAGATAATGCATTCTTTATTCTAGGCTCAATTATGTGGGAAAGTTTGATGTTTCAGAAATGCTCTGTATAGTTGAATGCTAAATTGTGTATTTAGGAAAAGGGTAATGCATTTTAAGTAATAAAATGGACAGTAAGAAAGATTCAGCGTTTGGACAATGATCAGGGTTAAATGACTTTAATAGGGTCATGGGAGCTTTTTCACCAGAAATGAATTGTATGATTTTGTTTAACTGTGTGACCATCAAAAAACTGTCATAGCCAGATTCATGTTCACTGTTAGTCTAGGTTATATAATTACAGCCGGATGTGGTTGGCAACAGCTGGTATGAGAGTTGTTAAATGCTAAATAAGGAAACAGCTGAACTTAATTTAGTATTACACCCTGCTAAACAAAACTATTAGTACTAATGTTATTAAATGTTATTTATGAAATACTATGTATAATAATTCCACTAAAAGGATCAAAGCAAAAAATATATTTTGTATTGAGTAACTTGGTTAAAAAGTGGAATGAACTATCTAAGCTTAAACTTTAAAACCGTGAAAGGAAATTAAATATTTACTGCATGCAGAAACATGTTTTAATTTATAATTCTCTGCTTTCAGCTTTTTCCAAACATTTGGCAATGACGTCATGTACCCTATGATGTTCATGTTGACCATTTATTTGACTGACACTTAGGTGATGGATGACATTTAATGACATGTCGATTGCACTATAATTCACTTTATAAGCAATTACTTGAAGTATACTTGATTGTGAGCTTCTGTCTGTCCAAAGGCCAATGCATACATGTGGATTTGTGGTTCAGGGTTAGATTTCACCAACACCACCATTTCAAAAAATCAACATTGATTCATAAATCCATGTGAATATTTATGCTTTGTGTATATGTGACAGCTGGATTGATTTGCCTGTAAGCAGTGTACCAGATAATCAGCCAGATGATCACTATTGTAGTTATTTGTGTCTCACATATTGTCTTATCTTCTGTCCCTCAAATCATGAATAGCCTCTGCCTTTCTGTCTACCTCCTCCCTCTGATATTGTGTACAGTATAGTGTGATATAGACTTTATTTGTTGTCTATTTGTAAAGTTCTCATTTAAATAATTTACCGCTTTCTGTTGTGCAGATTTGATGTGGCGTCTGTGATGTTTTTTAGCGCTTTATATTTATTCTTTTAACTTCTTGACAATCTTAATTTGAGCTTTAAGTGGTGATAAGGGGTGATTAATTTATAGTCTAGTCCCTGCACTTTTTCACCTCATTCCAAATGAGCACTTATTAAAGAACCTTACAATAGATTTAAAGAAACGAAGGCATATTTGTTCCCATTATATATTTTTTTTTTATTATTATTGACTCATGTTTGTTGAAATTATGAATGTGTGGCTTTCAGATAGTTCTGTCTTTTGGCTTATCAGAATGAGTATCTGAGGTTAAATGAGATTGTAATGAATTGTTACCCCAAGAAAAGGAGGTTTCCTCCAAACTGCTACTGTCTGTCAATGAAATGTATGTAAATAACTTTTACATTAGTTATTTGGCTGGATAAATGTTGTACGCTGATATATAAAGCTTTGTATACCTGTTGAAATGACACATAGGCCTTGATAAGATTTGCTTGAATTTTTTTGAAGCCATATTACTAGCAGAGATGAGTATGTTGACCCGTATGCTGGTAAATTTGAGTGATATTTCCATTTTATCATGTATTGTCATATCACAGTTTTTGTCCCACTTTGAATGAGTCTTTGCAATTTAATGTGAGAATTCATGTGTATATTATGAATATCAGTTCATTTTTATTTCTGCATTTGGATGGTAATTAATAATTAGAGTATTTGTTTTAAAACTTCCGATCCTTCATTAGGATCTACAGAATAAAGTCTTTAATTATTTTCTGAAGTTAACAGGTTAACACAACTACATCGTGTCTGAACATTTTAGCCAAGTGACAGGTTTTTCTCCATATGGACAGTTTTTATAGCAATGTAAGATTAAGAAAAACATGTCCAAGTTTGATGTCAATGTCAACTGGCACAATTTTTGTTTAGAATGCTCTTTTGTAAACACATTGTCTTGTAACATTCATATCTTGTTGAATCATTACTCTCTAATAACACTTTTTAGGGTAAGCTGGCAATGAATAATTAGTTTGTTTCTTTACCAATGTCTATCACCTTCAGATATGGTTTGAAGACATTAGTACCACATATTGTCTGTGAATTGTTTGGTTAAATGGATATAGCCTCCAACAAGACAAAAGTGATGAGCCATGCTTTTTTCTTTCAGAGTGAACATTGAAATGTAAAAATCGGTGGCAAACTGTCACATCAGTAGTTTAGTCTCTGTTAAGCGGGATTATACGACTGAGCCTAGAAGATTAGATCTCACAAAGGTACTTTTGTTTAGTTTTTTTTCTTTTTCTTAAATGGTCATTCTAATGATGTGTTTATATCTTCATCTGGCACTTTAGTTTGGTCTCTGTATTGTCCAACAGTATCAGCACCCTAAGTGGAACCAGTCTTGTAATGTTTCATAGTGTCTCAATATTTTTGTGTAGAATACCATTTTGTACAGTACATGTACAGACATCACTGCAACACATCGCTCTTGACCCTCATTGCTCTGTAAAAGGATCTATATTAAACAGCATGGTGAACAAAGCCTTCTCACTACTTTTGAAGTTTTTCATCCTTTGTTTCAAATCTTGTTTCTAATCATTTGAAAATGAAGAAATGTGTGGAGCATCTCATAAACTTATTTTTAAAATGGAACATTTAGATTTAGATCCATTGGTCTCACCAGGATGATTATTTTATTTTTGTAATAATTGCAGTCTTGAGGTTACATTCGTATATACATTTTTAGAGACACTAACATTTACAGAATAATGACAGAGGAAATAATCAAAGATTAAACACCTAAAAACAAGTTCAAAATCAATAAGAATTTAGTTGTTGCATTACAAATTCTGGCCCATGATTCCTTCTGGCAGAGTACAGCTGTCTTGGCGTATAGATGTTCATTAGAAAAAGAAAAGAAAGTGTTTGTGCATAGTGGGAAGAATTGAAAAGTGGAGTGTCGAAGCTAATGCTCTTCAAAACGGAAGCTCAGGTTCAGTTTTTAACCCCTTGCCCCCCAGCCAAAATAAAACAATCAGCTAATAATACTCAATAATGACAATGGATTATAATTATATAAAATGTAATATGACAAAAATTAAACAATGGCAACAATGACCTGTAGGACAGAATCAAGAACTAGAAGGCAAAACGATAACAGCCAACAAGTAAAATAGAAAAAAGGCAGTTTTTACATGTTCTAAATGAATGTGATTGAGGATGTTTATCCAATCAGTGATAGACGACCCATGTGGTGGAAGTGCTCCGATGGGAAGGCTAGAGATTGTAGGCATTGTGGAAGGGGGTGTGCATGGTCTCCTGTGTTCAGACCTCAGGCACAGAGTGATCCATGGATGACTTCAGCAGACCACTTGACATCCTGGAATATACAGATTAGGGCTGTCATGACCAGGAGATGACAATTCATTTTGATACACATTCAATTATTGATGTCTGTTTTGTTCATGTCAAACTGTAATCTTAATACATTTTAAGAAGTCATTTATTTACACTGAATTTGGAGTTGTACCATATTTATGATTTTCCTAATGCTTTGTAAACAGGTTGGCTACAAGATAATATAATATATTGATGCTAATAAAATATGCTAATTTCTGTTGTACACAATCTACTACATGCCTTCATCTGACTGGTATATTTATACTGCGGTGAAAAGTTAAAAAGCATCACATTTGATGCATCAGGCTTTTGAGAATTGTTTAGTTGTACATCTCATTGTATTAGAATGCATTATGTTTTCCCCCATAATAAATACCACAAAGCTTTGATTATAAAACTATGCATTTAAATATTATTTTGCCAAGACATTATTAAGAAATAAAGAGTGAATTTCATCTTTCATTTTGGCCATATAAATATCAGCATCTGCATCTACATGACAATGTCATATTTTAGCAATTTTTTGAGATGGTGTTTTATGGCATTTCCTCCCAAAAGTGAACTCCATATTCTCCTATATTATACTATATAAAAAGCCTGTATCAAATATGATACTCAAAAAAAATTTTTGTCTTTAGGGTTCAAGAAACTGTAACTGTCTGACTATTATTATTTTTGACTAGTTAAGTAATTAATTTTTTTACGAGTTAATACATTAATGGCAAAAAACATAATTGTGTATTATCACTTATGAGTATAAAAAGAAAGCTGGATCTCACTTCTTAATCATGTGCTCGTAGATAAACTTAGGCATGATGGTGATGGTCATGGCAGTGGGAGATGTGGTCAGGATGTCCTTAATCTGAGTGTCCTGTAGACAGAAAACAAAACAATTTACTCCACAAATCTCAGAATATTATTTATTGGCTTGTGGCTTTGACAGCAGATTTAAAGGCATATACTGAAAACACATCCGTGACCTCTCTCACCTTGAGTCCAATGACGTTCTGGCCGTTGATCTCACAGATGTAGTGATCGGTGAGCAGACCGTTGCGGGCAGCAGAACCATCCTTCACTAGAGATATGATGCGTCCGGATTTGAAGATGAAGCCCACGTGGCCAGAGCTGTCCTTATGCATTGTGACTGTGCGCTGGAATGGTCTGGAACACAAAATATGGAACTATGATATATGAGCCTTTTTGGCATCATCTGTGAAATTATATTTATGATTATATTTTGACTTGACCCTCATTTTTGTGTGATCAAGATATTGTATATAACTTAAATGACAGTAGGGTCATTCAGTGATTCATGTCTCATCCCAACATTTAATGTTCTGTGGCTATATTATTAAAATGGCTTTTAAAATGTTTAGCCTAAGTGCCTTACTGTAACTGAATGTGTTTTTTTTTTCTGTGGTAACAGCCACAAATGTTGTTAATACAGCTTAACTTGGATCTAAAGCAGGAAGTTTCCAATTCACACTGAACTCAACAAATACTAAAACTATAACAAATAACCACCAGGAGGCAGCAAAGATATACACAAATATTGTTATACATTTGTCATTACATTTTGTTAAATACATTTTGTTCATGTGGGCTTATTATTTTTATTATTATATTTATAATTACTTAATTTATGGTTTTATTATTATTATTATCAGAAAGGATGTATTGATTAATCAAAAGTGACCGTAAAAGTGACACTGTTATAAAAGATTTTGATTTCTAATTTTTCTCAACTTCCCATTCATTAAAGTATCCTGAAAAATCTGTCATGGCTTCGACAATAAATATTAAGCAGCACAACTGTTTTCAACACTGACAATAATAAGAAATGTTTTTGAGCAGCAAATCATCATATTAGAATGATTTTTGAAGGATCATGTGACACTGAACACTTGACTAATGATGCTGAAATTTCAGCTTTGCATTACTGGAATAAATTCTATTTAAAATATTTCCAAATATAAAATAGTATCTTTAATGTACAATATTACTGTATTCGATCAGACTTGGCAAGCATGAGACGAAAAAAAAATCTTACCAACCCCAAACCTTTGAACGGTAGTGTATGTTTATACTGTTTAGATAGAAATGACTGACCTGTCACGGACAATGAGCTCGATGCGCTGTTCAGCTGCTGCCTTCAGAGCTTTGTGGGCCTTATCTGAGCTCCAGCCAGCAACGTTCTGCCCATTGATCTGCAGAACCTGATCTCCAAAACGCAGGCCACCCAAAGCCGCAGGAGAGTTCGCCTGCACCAGCTGGACAAACACTCCCTACAGAAAGAGGAAATGACACGCATGAAAGATAACAACACCTCAACCAAACATTACCTGCTGACACATGAATGACACATCTGCTCAGAATGAGGGTGTGCTGCCCTAAAACATATTACCAATTAACCTACATACCAATTACACCAAAACAATGAAATACGAAACTAATTATGACTTTGAGGAAGTGTTTAATGCAAAGAGCTTTACTCACATTATCAATATCTCTGAGTCGGAGTCCGACCTTTCGTTCCTGGTCTTTGCAGATGATGACCTCCCGAAGACCTGGGAGAATCTCTGCCCTCCTGATACCCACGTCTGCACCGGTCACGGGCCGCACCATGCCACCCACTGAACTTGGCACCGCCACTTGCTGCGAAGCAAGACATTTTTTTTTTTTATTCTCATACGTGTGAGTGCATTGTTCACATATTATACAACATGAAAAGTTAACTGTGGCCCATGCAAATGATCAAATGCGGTACTTTCCAACCAGTGGGTACTCTACGAGATTTAGATCTTGCCTTGTCAAAGCTGTAAAGCTTATTAAGAATTCATGACCTACAAATATGTTGTCAGTAGAAGATAACTAAGAAACACCTAAATACTACAATAAAGTTTCAATTTTAAATGTTACTTAATATATGAACTAGAAATGTTAATATAGGTTCATGTTCATTTCTACATTTTAATAAATCTATGAATTTTTTACTTATTTGCATTTATGCCTTTATTATGATAGGACAGTAGAAGTTGTGACAGGAAGTGATAAGAGGGGAGTAAAATTTAAATGAGTTGAACATTATCAATAGTATATTTACAAAATTGTTCAAAAGTGTAGAGTCAAAAAGGTTGTGTGCTTTTTAATTAATACTTTTATTCAGCAAGGACACATTAAATTGATCAAGTGACAGTAAATACATTTATAATGTAACAAATATTTTTTTTTTTACAAATGAATGCAGTCTTGATAAGCATAAAACACTTTAAAAACATTTTAAAATCCTACAGACCCCAAACTTTCGAATGGTAATGGTAGTCTAAATGGAGTGTGTGTGTGTGTGTGTATATATATATATATATATACACACACATATATAATTCACTGAAACTGATACCAAATATCAATTATGAAAAAATTACTGTAATAAAATAATAACTATGATTAAATCTGGTGTTTCATCTGTTTCTTTTTATGGAATAAAACAAGATATTGATTATATAATATACTAATTCAGGGCAGTCGTGGCCTAATGGTCAGCGAGTCGAACTCGTAATCCAGTTGTGAGTTCGAGTCTCGGGCCGGCACGAATTGTAGGTGGGGGGAGTGAATGTACAACGCTCTCTCCACTCTCAATACCACCCTTGCCCTTGAGCAAGGCACCAAACCCCCAACCGCAGCATAAAAGGCTGCCCACTGCTCCGGGTGTGTGTTCACTGCTGTTTGTGTGCACTTTGAATGGGTAATTGCAGAGCACGAATTCCGAGTATGGGTCACCATCCTTGGCTGTATCTCACATCACGTCACTAATGTTAATGCTGAATGATATCCAGTATTAGTGAAAAGATTAATACATTTGTGGGTTAAGAGGTATTTGGGCCTTGTTAATGAGGCATTTTGGGTATTTGAGAGGTATTTGGGCCTTGTTAATGAGGCTATGAGGATACTTGACACAAAAAGATGCAAAAAGGGAGATGCTGGCCTAATGTTCAGTACTATGAACACTGAGTATCTTTTTAAAGATGCTCTCTGAAAGCAGAAAACATTAGCATTACTCCAACACAGGCCTTATGGTGCATGAGTCATTCAGAGCTCTGCTTCTAGGAATGATGCTGAAAAGAATAAGACACCCTGTGGCCAGTTTAAACTATTCAGAGAAAAATAACAACAACAAAAAAACTTCCAAAAGCACAGATGCTAACGCACATACACAAACACTGCCGCCTCCTCTTTTTCAAAGCCTACACAATTACTCTTGGCTGCTTTAACAGAGTACAAGGCAACGGTGACAGAGACGGA
Organism: Ptychobarbus kaznakovi; assembly: GCA_027422405.1. NCBI lineage: Eukaryota > Metazoa > Chordata > Actinopteri > Cypriniformes > Cyprinidae > Ptychobarbus > Ptychobarbus kaznakovi. Next base: position 14,975,003 of record CM049794.1, on the reverse strand, counting down.
AAAACAGGCTGTAGAGCAAACTAAACCAGGAAAGAGTAACAGCACTGCTAGGGAAACATTTGAGACTTTGAAATGTAATTGTTTGCATATATTAAATATGTATTTATGAGTACCGATACTTAGAGGGAACTGAACTCTAAAAATAAACAAGTGTGTTCAGTGACAATCACTTACATTGACAGCCACCGGGACCAGCGCAAGGTTTCTCTGGACCTCATCGCTGTTCAGACTGAGGCCCATATAGTCTCCCAGCTCCTCCAGATTGGGATACAGAGCTAGAGGGAGAGAAAGAGAAGGCATTTCATATTGAAGTTTAGATTTTCCATATGACACAGACAAAGTAGCATAGTAATCTAGTTTGTTTGAGTGTGTTTTATGACAGCATCAAGTGAAAAAAGCACAACATAGAAAAACAGAGAACTAGAAAGAACAGAGAGTTGTCAAGTGTCGACACTCAGCCAGTCGCTGGTTTCAGATTCCAGCAATGAATGTTTCCATGCAGTAATTATTTCCTGAGTTGAGTCACTCATGACTACAGACCTCCCCTCTTTTCCTTCTGCTTTCAGATAGGAAAATGTCCGCCTATGAAACATGTTCCTACACAAACAAACTAGCACACCAGTCCATCTCAATTTCTACACTGGACCTGATGATGTGGGAAAAACCCAGACATGCTTTTATACAGCTACACTTTAATTACACATATGGGTGTAAAATGATAATTGTTACTTCTATTCAGCAAGGATCAAAAGTAACAGTAAAAACATGTATAATGTCACAAAAGATTTATATTTTAAATAAATGCTGTTCCTTTGAACATTCTATTTATTAAAGGGGTCATGAACTGAGTCATCAAAATTCCCTTGATCTTGTGACATAAGAGGTCATTGTACTATAAAAACATCTTGTAAGATTCAGAACTCAAATCTTTGTTGTTAGTCTAAAAGCAGCTTATATTGAAGGCAGTCTGCCAAAACGACAGCTTGTGGAGATGAAGAAGATCATTACTGTCTGTTTAGCCCCGCCCACCGATTCACGCATGTGGTGATTAAAAGAGAGGTGATCGTGCAAACAAACAAATGATAAAAAATGCTTTGAAGACACCAAGAAGCTGTGCCAAGTTGTGGTAAAAGAAAATACTCGTTGCGTTGCCTTCCTTCTGATCCCAACGTTAGGAAAGAGTGGAGAACTTTATTTTTAATGAACATCCAGAACGCGTCAGCAAGAAATCGGTCCTTTGTTCACTTCATTTTACTGTGGATTCGTTTACAAACAAGACACAATTCGATGCAGGATTTTCAAAAAGATTGAAACTAAAACACACTGCTGTGCCGACTATATTGGATCCGACAGTAATGTCGCAACACAAAAGTGTGAGTAACTGTTTTTATTACGTGGTCACTATTGCTTTGTCTCTTCTTACAGATCGTTTGATATGTATGGAGTTTTTTATGTGCTTAAACTTAAATCACAGCAGTGTCCATCTATGAGGAATGAATGTATGCTATTAGTCAATCACAGCAGTGGGCGTTTACTTCAGAGTCTACAATCCACCACGCATGTTCAAACGGAGCATTCTGTTGAGGGTGGTTAAAAACAGGACAGAAAAGAGCTTATTACTACTAAATTATGATTTATTTCATGTAAAAATATTGATAACATTATAAGTGGACCTCAGAGAACAGTACAAAGTAAAAACCAAAGGCAGTTCATGACGTCTTTAAAGGATCTGAAAAAAGTATCAGTTTCCTCACAATTATTAAATATTCATATTTAAAAAAAAATATTAAACAGTTTTCAACATTTATAATAATACTAAATATTTAAGTAGCAAATCAGTGTATTACAATAATTTCTGAAGGATGATGTGACACTGAAAACTGAAGTAATGATGCTGAAAATTCAGCTTTGCCATCACAGGAATAAAATATATTAAATATATTAAAATAGAAAAAAGTACTTTAAATTCAAATAATATCCTTAATATTACTGTTCTTACTGTAGTTTTGATTAAAATACTACTGTTTTTGTGAGCATAGACTTATTTTCTATAAATGGGTGTTAATATATATATATATATATATGAGGGGGTTACAATATATAGGTAGGTACACACACAAAAACGTTATACATAATAATACATATCTAGACTACATAACAGAAGAATGTCAATTACACTGTTACAAAGAATTTCACCCTATTGACCAATGCTTTGAGGCTATAATAACGTGAGCTTCAGGGACCATCGTTACAGCACAAGTTGCAGTATTATGTGAACCCCCACCTTAAAGGTGCAGTGTGTAGTTTTTAGCGGCATCTAGCGGTTGAGTTTGCGAATTGCAACCAACGGCTCAGTCCTCCGCTCACCCCTCCCTTTAGAGAAGCTACGGTGGCCGATACAGGGCTAAGATTTTTCGCGAGAACAACATAGTGACGATACGCGCTCTGTAGAGCAGTTTGTCCGTTTAGGGCTACTGTAGAAACATGATGGCGACTTCCATGTGAGGGGACCCGCGGTATATGTAGTTATAAATCGCTCATTCTAAGGTAATAAAAACATAACAGTTCATTAAGTAAGGTCTTTATACTCCTCTGAAAACGTAGTTATGTATATTATTTTGCATTTCTGTCTATAGATTATCCTAAATATTACACAGTGCACCTTTAAAAAAAAAAACATTTTTAAACAATCTAGTTATGTAATATCCTGGCAGTGTCTTGAGAGGCCGCACACAGGGACACGATAAGAGCACAAAGGCAGAGGGCAGTGCTGCCTGTACAAGAGGGCCTCAACTTGAGCGCTTGTTTTACACTGAGATTGAAAAAAGGAAGTAGGGAAGGTTGTTGAATTGCTCCCAGATTCCCTAAGGCATGTCTTCATTTCCTGTTTGACAATGGCACGAAACATTTGCAAGCCTCTCATCTCTATTAAAACAGCTCTCCCTCGGCACTTCGGAAATGAAAGAGAGAATGGCATGATAAGGTAGATAGAAGCAAGACAGGCGGTGAAGGAAGACAGACAGGCAGAGGCCGGGACTCACTTGAGCTTGGCATCCCCTGTGTGGCAGGCTGTGGCTGGTAAACCCCCTGAGTGATGGCTGGGGGGCTGGAGGTGGCATTGGCAAACTGGGATTGTGCCTAGAGGAGCAAACCACATGTGAACATCAGCTTTACTTCAATAACACTAACTTATCTTCAGTGTTATCCTAAATTAAAACACATACTACTAAAAAACACTAGCTAACTGAAATGAAGTAATATTGGATGAGAAATGTTGCAAGCAAGAATGCTTAACCAACTTAACCATTTAAAACAAATAACATTGAAAACCATTTAGGCTTAGATTTTTTTTAAACACAAAAACTAATAAAAAAATACACAAAATCAACAAAAATTTACTAAAAAAAGAAAATATAAAGGGGAATCAAAATATTAATAAATACTGTGGCCCGAATATTCATATTTTAATCGTGATCATGATTTCTGCTTCTCTTGAATATTTAAGCATAATCATCTGTGATACTACTGCAATATATCCAAACATGAATCTTGACTATGATTTTTTGTGATTGTGGTTGCTGAATAAATGCACTTAAGCAAACTCTGTGCTACAATACATGTGCTGTTGAGAAAACGTTTATGTACATGATAAATATAATTCAACTTGAAACTAGATAACATACAATAAACCATGCGTACGAGTTGACATTTTCTTAATTTGTGCTTATGTGAAAGCACAATAAATGTAAAAAGAAATTTCCCAAATGAAAAAGATTAAGATTAATAATCATGATTATATTTTTTAGCAAAATAACTGCAATTCGTTTAAATATTATCCTGCAGCCCTAATAGATACTATAACAGTATACAAGTAAAACACTGCTTACCCTAATGACCTTGTCCACTTTAAGGTCCTCTAGGGATGGATACAATGACATCCTGGAAAAAACACAACAGTCGCAGCATGAAAATGGAGAAAACAAGGCAGCGTGCAGCTAAAAGTGTTGAAATACAGGAAATAATACTTTGAGCAAGATCTTATAGAGCCATATTGCCATAGTTTATTTTTCAGCTGACTAGCAACCACATGACTCTCACATGAGGATTGAAACCTATACTAATTAGACGGACAGATGAGGGAGTGTGTTAGGAGCACACAGAAGACAACCCAGGAACAAAAACATGGCAAATTTATCAGGCTGCTCCATCATGACCGACACTTTCATGAATTTGATTCTCTCTCAAACACCCCCATCAGACACACACGGATGCGTCACATCTCTCTAGGCATTGGCTCTGTGGTTGCATTGCTTTCACGTTGTGAAACGATCCGCCTGTGAGTCCATCTGTGTCTTCTGCACAGTCACCCTCGTTGATGTAACAAAAACACATCGATAAAACACCAAAGATTATGATAACTCCTACAATAACTCTGGCTGCTCCTGATTTCAGATAGAGCCGTATAACTTCACAACAGAGGAAGGGGCACATATAAAACTCTTTACACTTTGTAATGGATGTTTCAATAGCTCTGGTGGCGTTGGTTAAAATTCTTGCCTCCATAGCTCATCAGTAGAGCATGTCGCAGGGGTTGTAAACCAAGCATAAAATTGTCATAAGTAAAATATAGGACAAATATTATACAAATTATTGGATATGATCCAGCAATGTAGGTCCATTTGGTTTCTTAGCTAATTAAAAGTAAGATATAATAAAAATTAAAACCTGTCAATTTGACAAAAGTCATAAAAAAACTGTTATTTAACATTTTTATCTCCCTCAATTCTGAATTGATGGCTACACCCCAGGTTTGATTCCCAGGAAATACATTAACTGATAAAATATGTATGTTAAAAGAAATGTTATTTGCGATGGATAAATGCTTACATTTAATAAAGTAAGAGAAATGCCATGTGTAATTTTATTGCTATTTTATCTGTTTGTTTGTTGATTACATCAAATCGAACCTTTTGTCTGTGGGCATTTAATACTATTATAATCATTTTCTATTTTTTTATATTTACTTTTTGCATAATATGATATATTTGTATTTTATTTGATCAATTATATCAATAAGTTTCAATCAACTATAAAGTTGCATAAATATTCATCCGTTATAGCACTGCATAAGTCAAGCCTTATTATTATATTTGTATTACATTTTATATTTAATAACAACAGCAGCAGCTTCATATTAACAGCTTTAAGTCAGTTATAAAGTTGCAGTTACTTATCCATTCTAGCATTGCTGAAGTAAACCAATTAACATTATTATTTATTGTATATTTCTTTATATTATATAATTGCAATTGTATTGTATTAAATATGTAAATTATATAATATCAATATATATTTCCATCAAAAATAAAGTTAGATACAAAGTTATTCACCCATTTTAGCATTGCTAAAGTCTGAACATTCTGAAGATGACGTGCATTCTAAAGATACTAGTGAACATTCTGAAGTGCAGTTTTAACACTTACTGTCTATTACCACCAAAGATATGTAGACATGCTTCAATCTACGTGGTTTTGAGTTGAGGGCAGTAGCAACTGAGTATACACTATAATTACAACAAACAACCAACGATGCATCACTACCACAGATACATAGGACACATTTCAGAGATATTCATCATTAGCTGAACACTCAGAACATTTACAACATTGCCTTACATGTAATGTTAACAAACCCAATTGATATTATAAAATGAAAAGCAGATAATGGAGACTAAAGTTCATGATTAACAAGGTGCTCAGGGCAGGACATGAGCACCAACTCCACATTTAGCTAATAACACCCCACCAGAAATCATTTCTTCAGAGCCAAAGCTCTAACTATTTCCATTCCAAACAAAATAAACATTAAACACTGCCTGACTGTGCTCTTCATCTTACAGTGGAAGAGCAATGAGAAGTTAAGTGCTTTGATGGGAACACATCCATTACTGGAAAGGGGAAGGGAGAGACGGACAGAGTAAGCCCAAGTAATACAAAGAAGTGAAAGTGCTTAAAGAAAGAAAGGAAGACAAGGAATGGAAAATTGTATATATATATAGAAGTATAGGTTACTAGAGGAAAGGCAAGGCTAACAAGAGATATAATACAAGCATGTGATTGATTTGATGCTGGCATTAGTCATAATCATATGACTGTGATCACATGACGCATTGTGCATTTTAGCCAATAAACCACTGCCTATAGATCACTGTAAACGTCACGACAGCAGAAACCAACACCAGATTCAGGAAATGACAGAAACCCTGCTCAACGAGAAAAGCCTGGAGCATCTAAACATAAGCGCATCATGAAACCTTTAACATGAGTGTAACGAAACATGACGGCATCACCAATACAAAAGACAAGCCTGTAAACATATACACTGCCTTACAGGAGATATGGTTAGACATAAGTCTTCAAAAAACTCATTGCTAGCAAGAAACATCAAGTTACAGGAAAACAAATGTAGAAAGAATGGTTGAATGCTGGCAGATGAGAGAAATGGCACATTGCCTCACTTCCCTGAAGAGACATCCCACATACTAATGGAGAGAGTTAGTAGATCACTGCATAGGAACTAAACTGAAATGAGAAACGGGAACTATTTGGTGAGATTCGGCCTGATTGGAACACAGCCAGCAACATACAGGTTTACAACCAGATTAAAGAGACTCTGGAGCTGCTTATTCCGTAACATCAGATTTAAGACTCAAGCTAAAGCACTACATGCTCCTACATGTTCACATATCGCACAAATCTGTGAGACACTCAAACAGACATGACCATAACATAGGAAACGAAAGAACTCTCTTGCCCACATCCTCATGAATAAACTCCCACACCAGTGCACACAGAACAGCTCATGCAAACCAACACATAGCCTACTGCCTTTTGACGTCACACACACACACACACACACACACACACACACACACACACACACACACACAAACACATGCACTGAAATATCTGCTGAAGTTTCAACCGCAATGTAAAAAAACAAGCACTAAATATACCTGACAGGCTCTTTCCACACAGACATTGTTTCTCATCGCATTAAAATGTCTCTGTGACACTAAAGGGCCATTATTTCCTGTCAAGAGCACTCCAATAAAGTAGAGATGTCTCCAAATAGTGGACTAATGGAGACAGTGAATAATCTTCTCGCAGACATGTGTGCCTCTATTGTATCTAGTTCAGCTACTCGCATGAAATTAAGTGGATTGACTGGGCACAAAGTGTGTCATAAATAACGCAGGAATACACAACGACTGGGAATCTCATCACTGTAAGTCATCTGAGGTTAACACCTGTTATCAGTGTTATTTTCATTAAAGTCGCAATGAAGTAGTTACAGATTGTTATTTTCCATATTATGACGTACATCCCAGCTAAACAAATGATCGAAATAGAACAAGCTGTGTAGGGCTGGGTTTTTGATTGGATAGAGACAGATCTGCTTGCAGTCTGGACAAATTAATTAGAGGAGTCCGGCATAAGTTATGATATATTGATGATTCACAATAAGATCAATAACAAACATTTAGGTATTAGCATAGGCTGAATTTTCATTTCATGCTAACTTGAACAAAAACTGAAACATGAATAAAAAATAAAATAATGAAGAAACATTAATTAATACATAATAGTGAACAAAAATCATTTTAGTTTTCAGATACATAAACTAAACTGAAAACAAATGAAGGAATAAAATCTAAATTGTAAACTACAAGAACCCCATTTTTTTTGTCTAACCTCTAAATCTGAATAAATCACATGAAACTAATGCAGGATAAAGCAGAAGCAGCAGAATGATTTCCCACAGCCTAAATCTAGTTTAGATTATATCTTTGACTAAATTCTGTCTACTTTCAACTGCAGAAAAAATCTTCAGTGCAAACTCAAGTTAGGGACAAAGCCAGCGGATAACTGTCCGGTTGAGTGTGTGAGGGGCTTTTGGTATGGGGGAGAAATGGGCAAAGCTCATTTTCAGGCAGACTGAATGAATGCTGAGCATAATAAACGACTCTCCCATGGCAACAGTCTGTAACTAGATTGACTGAGTCAGGCAAAGGATCCATGTGGAAATATCCCATCCATGAGGAGATAGCCCCCTTACTATGTAAAGCGCTTTGAGTGTCTAGAAAAGCGCTATATAAATGTAACAAATTATTATTATTATTATTATTATCCATAGCTTTTGGGAAAATATAATGCCGCTGTCATAAAATAAATGGTTTAAACATTTTATTATGACTCTAAGCCCTTACTCAATCTCCTCGTGACATAAACATCAACGTTGAAATAATGTAGATTATTCCAGCTGACTGATGTCATCATATGGGAAAGTCCCTTCAACCAAAAAAAACTAATGAAAAACTAGGATATAGCCTTTATTCAGCCTCACTCATCTATGCCTTTGTTAGTTCGTTTATTTTCCGCTATTTCGTCATCAATAATTCAGTTCCTTCCATTATGTATTGACTGAACATACAGGAAGAATCGAAAGTAAAACTTGTTTCCCAAGAAACAAACAGGACCAGGTTTCATATCAGTGACACATTTTGGGATCAATACCATTTAACACGTCAAATACGAAAACGCATTAAGAAAGCTGTCTGAATGTTACGTGGCGAATATCTAAATATAATATCGACGTCGTCATGTGATTCACTGCCGAACAATGTATCTAACGTTATATATGAACATTTCATTTTCTGCTCTAAATTAACCAAAACCTGTAAGGCGATGAAAGCACCTGCCACCTGTTTTAAAAACTAAACCGAAGTTTTATCTACGGTCACCTTTAACGAAGCAAAATTAACACAATATAAAAGCAGCCTGACTGTTAAACTGTATTTGTTGCGTTTAGCTCTCAAGCTAGTCACGGCAACTCCGTTAGCAACCGCACAATCATGCTAATTACACGAATAAAGTTATATTTCTTTCTCCTAGAAATAATGACCAGGTGATACGATACAAAATATCCTTAAAAAAACATAAATACAATAAATATATATGAATGACGAACTCGGCGAAGTGAACACCAGCACGTCTTTGTTTTCCGTGAGTGTGTTAGCAGCAGCCTGTTTAAGTTTAGCTTCGGTTAGCCAGCGAGTCCCACTTACCTGACTGCATAAAATCACTATGACAATAATTAAAATAACAACATTTAGATTAAAGAGTGTCACGTCTTAACTTACCTTTCTGCGTTCTAACGACTGACTTCTGAAGAAATGGTGTAAATGTGATGGGAAGGAATGTAAACAAGCCGAGCACAGTAAACGAGACCTTTTCCTCTTTAGGTTGGTGCGGTGAAGTGAACAGAGGGGAGGGGATTGAGAGAGAGAGAAAGTACGTGCGTGTATATTTTTTTGGTTTAGTAGCTCAGTTCACTCATTTCCTGCTAATGTGACCTCATTCATGTCAGAGGCTGGGCTGAAACTTCTATTTATACATGTATTACTCATTAACTTCAGCACAGTCACTCTGACTGCCAAAAACTACTATGGTAACATAACAATAACTCCAGAGTCTAGTTATTGTTAATTCTGTAAAATCATTGGACTGATCTGGGTTCAGTTATTTTTGCTTGATGGCAGTGCTGGAATTCCAAGTTATCAGTTCTACCAGTATATCAAATTTAGTTCATAAACTACATTAATTGACTATAATCTTTTGTATGTTATGTTGTGGTTTGATTCTGATTTATGTGTTATAGCTATAAGAGGTTCCATAATGAGTAAACTGCTGAACCATACATCAGCTGTAAATTAATTGCTGCCCAAAAGTTGGAGCTCATTTTAAATCTGCTTCCACACAATTTGAAGTTAAATGCATCCTGCTCTTCATCTTATTATATTAGAAGTACCAATAAAAGAACATATAAGATTATTAGTGGACATAAAACACTGAAGGTACTAATCTGAAATGACACAAACAAGCAACATTTTCCAAAACATGTAAAAGCACTTCATAGCACATTTGAATGATTTTATTGTCTTTAAGACAATACATAAATATACAGTGCATTACAGAAATATTAAAGCCATATATTTAATGCTTGACTAGTAATTACAGAAATTGCCAGCATCCACTCAAGTATTTAAGCGTCTGCAGATTTCTATTAAATTAAAAATGATTTCCATGTCAAAACAAAAGATTACTGTCACTGTATCTGTATCCAATATATTCACATTAATTGTCTAGGCAGTGCAACCTACATTAACATCCATGAATAGCTGCAAATAATTTAGCATCAAAATGTATACATGAATGGACAGTAGTGTATGTCACAATATGTAGTGTAGGTCACGATGTGCTAGGAAGCCACAACCCCTTATTTTGTTTTTCAGACATCTTTGTCCATCAATGAAACAAATTCTTTCATCTCCATGAGAACAGAATGTGCCCATCAATTATAGATAATAATTAGCAAGTTAATGGTTGGTTTTGAGATTTGATGAACAGTGAAACGTGATCACAAAATCCTTAAGCACTACGAATGGCATGCATCCATTGCTACGGTGCCAAATGTGCCACCTACTCAACCTAATCAAACACAGAACAAAGTAAACATATTTAAAACATTTCCAAATAGCTGCATGTTAATAAAATACCGCAAAAAAATAAACAAAAACTATACATAAAAATGTTGCTCACCAAACTGACAGAATTAGCAGTGTTATCTCTTCATACTTTATTATTTGTATTAATCAGCCTACCATAAAGTTTGATTTCAGGTAATATGATGGCACTTTTTCAGTTGATATGGTCACTTTGTAAATATAAAATCCAGTGATATTCTGGCAGGTGTCGAACACACAAGGAGGCACAAGGATTGTTCAAGATTTTGCTTCTTTGTACTAATTAAAACCAGCGAACCTGTTCAAACCTAACAATTCAATACTGACTCAAAATTACATACATTATGTTAAAAAGTATTGAATGTAATTATGTATTTATTAAATCTAAAGCATAACAATGCAATAAATAAGCAAATGTTTATATTCCAAACATAACATCTTTAAGATTTTTTTTTTTATTTGGGGGGGGTTACTATTCAGGGATAAAGTCGGAGATTCTTTAACAAATTTGTACTTGGTCTCAAGCCAACAACAATCACAGTGTAAGAAAAAGTCACAAGAGAAGAGTAGTCTAAAGGGTTCCTTCAAGCTTTCAAGTTCAGGATTAAGGACATTGCAAGGTTTTTGGTGTTATCGTATCAATTAGACAGGAAGAATGTTGGATTAAAATTAAAGGAGCTAAACAATTATTTCTGATGTAATGTGACCAAAGCAAAATATAAAATGTTGGAGAACTCTGATAAAATAACACACAGATCTTTACATAATGTGCCCAAAACTGTGGGGTAGGATGCTGAATAAAGCTGGTTCTGAGAAGAATGACTAAAATATGGCCTGACATAAAGAGAAAACTGATTTAATCAAGTTTCTAATGTTAAGACTAAACCTGTTGACATTTGAAACATTTATATTATAATCAAAAATTAACAAAAGGCATTGTTAATGCATTAAATCACTCCAAACTGAGAAGCTCCACATCGAAGACGAGGGTCGCATTTGGGGGAATAATCCCAGGATGGCCTTTATTACCATAGGCAAAATCAGGTGAACAGGTCAGCTTTGCACGTTGGCCCACACTCATCTAAAAGTCACACAAATATCAGCATGAATGATGTTATATTTTATTTCAATTTAAATATCAATCCTAGGCTGACTGGATTTGGTAGTGCTTCATTAAGACATAATTTAACCTTAATTAAACTCAAAAAGTTGCATACTGTATGATTTTTTGAGTGGACAAAACACCATCACATACCTGCGCAAAACCTTCCTCCCAGCCACGTATCACTTCCTGTTTACCAATCTTGAACTTAAATGGCTTGTCACGGTCACGGGAAGAGTCGAACTTCCGTCCATCTGTCAGAGAGCCTGAAGATTTCAGAGGAAAAGGATGAGGCCAGAAAAACAGGACATGAGGTTAGAGAATCAGTTAATGGGCTACTTTATTATTGTTCTGCTCTATCAGGGAGATTTTCTGTCTCTCTAACCCATGTTTAATAGCAGTAAATTATCAGGATATGAGACATGGCCCTCTTACAAGAACATGGCAAAAATACAGTAACATATGCAAGAGAGTCACTGATCCACTCATCAACACAAAGCAGGAATTTGTTACATTTATTAAGTATGTACAGTATCTCACAGAAGTGAGTACACCACTCACATTTTTGTTAATATTTTATTAAACCTTTTCATGTGACAACACTGAAGAAATGACACTTTGCTACAATGTCATTTAGAATGTACACTCACTTTACAATGTAAAGTAGTGAGTGTACATCTTGTATAACAGTGCAAATTCGCTGTCCCCTCAAAATAACTAAACACACAGCCATTAATGTCTAAACCGCTGGCCGCAAAAGTGAGTACACCCCTAAGTGAAAATGTCCAAATTGGGCCCAATTAGCCATTTTCTCTCCCCGGTGTCATGTGACTTGTTAGTGTTACAAGGTCTCAGGTGTGAATGAGGAGCAGGTGTGTTAAATTTGGTGTTATCGCTCTCACTCTCTCATACTGGTCACTGGAAGTTCAACATGGCACCTCATGGCAAAGAACTCTCTGAGGATCTGAAAAAAAAGAAGTTTTGCTCAACATAAAGATGGCGTAGGCTATAAGAAGATTGCCAAGACCCTGAAACTGAGCTGCAGCACGGTGACCGAGACCATACAGTGGTTTAACAGGACAGGTTCCACTCAGAACAGGCCTCGCCTCGGTCGATCAAAGAAGTTGAGTGCACGTGCTCAGCATCATATCCAGAGGTTGTGTTTGGGAAATAAACGTATGAGTGCTGCCAGCATTGCTGCAGAGATTGAAGGGGTGGGGGGGTAAACCCGTCAGTGCTCAGACCATACGCCGCACACTGCATCAAATTGGTCTGCATGGCGGTGTACTCACTTTTGTGGCCAGCGGTTTAGACATTGATGGCTGTGTGTTGAGTTATTTTGAGGGGACAGCAAATTCACACTGTTATACAATCTGTACACTCACTACTTTACATTGTAGCAAAGTGTCATTTTTTCAGTGTTGTCCCATGAAAAGATATAATAAAATATTTACAAAAATGTGAGGGGTGTACTCACTTCTGTGAGATACTGTATATACTGTACACAGTAAATCTCTTTAACAACAATAGTTCTTTCTGATCTGTTGCTATGACTCAATATTAGTATAAATCAAGTTCACAGGCAGAATATCTAGAATATCTCCCACTCTTCTTTCCATGTAATAAAGAAATAACGAGATGGAAGCCCTGAAGCACAAGGTGGAAATAGTTTGGAGTGCTTTGCCTTCCTGAGTCCAATTTTATCATTATTTATTTTCTCCCTGCTCTACATACCTTTTCATACATTTGTGGGGGTTCAGGTTTTATTTTATGTTTATTTGCTTTAGTAAATAAAAGAAAATCACAGAGAAATCAAAGATTTTTTTTAATTAGGAGAGAGAGAGAGAGAGAGAGAGAGAGAGAGAGAGAGAGAGAGAGAGAGAGAGAAATACGATTAAAAAAAACAGAAACAAGAAAGATGCAGAAGAAAATGCAACAAAATAAAAATAAAATTGAATAAGGCTCATGAGAATTTAACGCGAAGTTCAAAATGACAGAAATGTGGGTGGGGGGGGGGTGGCACAATGTTGGATATTATATAAATGCTGCTATCCTAAAGTACAAGCAGTGTATTCAGGATGGCAGGCAGTTTGTCAACTGTAATATTGATTCAATTCTGTATGAAAAACTTTCAGAAATTCGATTAAGTTGCCTATTTAATCATCAAACAATCTACATGGCAGAATAGGATTTATTGGTTAGTTTGAACGATTAAAAGCCAATCAGAACATCTCAGGGGTCGACTCAGTCCAGACAGTGATAATCCATCTATCCGACGCCGCCAGCCTCGCAATCCAACAAAGACTGAATCACACAGTCTGTAAAATCTGTTCAGTCTCAACTGTCAGATGAGGATTATGTCTGCGGACTAAAGCCAGTGCGTGCAAACAATGCACAACTAATAATGCATAACGGCTTTATTTGTCTTCCTCTGTATCTTTATCCACTCTTCAGATTTTAATACGGATTGTTTGGAAATATACATTAACCTTTTTTCTCTAAATTAAGTCAGTAATTATACATTTCCATATACAGAAATCCATATAGGCTGCTACGTTCATAACAATACAGCATCAGTACACCCACCAAAAGAACATCTAAAATTCAACTCACCAACATAATGCACCACACATGTCTGTCCTTTTTTGGGGAAAGTCCTCCCTGTAAAAGCAGCGCGAGGAGAAACAAGGAGCAGGAGACAGAGCAATAACATAACGCTGTTAAACGCACGCAACTTAAATAATACACTACTTTACAGCATAGAAGATGCATAAGGGTGATTTTACCATCTCCGGGGGTTATGGTCTCGATCTCCACTCCCATTTTGTCCCGTGTCTCGTGTACTGTATGTTTCTGAAGAGCCCTGCTGCACACTGTCTCGCTCACAGCTGTTTGCAGGCGGAGAGAGAGGACTGTTGGGTCACATGACCACCGCGAGAAAACGGGGAGAGGGTCCAATAGCAGCGCACTAATTTAACCCAAGTCCTACTGATGACAGATGTGACCCATCTCCTTTGATATGCCCAGTGAGTGAAAAATACAATTAGCTATATGTTTTAAAAGCAAATAAGTACTTTTAAATGCTATTTTGTAAGTACATAAAATAAAAGATAGATGAGTCCACCAGCCTCCAGCTCATTGTAAAGTAAATATTGCATAATATGCTCTCAACTCCCATTTCATCTGTAGTGTTGTAACGTGGGTGACTGACTGGAGTAGCACGGATCCACCTCCCACGCCCCCTCCACGAACAACATGTCAAGTCACCCAACACATGTTAACCGGCCACAAGGAGGCACGATGCACAACAGAAGACCATGCACATGTACGTATTTACACGTTACTGTTTATTTATACATTTTTACATCATTATGGTCATTATCATTGTGGAATAAAAGTGCTGTTACAAACACTTAGACTAGCTGTGTGTATGCATTCAACGTTATAATACACTCTCCCAGCTGAGTTTTTTTTAATTGCTTATAGTTTCTGAAACTATCGGTCTTTTCTCTAAAGTCTAATAATACACACAAAACATGTACATTTGTTCCTTTAGCAGACACTTTTATCCAAAGCGACTTACAATTGAGGAATACAATAAGCGATACATTATAAAGAGTTAAAAGAAGTAATACAAAGTTCCAGGTATTGTTCCGAGCAAATGCTAGCTAGACAGGGAGAGGATAAGGAGAGAGAGCAAAGTTAAGGAAAGAGAGCAAAGTTGTTGTTTTTTAGGATGAAGTCAAGTGATGATGGAAGAGATGTGTTTTTGTCGCTGGAAAATTGTCAGGGATTCAGCATTCCGGATTGGGGTGGGAAGTTCATCACCAGCCTGGAACGGTGAATGAAAACGTTCTGGAAAGTGATTTTGTGCCTCTCCTTGATGGCACCACGAACACAAGATCCAGGGGGCGAGGTTAGATCTAGATCCAACTCCTCCCACCTTACATATACCTAAACCTACCCGTCTACCACCCCCTGATCCATAAACCCACCCGTCTCCACCCCCCTGATCCATAAACCCACCCGTCTCCACCCCCTGATCCATAAACCCACCCAGCCCCACCCCTAAACCTACCAATCTCCACCCCTAGATGTGGATCCAGCCCCGCCCCCTGGATCTCTGTTCTGCAGTGAGGTATACTGCCATGAGGCATCGTTCACGCGCAGATCTGGAGGGGACACAACAACATTTACACAAGATGCAAAACAGTATGCAGCATCTGCGAAAGCAAACACTTACTTCTAAATTATTTTAACTTTGACAAAATATATATATTTTTGTCTAGTAAATGTACACATAAAAAGATACAGGCATTCCAAAATAGAGTGGGGGAACTATGACATCAGAACCCAGAAGAGTAATTCGCCGTGGGCTACTTCGAAATTTTCCTATGGGGTTTTTCAATTTATTAGTAAAATAAAGCCTGTGGTAAACATAAATTGACAATACTTTTACGTTTTGGTCTACAATGTAAACTGCACACACTCACAGCCCAAACGTTCTTATTTAGTGACTTATTAAAAACATATGTTTTCAAAAATGAACATAACTGCTTCGACTTTAGTTTTGGGTATGGGTGTGTGTAATTTACATTGTAGAACAAAGCGTAAAAGTATCGTCAAGTTATGTTTACCACAGGCTTTATTTTACTCATAAATTGAAAAACCCCATTATAAAACTCCATAGGAAAATCTAATCAAATTGCTTTTCCGGGTTCTGACGTCATAGTTCCCACACTCTATACACACGGATATGACAAATGTAAAACACTGCTTGTATCTTTTGATTGTTTAATGTGCACTGGAGCACACAGGAGTTTGTAATAATACTCACATGTACATTTATGTACAAAAATGCACTGTATACAACTGGTGAGCTTTACAGTTCTTGAACTGAACTGAATCAACACTGTCTTGGCTTACTAGAGCTGCTTTATGGCCAAATTTGATACTAAAAGGTGACTTGGGTGCATTTTCAGTAGCCTATATATTAACAAAGTTTACTATTTGTTTCACAAAACATTGCATTTTTAAATAGGTAGATTTACATTATGTATATCATGTATAACTGTTTTCACACATGATCATTGGGTGTAGGTAATCAGTAATTACTGTTTTTTTTCAACTGCTTACATTTTCAAAACTTTGCAAAACTTTTGAAATTGAAAACTGAGTCAAAGGCCGAGAATTGGTGTATTGTTTTGCAGATTTGGCGTGTGTTTCTGGTGTTTGAATGGCAGGCATCATAAATTGTGTGACAAGTAAAGATTTTGTGTGTAAGCAGTTGAAAAAAAACTGTAAGTGTGGCATTTAAATAAAATTTTTAGCAAATTAAACACAAGAATAGATAATGTGCTATATCATTTTTGCAGACTTGGTCTGAAGATTGTGCCTGAAGTAGCCTACAACCTTTAGTGTGTAAGCTATTTAAAAAAAAACTAATATGGCAGAAACAGTTATCAGTAAGCCATGTATTCACTGGTTGATAAAAACACTTTTACACAGCAACATCAGCTTAATATGGGATTGAGGCAGGATTATCTGTATATGGTACAGAAATGATACACTGCACCTTTAAGTGCACTAATATTTCTCAATTCTAGTCCTGAGGGCCCCGCACCAAAGCACATTTTCAATGTCTCTTTTATTCATCTCTTTAGTAGAGATTCAGCTCATTAGTAGAGATCTCCTGACCTGAAATAATTGTGTATGTTGATTAGTGAGACTCCTAAATAAGGTTGGGGTCCCCAGAAGCAGGATTGAAATATATTCACAAAGCACAATGAAAAAGCCTTTAAACTGAGGTGAAAACAGAGCATGTTCATGATTAACAGTTCAGCAGTGTTACAAAAGTTGTTAAAGCCACTCATTACTTCATAGGCTTAGTTCTTCTTCTCCTTTCAAGCCGGTCTCTGCCCTGTGTATGTCAAGATAACACACAGTGATGGCACAGTTAATACAGCTATTGCAACTTGTCAAGAATTTCATGCAAAACCGAAACACAGTGTGAGAACATGAAGACATCCCTGAACATAATATACTAGACTTAATTTCCATAGAAGTAAAATTAATCTTGGCCTTTATTGTAAAATAAGTTGCTTCTGTAATAAAAGGAAGTTGTGATGACAGACCAGAAAAACACCATGCTCTTTTTGATGTGAGAACTGCCTTTGTCACATTATCTTTTTTAAATTCTGTAGAATGGATTAATGTCACATGACTGAGCTGAATAAACACCTTCAGGCAGATCATGACGTTCAATCTTCTAAGTAAACAGACAGAAACACATACCCTGCTTTCCTTAATGCCTCTTGGATTTCCTGTCGCCGCGCTTCATTGATGGGATAGAAGCAAAAAATGACCAAGCTGATGAGCAGCAGGCAGATTGGCACAGGAGCGAAGAGCATCCGCAGCGAGTATATGACCTCTGGATTGTGTTTACAAGCACCAGGCTTGTATCCTACAAAGCTGAAGAGTTAGGGAAGGAGAACATCACATGAAGCTTTCACATGAAATTGTAGGTTTAGGGGATTCAGGAAAAAGATGTGGTACACAGATGTGAAAATCTGATGGGAGGAAGCTCTTACTGTAATACCAAAGTAGAGACTCCAACAGACATGCCTCCTCCGAATTTGTTGAAGAAAACATAGCAGGAGTAGAACAATGGTTCTAGATCCTGGCATGATGGGTTCTTGACTTTGAAGTCATCCACTACATCTGGCAACATTGACCTAAAATAAACAAACAACATGGTTATACAGTATATACATGTTATATATGTTTCATATACATATAAGAATGCACTATATTATCAGACTTATTTCAGAATCGGCCAATAATGGCTTTAAATGTAAATATCGGCATCGGCACGTTATGAAAAATTACACCGATATGTCTTGCCGATAAGAGGAATACGTGCTCAGGGTGTGATAGTGATCAGATCACGTCAACAGTGTGACTAATTCTTGAAGCAAAGTTTTGTCTGAATGATGATTAGATTCACTCTTTTGGATCGCTGCATTTCATCTATGAAAGCACGTACAGAATAACGCGTTCTGTGTGTGAAAGAGTAAACAGTAATAGCACCGTGCAGCGGCAACCTCCCCTAAGGTCCTAATGCCTGTTCGGTAAGGAGTTTTAATCTGTAGGGGGCGCTGTTGGCCTACTTCTAATTAAATTAAAATGTTACACAAATAATCTTTACACTGTGTTTCTGTTTAAATAAAGCAGTAATTTACGTCATAAAATAATGAGTATGTTTTGATTTAATGGTCAGAAGCTATAGCTTACATGAAAAAAAAATCACAAACATAGCACCTGTAAATTAATTACTTTTATATATTCTGATTTATTCATTAATCTGTAATATGTGTTATTTTTAAACAAAGCATAAGCTCTAAAATATTTTCAGAATTTGTATAACTTTTGCTTTAGACCATCTATAAATGTTAAGTCTTAAAATTAAATGTTAGGGTTAACGCTGCATCTTTCTGGGGGGGGGGGCAGCGATTGATATATAGTTTATTTATAGTTATTTTCAAAGCTTCAATGTACTGTCAAAAAATATTCATTATTTTTTTTATTCTAATCAATAAGTTAAAATTTATTTCTGCAAAGGAGAGACTTGGTGTTGTTTCTAAACAGAAGGAAATATATCGCTATTGGTATCGGTATTGGCCGGTATGAGTTGAAAAATATCGGCAAAAATCCAATATCGTGCATCCCTACATATTTATATATATATATATATATATAATCACCAGCCACATTATTAAGTACACCTATTCAACTGCTCGTTAATACAAATATCTAATCAGCCAATCACATGGCAGCAACTCAATGCATGTAGACATGGTCACAAAGATTTGATGAAGCTCAATCCAAGCATCAAAAAATTTTTTAAGTGACATTAAATGTGTCACTGGTTGTTGGTTTATTTTAGGAACTACTGATCTACAGGAATTTTCATTGCATAACATTTACAGAGAATGGTCCAAATAAAAGAAAATAGTGTGTGGCATAATTTCTGTGGATAAAAATGTATTGTTGATGCCAGAAGTCCGAAGATAATGGCCAGACTGCTTCAAGCTGATAAAAAGGCAACAGTAACTCAAATAATCACTTGTTACAAGGTATGCAGAAGACCATCTCTGATATGCACAACACGTCAAACCGTGACGCAGATGGGCCACAGGTTACAGCCTGTCGAATAAGAACAGGAAACTGAGGCTACAACCTGCATGGGCTCACTAAAATTGGAAAACAGAAGACTGGAAAAAGGTTGCCTGGTCTGATGAGTCTCAATTGCGATCGAATTTCAGTATGATGTCATTGACCAAACATTATAAGGATGAACATATCGTATAACTAATTCCCAGCTGACCACCATCTGGGTTAGCGTAATGTTTCAGAACTGCATGTGGAAAACATTAGCTGGAGTATGTGTTGGTGGAGCGAGGGCTTTAGCAGTAAAATAAATATTACATGAGAGTTAAATTACCAAGGGAGTAGATAGAGTGCTGCCAGACTTGTGCCAGCTACCATGGACATAATAATGAAGACGGGTAAATTACTTTTCGCTAGGGATATCACAATTAGAGCTGGGATATAAACCTGTAGAGAAGAAGAGAAAGAGTGATAAAAAGTTGAAACGATTTCAGTTAAAAAATAAATAAATATAAAAACTGAAGGCATGCTGATGGGCTGCATTTAATATTAACTTTACAAACAAATGTAAATTGTAGTTGTAATAGCACTCCCATTTCCTTTCTGTGCAGCCATGAATAATCTTATTAGAAACAAAGAGTGGTGCTCACTGATAGGCCGATGAATATGGTGGTCTTCTTGCCTTTTTTGACCAGTAGTGTCTGCCACATTGGGATGGATATTGTAGCTGATGTCTGCACAAGAAAAGATTACTAAAAATATTTTTCTACATAATTGTTTACATATTTTACAATAATTACAGTAATTTGTAACATAAATGTGAGACTGTTCAAAAATATTTAATATGTTGTGCTTTAATATAATATAATTATAAAATTAAATGAATATCATATAATGTGCTTTATGTCATAAAATATAAAAATAATAAATTACAAAAATTAAAAGTAAAATTAAAAAATATATACATACAATTATTTTTTTAAATACTCAAGGAACCTGGCAACATAAGGTTATGGAAACTAAAGTTATTTTTATAGATCAAATAAGGTAGAAATAGCTCCGTGTAGTACTTCTTACAATACCCTTTGGAATAATGGATCCCTCACCAGTAATATAAGAACAAGATGCTGGAAATATGCTCCCATATTCGCTGCGTGAGTACAGAAGAGGGCGAAATTCCCTTGAGCCATCTGAAACAAATATTAAATCCACTGTGTGACTAATGTCAAAACTATCATACAAACCTGGGCATTTTTAAGGCAATACAATTTGGTATTTTTAAGTTTAACAACCACCAAAATATATGTATAATGTAAACAGAAAAACTTCTGACCTGGAAGGCTAGTGAAGCGAATAGGAAGCCAAATACAAGCCGCACATATGGAGTGTGTCCCGCCACCATCTTCATTCCAGTTAGATAGGAGACATTTATGCGGTCCAGTTTACTCAGAGGGGCTGAAGTGAGAAGTGAACACATGCAAATCATTGTATTAGGCAAGAAGTCACTACATTCAGTCAATGAGTCAAATACATTGCCTGGCCAAAAAAGTTGCATTATTATGAAAGTTTTTTTTCTACCAATCTGGAACTGACATTCTGGACTCTGGTCGTGGATTACATCTTCCGACATGGTTGTTTAAGAAATTAAACACAAATATAACATGCCAAAAGCACTGCAATAAATATCCAAGCATACACTATTAAGTATTTGCTGTTTAAATTCAAACAGCAACTTCCTTTGACCAGGCAGTTTATTTATGTATGTGTTTCAAAATTACTGATGCACAATTAGCAAAGGCTGAAAGACCATGTGGTACACCAAACAACAGATGTTAGCATTTTAACTCATGATAACTAATTTGGACCTACCCATCTGCTCCTTCACTCCAAGAAAGAGGACGAGGCAGCACAGAAGTACAGCATTCCCAATACTAATGCTCCAGTCAAATATGCTTTTCTCTGTAGAAATTAAAAGACAAATCACTATGTATATTCAGTTAAAACTTGGCTGGAATACTTTCCATTTCAAAACCAATAGCTAAACAAATTCCACTATACACATTAATAGGATGTTCTCTGTGCCTCACTGTATTTTGTAGAGTGATAGATATGTCATCCAGCGATTCAGAGTAGTTCCCATAAGGCCCTTCTGTGCCGTTCTGTAAACTGCAGATGTGTGTCCTCTTGGCATGGTGCACCCCCACTATCTGACCCTGAATGGTAGCTCCTGCCAGTGTAGCGAACACTTCCATGCCCATTCCTGTATCGTGAGACAACAAAGCCCTTGACGTTTCTCTTTTATACAGGAAATAGATCTCAGTTAAGGTTATATCCTATATGTTCTGCTCTCTACTTCCACTATCTCTGGCTTAGAAATAATAATAAAAAATATATATATTTTGTTTTTATGATGATGATAAGTTTATCATCATGGATAGAAGAGAACTACTGTTTTTTGTCTGTAAAACCTTCAAATATTCTTCCTTTTAAACTTTTTTTTTTTGCTTGGCTTTTCATTTTGTTTTGTTTTTGTGCATTTTTGAAAATAATTTTTTTAAGTTATATTTTGGGCCATAAAATACGGGTAATATACAGATAATATTGGGATACTATACAGATCAGACAGGGCCCCTTGGGCCCAATCAAACTCAGGTTAGGATAGATGACGGGTAGATAGATAGGATAGGATAGATGAAGGGTGCAATACTGAGATTTGTGTTCAATACAAGATTTGTGTTCTAAGGCAATTCTTTCACCTAATCATCTATTTATGCTATATTTTCTTACTGTAACCAGTGGCTGAATCACGATCCTTCTGATTCCCCCCCAGAAACATATTTAGGGAAGAATATGGCACATGGTAGCACTGAACAAGATAGAGACAGGGAAAATTACTTTAGAGTCAGTTATGGAATCATATAACACTTTATATAAGCAAACAGCTGTCTAAAAACAACAGCGGTGAGTACTATATTTAACTTTGGAGTAAAGTATGCTATCATCATGAGTTGGGCATCATAGTGACACTGTAACTGTATATTTGATTGTAATGTGCATTCTAGTGTATTATTGAATATTCTGTTAAAAAATAATTTAATTTAAACATCCCCCTATGCAGGAAATGTCCTTAAGAGCCAAACATCTTTTATTCTAAATCTGTAAAACAGCAGTTAACACAGTGGGCAGATAATGGAATAGTGGTCTTACACTCATGAAGGTGTCAAACAGACAGCACCATATGAAGTACCAGCCGAAACTGAAGCCTGGGGACATGGTGTCATTTGGGGTATGCCAGAGCATAACGTATGATAGGATCCCAAGTGGCATTGAGAACACAATCCTACATAAAGAGCAAAGTTGAGCACAGAGCAGACATGCGACAAACAATTTATCAGATTCTGCATTTGTAAAAGAATCCATTTGAGAACAGTATTTTATCGTTTATATGCTCAAAACCGGTAATGTAAGCATAAGCAGCCTCTGGTCAAATTGTGAAAGATTTAAAACAGAGTTGAGGAAGTGCTTAAGACCCAGTCTGATGTAAACTACACTCACCAAGGAATAAGTTTGCCAATTCTGGTCCGACCACTCTTGCTCACGGCATATCCAATCAGAGGATCCGTAATAGCATCCCAAGCTCGACCAAGGAAGAGAATGATGGATGCAGAGAACGCTCCCATCTATAACACATACGGACAGAAGAAAATGAATGTCTCTTCTGACATTGACATTGTGTCCAATTTTTGCAACAGAATTTCTTTTGTAGTATGAAAATGCAGTTACATTTAAAATAATGTTCCACCAAGCTGTTAAAGTTCACAATGAATTAACTTTCACAGGACCTTTCACATGTTACTTCCTGTGCTAACAGTTCAGCTAAACACTGTTCAATGTGGCATGCAAGCATAACATGCAAATTCAGGAAGAGTTAAGGCGGAACATGATGGAGCCTCATGCATTTTATAAATGTTCAGCTGTTCTAAGTTTTTAGAACAACGGATCACACAGAGATTGATTGTGTTTCACAAACAGCCCACAAGGAAAATAAATGCACGTTTTAATGCTACAACCTCCATTTACCAGCCCCAGATCTTTAACCACTAGGGATATAGCACCCCAGAGCAATGTAAGCTAATAAGACATGGATAAAAACATGTCAGGATATTATAAAAAATATTGTATTGCTTCATCATTTGTAATATCTATCACATTTCTGTTTATGTTATAGTGAAAAGTGAAGCTCAGTTAAGAGATACAGCAGATTGCATTATATTAAGTTTAAAATTGATCACATAATATCATGTGACACATTTACACAGTTAAAATACAAAAAATCATACTGTAAATCATATGTGCATTTGAGTGGAAATAACACTGATATTACAGTTGTGTAGAGTGATTTCCTGGATCACTAGCAAAATGATGGGTGTGGTAGTGTTAAAAACCCAATGTTTTTCTCTAAAACGTACTTTCTTCAAAACTTTAACAAATTAGGTTCAATGTATGTAACGCAGTCATTTGCTCACACAGATTAAACATATTTTATGCATTGGGTATATATTTAAAGTAATACCAAGTGTGTGAAAGGCTGGTGTGAAATTTTATAGAGGACATAAAGTATGTAAAAGGTTTTGAACGATATCTGAAAGTTGCTAAAAGACCACAATTTCTATGCTTTCATACCTACCTTCACAACATCCAGTAAAAAGATCTGCATGAAAAAGCCCTTGGCGTTTGCAGTCATTTGATAAGGCATTCCTCCAACTGCATAGCACACTTTTCTGGATAAAGGGATGCCTGGATTTTTCTGCACAAGATCAACGCGTAAACATCAACTTCTCATGTGAACGATTTTTCGAATGGTGCTATACTTCAACGTTAAAACGAGAAACAAAGCATTAGTCTATTCTCAAATGCTAACTGTTTTAAATTCGCAAAATCTTTTGGTTTCCTCTTTGCTGGCAAGTTATAATCTACATAATCAAAACCTGCGGTTTATAAAGAATTCTCTATAAAATGTCATACCGGTTGATTGTCGTCATTTTCCGTGGCAAAGTAATTGTCGTCTGTTTGTTTGTCCAGTACACTGCCACTATTGTTGGCCATCGTTCAGTTATCGAAGAGTTGCCAATTATAGTTTTCTACTGCGTCTTATACTTGCTGCAAAGTAGGCGTGGCTGTTCCTCTTTGTTGGTCCGAAAGCATTTGAGGATACCCTTACCCAAAACCCAGAACAAGTTTCGCAATATTAGTCAAACAAATGTATTATTTTTCTCTCTGGTAAATAATTGTTGTGAAAAATTGATCGATGGAAAGCCGAAAGTCCAGTCAGTCAAACAAATGTATTTTCTCTCTGCCATATTTTTTCAATAGTAGTTTCAAACATCTAATTCTAAATTCTCTGATCTTACGTAATCTACATGGCAGCCATTCTATTCCAATGTCTGTTGAATTCCAACAAAGGCACACTTCATAGAAGCTATAGCTTATACACTGTTCGGTGATCACCTCAAACAAATCGTATTTAATGAGGAAAAGTACAGATGTGTGCAACGTTTTATAAATGAGGCCCCAGGTGTATAACAAAAGAACGAAAAGTATGGTCAAAGTATTTAGTGTATATTGATGTTAATACTTCGAACTTCTCAAAATATCGAAATAAACAATATTTTATTACAATAAATACTATTCTTGTGTCATTGAAGATCAAAAATACCTACATAATGTATATTTTTTGTTTATTGTGTTTGTTCAAGCAATTATTCATTCTGTGATATGTTAAGCTTTCTATTTAGTAATTCACATATCATACTGTAAATATGCAAGACATAACTGGATAGAGAGTGCAATTCACACATAACTAAAACACCATTTAATTCATCCATACATGTTGTTCCAAACCAAACCTTTCTTCGTGGAACACAAACTGCTTTTAGGAGTCGGACGTTACTCTAAACTAGGGGAAGTAGATTATATCTGCATCTGTCCTCTCATCGTTCTTTCTCTGTCAGTGCTCAGGTCTGCAGGCAGATGTTCCTCCAGCTGTGGTTGAGGAGATCCTCCTGAAGCTGCCTGCTCATCAGCAGTATTGGGAAGGTTACTTCCCAATAAGTATCGGAAAAAAATAGTCTCACTTGTGTTGTTCACAGTCAAAAATAACCACCATTGGAAATTAATGAGAAATATGCAACAAAAATACAGTCATTGGTGTTGTGTTTGGTGATGAATTTTTGGCTCAAGGCCTGCATTTAAAGTCACACCAGAGGTGTTCAGCTGGGATTAGGACTTGGCTTTCTGCAGACCAGTCAAGTTCTTCCACACTGACTGAATCATCATTTCTCTTTGATCCTTGCCTTATACACAGAGACACTGTCATGTTAGAATAGAAAAGGGTCCTGTCCAAACTGTTGCTATACAATTACAAGCACACAATTCCCTAGAATATCATTGTCACATTCTGTCTGTCCTCCATCCCAGCTATTCGTCTGTCTGTCCTCCATCACACCCATCATCATGGTCATCACACGCCCGCACCTGTCGTCACTGATCTGCAATCAAGCGCACCTGCACCTCATCTGATCCTCATCACCTCACGCTACTTAAGCACACTCCTCTCCTCAGTAGATGGTCGGATCTCGTCAACACTACGTGGACTCTAATGCAGCTATCTTCCCCAGCGTATCTGTTTCTCAATAAACCTGCTTGTCACCACTTACCTGTCTGTGCTACCCGTTTTGTGACAGAAGATCCGACCTAAAGATGACAACTGCTGAGGACGAGCTGTGGGATTTGCGTCAGGGCGATTGGGGGTTGGAGAGATATGTGGAGGAATTCCTTGAGCTCTCTAACCGGGTGAGCTGGCATGACATCTCGCTAGGTGCGTGTTTCAATCTGGGGTTGAATGACAAGACTATCCGCTGCGAGCTTCCCGCCGGTAGTTATCCCCTGATCGAACTGATCAATCTGGTGCTGTTTCTCAACGGTTCGGATCGGGAAGTCGAAACAGTACCGAAGTCTTGTCATCCCGCTCCAGATGGAACGCATAGCGCCTCTCCAGCTCACCCTATGCCGAGAACCTCCGCATACCTCTCCAACGGCTCCGCATACCTCTCCAACGGCTCCGCATACCTCTCTCACTTGTGTTGTTCACAGTCAAAAATATCTCTGCTGGTCCCGTCCAGCTCACCTTCATTGGAAATTCACCTTCATCTCTGCTGGTCCCGTCCAGATCTCTGCTGGTCCCGTCCAACCCTTATCTCTGCTGGTCCCGTCCAGCTTATCTGCTGGTCCCGTCCACGAAAAGAGTCAGTGCGTTCTGAGCACATGAGTTGGTCCCGTCCAGCCATTGGTGGTCCGTCCAGTGTTTGGTCCAGCTCATCCAGCTCAATTTTTGGCGTCAACCTGTGCCTCCGCTGGTCCCGTGCATTTAAAGTCACAGCAGAAGTGTTCAGCTGGGATTAGAGCTCTCCAGTGGCTGGTTTCCGGCTCTCCAGAGCAGGCGTCTCCGGACCAGGTCCCCAAGGAAATTTTGGGGGGGGGCTAGTGGCCACCTGAGGCTCTTCCACACTGACTCCGCCACGGAATCATCATTTCTCTTTGATCCAAGGAATGGGCACCGCCCTTAGGCTACAGGTCCAGGCCTCCAGAGCGCCCACCCACCCTCCCCTTTCACTGTCACATGTTAGATCATCAGTCATCACAAGTCACTGATCTGCAATCACCGTCATCTGATCCTCATCACTGCTACTTAAGCACACTCCTCTCCTCAGTAGATGGTATCTCGTCAACACTAACTCTAATGCAGCAGCATCTGTTTCTCAATAAACACCACTTATACCCGTTTTGTCATTATATGCTTAAACAATAAGCAATATTGTAATATAACAATAATAATAAAATTGCTAAAGTAGTCAAACCTTTCATTAGAAGGGGGTGACCCAATACTTTTGGCAATATAGTGTATATCCAGATCCACAACTTAATAAAATAAGTACTTATGCCTAAAAACCACTAGAAAGTTTATAAGCCTTTCATATAGAGCTATATAGGAATCTAGTGGCTAAACCATGGAATTGCAGATGTTTTTCTTTCTTTTACTCCGACCAGATGGCACTAATCTGACTTCAAAAATTTGATTTTAAAGGCATTGTTTCTATTTTAACATGAAATACTGCCATAATGTATAAGCAATAAAATTGCATTATTTTCATAATTTGTATATTATCATGTAAAGAGATGTGCAGCGAAACGAGTCGTTGTGAACAGAGTTGTTTTTGACAAGGTAAAAAGGGTGTTGTTTTACACGACCACCGAGACCATTTCAAGAAGACCCTAAATCAAACCAACTTCCGGAAAGTGGGCATCCGATATCCCCTTTGAAGCACAGCCACCACAAAATCAGACTTACTTTGAGATAATTCCTCTGAATATAAATACATATTTAAAATCATAACAAGAAATAGTTTAATAGTGCTGTTTTTGAAATCAAATCTTTGCATAGTTATTACAGAAAACACCTGTTAATCTTAAAAAATAAAGCATTTACATAATAGAAAATAAAAGGGTTATCAAATAAGCATATTATCAACTCCTGAAACATTGGTGTTTCATATTTTAGAGCATATTTTAGAGTTTATGAAATAAATCAATTCAATTTGTATGTTTGTAGTGTGTGTGAAAAATAAAAAACAGATGTAACCCCCTTTGTAATCCTTAACATTTTCATAAGTAACTGTAATTAAATTACATATTTTTTCTCTGTAACTGATTACAGTTACTTTATTTTGTAATTACATTATGTAATTCCGTTACATGTAACTAGTTACTCCCCAACACTGCTCATCAGGTGGTACGAGTCTGCCATCTGGTGTGTCATCATGAGTGGAAGGAGCTGGTGGACAGTGCTGCACACTGGAGAGAGAGGATCCAGCCACATATGCTTCTACCAGGCGACTGGCTCCTGTTTTACTTCTTAAATAAGATTTGACGTAGCTTGTTCAAGAATCCCAGAGCAGAAGGTGAGCCACATAATTAAGCTCACACAACCATGATAAGACAAGTGAGTACTACTGTGTAAATAAGTGAACTTATGCATCAGCCAGTGTTTCTTCTTTTATGTTCTTATTAGATGAACTTCAAGGCTGGAATATTATACAGAATGGGGATAACTGCTGGACTGCACATGAAAATAGATGTACATTTCTGGACAACATGGTCACCAAATGTTTTGTGACATCTGTACGTTTGATATTTTGGATCCTTCAAGAAAGTTTGGAGCCCATTTAATTTCCAAATAAATGTATCAAGCCAGTCCACATATGAATCACCTATAAACCTTGTTCCTCAGGTTGTGTTTAAAGCAACAGGTTATTGATTTGAAGTAAGGCTACGGGGCATTGCTTTCATGGATCATCTGCAACCTCATATCATAATATCTGAGAATTCACTCAAACTCTCATTTCCTGCTGCAGTAACCTATTTTATGTCATTATTTATGTGAATGACCTGTCCACCTGGGTCACATGTGCCTTATTCTCACTCTAGATATGTTATATATTCATATTTATATATAACATTGATGCTATGGGAGATTATTGTTAATTTTATTGGGCAAATCTGCAAATATGGTATGTAATTTTATGCACAAGACAGAAATTGAATTAGTCATTAAGAAAACAGTAGCCTAAGTGTTAGGTACAAATCATGTTCTCACATGAAAACACTTTCACCCCATGTTGTAATTACTGTAATTATGAGATTAAAACTTGTAAAACATCTTTGTAGAACTCATAATTACAACTTGTAAACTGGGCATTTCTTACAGCTATACGACTTGTACCATGTGACTGCTGTACAACGGTCCTGACCGCCACAAATTCGTTTAGGCATCATTCAGAGACTGAGAAAGAGAACAGCTCTGAACGGCACATTGTCATCTTGAAAGTACGGTACTTGCATGAGGTGAACGCAGAAACAATTTGTAAATAAGTTGATTTGATGTCTCTGCTGTTGCAGGTATACTGCACGCTCTGATTGTGGAAGTGTGTATCAGATCTGTGTACAGTTGCTTGATCAGAAGAAAAACCTACATCATTCCATCATGCAATTGTTCATAATAATAACTTTTATCATTTAAACCATTTATATACTCGTTTTATTGATTCCTTTATTGGTCATGTATATATTATTACATTTATATATTAATCAAGGTTTTTAATGTCCCTTGATGATATTGTGAAACAGCATTTTCCATTTGCTATTATAAGGCTTTGTGCTGGTCAGTGGAAGTCTGAGCATTGAAATGTACATACCTAAGATTATTCAATAAACTCTGCTCATTTTTATCATTGTTTTAATTTATTTATTGCTTCTGCTCTTCTCTGGCTTTCTCAGTCTTGATTATACCAGACAAAACACTGGTTTGGCGTATCAGACAAGACAGCTTTTGGGTATGAGACAAAGCTCTGCATGGCTGGATTTTGGATAAAAGACAAAACCGATCCTGCATCTGGGGTTGGATCTGAAATTTCCTATGTGGAGACTTAGTCTAACATTTTTGCCATGCAAAATGTCAGCAAAATCTAACATGCCTTGCTGTCATTTATTCTAAAGGATATGGTGACATTTACACTGAAAGGTCAAAATATTGTGACAGTTGACACAATCGGTTCTCGTAATCAACGCCCTGAATGCAAGAGAAGTGGGCAGGAATTAAGCTCTGAGCAACTTGAGATGTAACTTCCATGTTTCCACGCAGGTCCAGATGCACAAAGTATCTCAGAAAAGACAAATGTATCAAAACACAAAGATTTGTGTTGCTTTGAAGGATATTGAAACCAGATCAGATGTGGCAAGTTTCTTAGTTCTTGGTTCTGGTCCAGCCATAAAAGTAATACAGAAATGTATCTTAATTATTATTATTATTAGTTTTATTTGCTTTCTCTATTCAAGGGTGTCATTTTCCTCTTCTGATGCCTTATTAACATGCTTGAGTTTTCAATGAGCTGAAAGATAACAGGAACTCTTTTCGATGTGTGAGTGTGCAAAACAAGTGTGAAATGTTATTTTAGACCTTGCTTCATAGACATTCAATTTGCATTAAATACTTGGGTACGCACTAGGGGACATAGTTAGACACCTTAAATGGACACTTTTGTTGAACACACAGTATGATTGGATGAGATTGAAGCATCTTGCTCATCAGTTGGTGTGAGTCTGTCGTCTGGTGTGTGGAAGGAGCTGGTAGACCGTGTTAAACACTGGAGAGAGCACTGTCGGAGAGAGAAGGGATCCAGCCACGAGGTGCTTCCAGACCCCTAGACAACTGGTGTCTGTTTTACTTTATAACTAAGAAAGGGTGTAACTTGGTCAAGAATCCCAGAGCAAATGCACACAAGCACACAGCATGAAAACACAGGCAGTTACTGGTTTAAGACCGCAGATTTTCACCTCTCCTGCATCCTCTAGCCTCCAGCTCATTGTGAGTCCCTGTTACATAACATGCTCTCAACACTCACTGTATCTGTAGTCTTGTAATGTGGGTGACAAGAGTCGCACATATCCACATCCCACACCCCCTCCATGAACAACATATAAAGTCACCCAACAGAAATGATAGTCAGTTCAGCAAAAAAAAAAATTCTGCAACCTTTAACTCAGTCATGTTGTTCCAAAATCTGTATGACTTTCTCTCTTCTTTGAAACAGAGACAAATGTATTTTGGCATGAAATTGATACAATGAAAGCCATTGAAATGGTAACCAAAACTGTTTGGTTATGAACCTGGTTATTTTCATTTTTGGGTGAACTAGCCCTTTAAGGCCTAAGACTATTGGCCACAAGATGGTGCTGTGCGATTACGGCAATAAAAGGCCATTCACATATTTACACATGGCTGTTTATTTATACACTTTTACATCATTAACATCATTACCGCTTCTGAGAAAACGCGCTGATGCAGAAACAGTTATCAGTAAGCCATTCGTTGATTGATTTCCCTGAACTTTATACACAGCAAAACAATCGTCTGGATATGGTGCAGAAATGGCACACTGCACCTTTAAGACCACTAATGTTTCACAATTCTGGTTTTGAGGCCACACAGAACTGCATGTTTTCAATATCTCCTGCATTCATCTCAGGTTTATAAGATTATAGTGAAATATAGATTGAGAAATAAACACCATGTACGATGAAAACAAAGCATGTTCATTATTAACAGTTCCAGAACCTGTGAATGTTACAAAAGTAGAGCACTGCAAAAATAATGGCTTATCTTACTTAGTATTTTTGTCTTGTTTCTAGTCAAAACATCTTAAAAATCTTAAATCAAGATACTTTTACTAGATACGCAAAATGACTTAATATTTTAGTCTTGTTTCCGGGGGGAAAAAACTAAATGAAGTGCTTAAAACTCTTGTTTTAAGAATATTTTACTTACCCCAAAGGCATATAATTTTACTTGTTTTAAGCAAAAATCACTTCATTTAGTTTTTTCCCCCGGAAACAAGACTAAATATCTTAAGTAATTTTGCTTATCTAGTAAAAGTATCTTGATTTAAGATTAAGAAAAAAAGACAAAAAAATAAAAATAAGCCATTTTTTTTGCAGTGTGAAATCCTTATGTGACATAGTTAGGGATTACTTCATAGGTGCAGTTCTTCTCCTTTCCTGCTGGTCTCTGTCCTGCATAAAAAAGCACCGTTAGTTATTGCAACTTATGCAAAACTGGAACACAGTGTTAGAACATGAAGACATATTGTGCAGATATATTTGAACATATTGCGCAGTGCTGAAAATAAATGTGAAGACTTAAAATGAACCTTGGCCTTTTGTGAGTGTGAAAGAAGTAGCTTTTGCACTATTTTTAATAAGAAATATATGTATAAAGAATTAATGTATCATACATGACTCCTCAACTCAGCCAGTTATTCTCGCCAAATAAAGCCTTCAAGGTAATTCACAAACACATACCCTGCTTTCCTTAATGCCTCTTGGATTTCCTGTCGCCGCTCTTCATTGATGGGATAGAAGCAAAAAATAATCAAGCTGATGAGCAGCAGGCAGATTGGCACAGGAGCGAAGAGCATCCGCAGCGAGTATATGACCTCTGGATTGTGTTTACAAGCACCAGGCTTGTATCCTACAAAGCTGAAGAGTTAGGGAAGGAGAACATCACATGAAGCTTTCACATGAAATTAGGTAGGTTTAGGGGATTCAGGAAAAAGATGTGGTACACAGATGTGAAAATCTGATTGGAGGAAGCTCTTACTGTAATACCAAAGTAGAGACTCCAACAGACATGCCTCCTCCGAATTTGTTGAAGAAAACATAGCAGGAGTAGAACAATGGTTCTAGATCCTGGCATGATGGGTTCTTGACTTTGAAGTCATCCACTACATCTGGCAACATTGACCTAAAATAAACAAACAACCTGGTTATTTACAGTTATAACATATAAAGTTAACATGGCCCTATATATATATATATGATTGATTATGATAATAAGATATATGATACTAGTTGTGTGGAGTATGTGTTGGTGAAGTGAGGAATTCAACAATGAAAATATTTTATAAGGGTTACATTACCAAGGGAGTAGAAAGACGGCTGCCAGACTCGTGCCAGTTAACATGGACATAATAATGAAGACGGGTAAATTACTTTTCACTAGGGATATCACAATTAGAGCTGGAATACAAAACTGCAGAAAAGAGGAGAAAGATGAATGAAACCATGCAAAAACATATAGAACAGGTGCACTACAATAATATTTTTGTGCAGCCGTAAAGCAACCAATAACGAAGAGCGGTGCTTACTGATAGGCCAATGAATATGGTGGTCTTCTTGCCTATTGTGACTAATACTTTCTGCCACACAGGGATGGATATTGTGGCTACTGTCTGTACAAGAGCAGAAAGAACACCATGAAAAACATACAATGCTACATAATTCAAAATGAGTAGTTGTCTGATTATTGTATAATTTTAGAAGTAATTTGTAAGATCAAGGCGAGACTATTCAAAAATATTTAAATATTGTGATTTAATACAATATAAATGTTGTAATTTATCATGTATGATTTAATTTGATTCATGTTGTAACATTTTAATTATAAGTCAAGTAAAATATATTTATTATGAACAAATTAACCTGACTTTTTTATTTTCTTTACATGTCAGCTCAAAATAGCTCAGTGCTGTATTTCATATATTAAAATAATAGTAATATTTTCATATTATAATAATTATTATTACTATTATTATTGTTATTATTATTATTATTAGAAATTATAAATCCCTTACCAATAGTATGAGAACAAGATGCTGGAAATATGCTCCCATATTTGTTGCGTGAATACAGAAGAGGGCAAAATTTCCCTGAGCCAACTGAAAAATACATTTTATCATCTTAATAAAATCCATTTGGAGTCTCTAAAACTGTATGGCTTTCAAATCATTCAGAAAAACTTCTGACCTGGAAGGCTAGTGAAGCGAATAGGAGGCCAAATACAAGCCGCACATATGGAGTGTGTCCCGCCACCATCTTCATTCCAGTTAGATAGGAGACATTTATGCGGTCCAGTTTACTCAGAGGGGCTGAAGTGAGAAGTGAACACATGCAAATCATTGTATTAGGCAAGAAGTCACTGCATAGTCACTTGGTCAAGAAAATTATAGCTATGGTTACGTATATCTTTGTGTATATAGTACTCTTTAGTGAAGGCTGAAAGAATATATGGTAAACACAACATCAGAGATTTATCTGGAATTTTAACGTTAACTCATCTGGACTTACCCATCTGCTCCTTCACACCAAGAAAAAGCACGAGGCAGCACAGGAAGTACAGCATTCCCAATACTAATGCTCCAGTCAAATACGCTGTTCTCTGTAGAAATCAATAGACAAATGGCACCACCGTTCAAAAGTTTGGGATAAGAATATTTTTTTTAAAAGTTAATACTTTTATTTAGCAAGGATGCTTTAAATTGATCAAATGTGTGAGTTGATACATTTTAAATATTACAAGAATATTATACTTTGAAATAAAGAACTTTTACTGAAAAAAAGTGCTCTACCATCCACAGAGGAGGTGCAACCAAAAAAAAAAAATCTATTTCAATTAGAAAAGGTGCAGCACTCACTCTTGAAAAAAATCCAACTGTATTGGTTAAAATACATCAGACAGGCCTGGAGACTAGCCGAAACCTCACATGTATTTAAACCAATAAAATTATATTTTTTCAAGAGTGAGTGCTGCACCTTTTCTACATATAAAGAATACAGACAAAATATAGCACTTTTTCCACAAAAATATGAAGCACAACTGTTTCCAACACTGATAATAATAAGAAATGTAGCTTGAGCACCAAATCATATTTATATTTTTGAGCATATTAGAATGATTTCTGAAGGATCATGTGACACTAAAGACTGGAGCAATGGCTGCTGAAAAATCTTTGCATCACAGGAATAAATTACATTTTTAAATATATAGAAATGAAATAAATTGTAATAATATGTCATATTACTGTTTCTACTGTATTTTTGATCAAATAAATACAACCCTAGTGAGGATAAGAGACTTCTTTCAAAAACAGTTAAAAACTATTTACTGACCCCATACTTTTAAATAGTAGTGGATATTCATACACTTTGCAAAACTAAAACTTGGCAACATCAAAAACTTATGAAATGAGAAAATTGGGAAGAACAATGTTGATCTTAAAATAGCTTGTCTAAAATGTCTGTTTCTGGTAATATAACAGAAGATACTTGGTTGTTGAGTTTAGACATGCAGTATATGGTTTATGACATCATATTTAATGTATGATATTTATGATATATAAATCTGGAGGCACTGCATTCTCTGGTACAATAGTTCCAGAGAAAGGGCCTACATATGCTCAACACAAGGATTCGTGTTATCCTCTAAACTACTAAATTAGAATTTAATTTAGAAAAGAACAGCTGCCTTGATAGTTCACAGTCAATGTGTGTGGCCATTTAACATATAACAAATTCCACTATCCATATGTGTGTGACATAATAGTACTAGGATGTTCTCTGTGCCGCACTGTATTTTGTAGAGTGATAGATATGTCATCCAGCGATTCAGAGTAGTTCCCATAAGGCCCTTCTGTGCCGTTCTGTAAACTGCAGATGTGTGTCCTCTTGGCATGGTGCACCCCCACTATCTGACCCTGAATGGCAGCTCCCGCCAGTGTAGCGAACACTTCCATGCCCATTCCTGTATCGTGAGACAACAAAGCACTTGACGTTTTTTCTCTTTTATACAGGAAATAGATTTCAGTTAAAGTAATATGCTATAAAACCAAGTTTCTGCTTTCTATTTACACTGTATCCCGCTGTGCTTACAAATAATAATAAAAAAGGATGACTAGAAGAAAGTATGATCTACCTAGCTGTTGTTTTTTCAGAACATTTCAAGACTATGGCAAATCAACATTCATCGTGTTTCTTTTTTCTTAGCATTTTTTTCTTTTTTGAATTCCAATTCATTTTAATTCAACTTCCTTTCAACTTCCGTTTGCTATCCCATTTCAAATCCATTTCAGATTCAGGAGTATAAAAGGTCAATTCAGTTATGAATGACACACGTGAATGGTGTTAGTTATACACAAATGATTATTTGAATTTAGAATATTTAGAGATTTCGATCTGTTGTTAGATCGCTGTTTGATAGAAAACGATTGTAGAGGATCTGACCGTAACAATAATAATTCTCCAAGCAATGAAGGAAGTTCCAAGTTTCTCCCCTTCTTTTTAACTCCTCTTAAGACGCTTGTCTGCTTCACATGGAATTTGTATACACGATCTTAAAGTGCTCCTGACAATAAGTTCAATCAAGTTCATGAACAGATTTATGATTCATTTAATCATTTGACAGATATTGGCTTATATATTTTTGAAGTTGAAATATAATTTATAATTGGCCTGTATTTCTTGTTTCTTGTATAATTGTAGATTTTAGATAGTTGACTTTGCATAAACATTTAGAAAGAAACATTGCAATTCTATCAACTTGTCACAATCTAATTTACTACATGAGCTTGGTGCTTGGAACACAATGACTGCCATTTACGGCTATATTTTCTTACTGTAACCAGTGGCTGAGTCTCGATCCTTCCCATTTCCCCCCAGAAACATGTTTAGGGAAGTATATGGTACATGGTAGCACTAAACAAGACAGAGAGAGAATTAGATGTTTTGGAGACAGTTATGACTCATAACACATTATATAAGCAAACACAGCTGTTGGAAAATTGCAGTGGTGAGTACTATATTTACTATTCACTAGGAGTACTTCACAGGAAAGAAGTGGGAACTATAGTGTCACAGTATATTTGTTTGCAATTCAAAACTAATTTGAATTTAGTCTTCCCCCTATGCAGGAAATGTCCTTGAATGTGTAAAACAATAGAAAACTATAGGCACATAATAGTGGTCTTACACTCATGAAGGTGTCAAACAGACAGCACCATGTGAAGTACCAGCCGAAACTGAAGCCTGGGACATGGTGTCCTGTGGGGTATGCCAGAGCATAACGTATGATAGGACCCCAAGTGGCATTGAGAACACAATCCTGCATAAAGTGAGTGGATAAGCAGAATGATGAGAAAGATCTTGAGAAAGTTCTTCACACCCAGTCTGACTACTACACTCACCAAGGAATAAGTTTGCCAATTCTGGTCCGACCACTCTTGCTCACGGCATATCCAATCAGAGGATCCGTAATAGCATCCCAAGCTTGACCAAGGAAGAGAATGATGGATGCAGAGAACGCTCCCATCTATAACACATACGGACAGAAGAAAATGAATGTCTCTTCTGACATTGACATTGTGTCCCATTTTTGCAACAGAATTTCTTTTGTAGTACAAATTGCTGTTACACATAAAACAATGTTCTACCTAGCTGTTAAAATACATAATATATTAACTTTCTCAAGATCATTCACATTCCCATTAACATATTTTAAAATAGCATTGAGCATGGCATGCAAACATGACATGCAAAGTGAGGAAGAGTTGAAGATGGAGCGTCATGCATATTATAAATACTCAGTTGTTGCATGTTTTTATAAGCCGCAGTTCACACAGTGATTATCTCTCACAAATCCCGCGAAACTTTTCATTCACCAGCCTAGATCTTTAACCACTAGGGATACACCATCCTCAAAAGGACATTTGAAACCATTGGATGATAAGAAGAAGAGTAAATATGACAAGGAAAAACATATCAGTACATTATAAATAATATTTTACGGTCTAATTGTTTTTTATTAACTAACTTTTTTAATGAAAATTGAAGCTCGGTTAAGTGATACAGTAGATATATTCAGCTTAAAGGTATTCATATTGTGGCACAGTTAGACAATTGAACAGCCAACAAATCATATAAATTATGTTAGCAATCCTTACTATTGAACAAATACCATTGATATCGTTGTGCTAAACACTTTCACAAAAGTATATAATGACGTCTCTGTGAAACATATGGTATATATGGTATTCATTACTGACAGCTGCACATCTTGTATTCATTTATACGCACCTTAACAACATCCAACAGAAAGATCTGCATGTAAATGCCCTTGGCGGTTGCAGTCATTTGATAAGGCATTCCTCCAATGGCATAGCACAGTTTTCTGGATAAAGGGATGCCTGAAGTTTTCTGCGTGCGATCAAGATATAGCATCAGTCGCATCGTAAGTGTTAGATTTCAACGGTAACACAACAAAATGTTGAATTTGAATACATAATGTCTTTTAAATCTAATACAAAAAAATAATAATAAAACATTTTATTAAAAATTATATTAAAAAAAATATATATATATTAAAAAAAATATTCCAGGGCTGTCCAAACTTGGTCCTGGATGGCCGGTGTCCTGCAGAGTTTAGCTCCGATTAAACACCCCTGAAGCAGCTAACCAAGCTCTTACTAGGTATACTAGAAACTTCCATGCAGGTTTGTTGAGGCAAGTTGGAGCTAAACTCAGCAGGACATCTGGCCTCCAGGACCGAGTTTGGACAGCCCTGTAATAGGCTAATCACCATTAGAACGAGCATTGTCTTAATGCTCTTTTTGCATAGTCGCATTGTTCTCAATGCCAAAGCGCTCTAAGTTACTGTTATTTGCACCATCAAAACAAACCCTCTGATGTACAAAGAATACAAATGTTTTATCATACCGACTGAGTGTCGTCATTTTCTGTCGCGCGAGCTATGTTCTCATCTGTGCAATTGTCCCGTATATTCCCACTACAGCTGGCCATCGTTCCGTTATCGAGGAAAAGAGTTGCACGGGCTATTCGTAGTCTGGCTCTTCTTATACTTGTTGAAAGGTAGGCGTGGCTTTAGTCCTGTACATAAAACATTTGGCCAAGTTTCGCAATATTACTTAACGAGATTGTTATTATTTCTGATGTAAGGTTGGGACATGTTGCCACGCGTTTTGAGACTTTCTTTTCTAAGCAACTTTATCTTCTTTTCTAGAAAGCAGATTGAAACATTATGACATGGCATTGCATTCTCTGGTGGGAAAACAGTTCATTACAATATATGTTAAATTAGCATTTATTTCACTATGGCAATTTGGCCATAAAATTGTATAGACCTTAATTTGTGTTGTTTCATGTTTTGATTATTAGCTTTTTATTTTAAAATGCGCATAACATTTTTGGAAAATACTAGAAATATAGGCCTGCATATGAACATTGGTGAAATACAGGTACATCTAAAAAAATTGAATATCATGAAAAGTGTCAATGTTTTTTGGCACTCATTTCAGAAAGTGAAACCCATATATTATATAGATTATTTACGCATTGAGTGAAATATTTAAAGCCTTTATTTCTTGAAATTTTGATGAATGTGGCTTACAGATAATGAAAACCCAAAATTCAGTGTCTCAGAACATTTGAATATTACATAAGATCAATATTAAAATTATATTTTAAACAGAAATGTCAGGCTTCTGAAAAGTATGTGCATTTCTATGCACTCAATACTTGGTTGGGCCTCCTTTTGCATGAATTACTGCATCAATGCGGCGTGGCATGGAGGAAATCATTCTGTGGCACTGCTCAGGTGTAATGGAAGCCCAGGTTGCTTTGATGGCGGCCTTCAGGTCATCTGCATTGTTGGGTCTGGTGTCTCTCATCTTCCTCTTGACAATACCCATATATTCTCTATGGGGTTCAGGTCAGGCGAGTTTGCTGGCCAATCAAGCACAGTAACGCCATGGTCATTGAACCAGCTTTTGGTACTTTGGCAGTGTGGGCAGGTGCCAAGTCATGTTGGAAAATGAAATCAGCATCTCCATAAAGCTTGTCAGTAGAAGGAAGCATGAAGTGCTCTAAAATTTCCTGGTAGATGTCTGCGTTGACTGTGGACTTCAGAAAACACAGTGGACCAACACCAGCAGATGACATGGCAGCCCAAATCATCACTGACTGTGGAAACTTTACACTGGACTTCAAGTAACATGGATTCTGTGCCTCTCCACTCTTCCTCCAGACTCTGGGACCTTGATTTCCAAATTAAATGCAAAATTTACTTTCGTCTGAAAAGAGGACTTTGGACCACTGAGCAACAGTCCAGTTCTTTTTTCTCTTTAGCCCAGGTAAGATGCTTCTGACAATGTTTCTGTTTCAGAAGGGGCTTGGCAGCCCTTTTCCTGAAGATGACTGAGCGTGGCGACTCTTGATGCACTGACTCCAGCTTCAGTTCACTCCTTGTGAAGCTCTCCCAAGTGTTTGAATCGGCTTTGGTCATTGCTTTTTGGTGTGTGGGACTATACTATTTTTCTATTATGAATATGTTTTATTATATTTTCATATATGTATTTGGCTATGACTTACAATTTCCGAATATTATATTACATTTTTATAGGAGTATTCAGTTATACTCATTTATATCTTCTAGAATACTCCTTGAATTTTAATTTATGTCATCCAGTACCTGGTACATTTAGTTTTCCTCCATTTGACAAAACAACGGTCTGTGTATGGCAAGCCGTTTTGACTTTTATTCCTTCACAAGATATGAATTCTTGATATCAACAATAAACTTTTCACTAGTTAAAATGCTAATTATTGATGTCAACAATTTAATTGTCACTAATGACAATGTTAATTTCTGATATCTGAAAATGTCTTTCTGATATCAACAATTAGGAGGGTAATTTCTGATATCAACAATTTAATTCTTCATATCAAAAAGGCATTTTTATGGCAAGCCTTTTATTCCTTTACAGGATATTCATTCTTGATATCAACAATTACATTTTCACTAGTTAAAATTGTTGATATCAAGAATTAAATTGTTGATATCTGTAATTGTATTTTCTCTAGTTAAATATCACCATAGGCTTTTTATTTTGAAATTTTTTCCAAAAAAAATAATAAAAAAAAATTCAAAATCAATTGTTGATATTAATAATTAATTTCTTACTAGTTGAAATTCCAATTTCACAGAAATACATTTTCAGAAATACAATTCTTACTAGTACTAAAATGTCTATACTTGATATCAACAATTTAATTGTCACTAGTGCTATCACTAGTGGAAATTTTGATATCAAAAAATAGGTTAATAGTTTAAATCTAATTCCTGTAATTACCATTTTAACTTATTTAATTGTTGAAATTAGTCAAAACCTTGCCAAAGTATATGATGTAATGATAACATTGTTATAAGGAAACAGGTCAATTTAGCTCAAAGGGAATCATTAATGATTTTAATAGGAATTTGAACAGATCACTGTTTTCACGTGATTCACTGAACAGCCGTATAACAAACTCTCAGATATTAAAATCCCAAAATATATGAAAACACTATAAATGTAACAAAATCGACATTAAGTGAGCACAAAACACAAGATACAATATAAACAAGACTTTATTTATATTCTAATTGTAAACTAATCTACACAAGCATTCAACGCGTTCATGAGTTGATATCACGTTTACAGCAATATGTGCAATTGCATAAACCTGAACAACCATCAATCACTAACACTTGCATTGAGTTTTCAATGCTAAAATCTATATTAAAATTACACCAGCTCAGCAAGAATCTGGGGTTTGTACTTTGTAAAATTGTAATTTCAACTAGTCAGGAGTCGTTGAATGGGTTTGCAGATTCTTGATATCAACAATTAAATTTGAATGGCATGGCCTAAGGTGACATTTAACTAGTGAAAAATTGAACTGTTGCTATCAAAAATAAAAAAAAATTACTAGTGGAAATGCAATTGCTGATATCAAAAATAGCCATTGTTAGAATAATCGAACTCATTACCAAACATGACATTAACCCTTAAGGCTTAAGCTTCCTGATATAAATAATGTGTTCACCATTTTAACTAGTACAAATTTAAGATGATTTTACAGTCTCTTGACCCGAGGAATTTCAGTCGGATCCTTTGTCTTGTTGGTGTGGTCGGGGGAAGGTCAATCTAGCTGTGAATACATATTTACATGGTCACAGGAATACAAATTTGATAGCTTCCTTCCTGCATTGGAATTATCATTAAAACGGCTTGGAGCTAGGGTCTGATTTATGAGTGTAGAATTCGGCTCCTATGTTTCAAACATGCTTTATCGAATCTCGATTTGTCTTATTCGGTCCTTGATATGTTACATATATATATATATATATATAATATATATAAAATTTTATTTTCTCCTTCGTTTAACATATAAAAGGTACATCTTGTTATGTTAATGATGTCAGAACCGGACGATGGAAACTTAAGTTTTTGCAAGGTATTTTTATACACGCATGGATGTTGCTCAGTTTGTCTTTTTTATTTTCTTGGTATTAAGCACTTCCTTCTAAGTTGATATGATACTTAGCCTAGTGATATTTGAAGATTTGCAGAGCTTGCTGTTTCTGTTCAAATGGTGTAAAACCACAACAACCTCCTTTTACAAGTCAAGTTGACCTCGCTCTGACATTATCTAAATAAGAGAGGGAGGGAGGGAAAATATTAGGTAAATATTTTTAACATTTTGTCGATCAGACAAAAACATTCCATGACCTATGAGGGTGTAAGTCTCTTGCCTATATAATACCCCTTAAATTGGCATTTTTACTCTTTCCTTCTCTTTGCATGCTCTGAAGATCTTCATACCAATACTGCCAGTACTTACGCTGATACAGTGCTGTGAGTATTTAAGACACACTGTGCTACTGCACAAGTATTATATATAATAACCCTTAGCAGATCTGGGGGAGGGGAGGGTTAGGTGGAGCTAACCACCTGGGGGAGGTAAAGCAGGGCACACTAACTCTGTTCCAGAGGTGAACCAATCAGTGAATGAAATCATAGTTATACAACCCATCATCTACAGTTTCATAACAGAACCAATCAGCTTGTGGCTTACATATTATATTGACATTTTTACTTCTTGTTAACACCCATCATCTACGGAATGTATCATGTTGTTAAGTACTTGGCTTACATATTATATTGACATTTTTAGTTTGGTTTAGTCTTGCGGTAAGAATAAGTCCATGTTGTTAAGTATGTTTCTTGCTAGTTTGGTTTTGTTGGCTATTTTAATAAATTAAGAATGCACGAAGTCCATGTCCAATCATTATTTTAATAAAGTTTCATGGGTGTGTAGCAGTGTTTTCTATAATAAAAAAGAAATACTGGGTGTGTATGGGTTTACAATTAACATAAATGACAAACAAAACTTATCAAATAAAAAACAGAAATACAATAATCAATACAACATGACAAACAAACACTTTATCAAATGTAAAAACGTATGAGGACAGACTAGTGATACAATGCAATCATACGTATACATAATCGCTTCTCAATTATAACACTAATCTTATCAATCATCGTCTTATAATGCTTCTCAATTATACATAATCTTATCTATCCACACAAATATGGCTCACAATGTAACATTTGTGTTCGTTAAAGTGTTCTGTGGCTCAGTGGTTAGAGCATTGCGTTAGCAGCGCAAAGGTTGTGGGTTCGATTCCCAGAGAACACATACTGACAAAAAATGTATAGCCTGAGTGCATTGTAAGTCACTTTGGATAAAAGCGTCTGGTAAATGTAAAATGCTAAATATTATTTTTCATCACACTATGGATGCATTATATATATATATATCAGAATGGTTAAATACAGCAATATGAACAAACTTAAAGAACATGTTTAAATATACAGTATCTCACAGAAGTGAGTACACCCCTCACATTTTTGTAAATATTTTATTATATCTTTTCATGTGACAACACTGAAGAAATTACACTTTGCTACAATGTAAAGTAGTGAGTGTACAGCTTGTATAACAGTGCAAATTTGCTTGTATAACATTGCAAAAAAGGACTTTAGAAAGTCCTTGTCATCATCAGGTAGTGGTGGCAAACTTACTCACTGGTCAGATGTATTTCTGACCCTGTAGCCTACGTACACTTTAGCAGTTCGGATATTCCCATCAGCCCCTGGTACTGTGGCTGAGACCTTACCCACTGGCCAGAGGGCTCGAGGCAACTGGTGATCCACTATCATCACTACTGTCCCAGTCTTTAGGTTTTTGCCAGTTTCAGTCATCCACTTATTTCGAGTTTGCAGTTTGGGTAAATATCTCTTGACGTGGGCAAGTGTGCCCAAAAATGGTCGGGAAGGACCTGGCTTTATCTCCAGCGTTTTCTGCTAAGTAATTCTGGCTCAGGGTATATTTGAGGTAAATCATGGTCTGACCGCCCCAATAAAAGGATGTTCGGGGAAGTGGGATCCACATCTGCTATGTCTGATGA
Organism: Ptychobarbus kaznakovi; assembly: GCA_027422405.1. Taxonomy (NCBI): domain Eukaryota; kingdom Metazoa; phylum Chordata; class Actinopteri; order Cypriniformes; family Cyprinidae; genus Ptychobarbus; species Ptychobarbus kaznakovi. Next base: position 14,930,333 of record CM049794.1, on the reverse strand, counting down.
CATGTAGCCCAAAGGTTTAGAGTTTAGAATCCCTTCAGTTTCTGTAAGCACTGTGCTTAGCACTTCCTCTGCCACATGTTGGGCTCCAAGTGTAACATTGAGAGCAGACTTTAGAGACCGGATCTCCCTCTCCCATAATCCGCCAAAGTGAGGAGCTCCAGGGGGATTACATTTTAACTGAATTTTTTGCCTTGCCAGCTGATTTTGCAAAGTGGGTTGCATGCAGGGGCGTAGCCATCATTTCAGAAGAGAGGGGGACAGAAATGTTATATATATATATATATATATATGTAACGGGTCTCTCTCAGCTGCTCCGAGGTGGCTCTCGAACTCCTGCATGGGAGGCGGATGCACAAACAAGGAGGCTAGATGGCTGCAGCCACTAGACGGCAACGGCAAACATGCGGATCACTTCCGGTTTGTCGTTGACGCGTGTTCTGAGCTGAATCTCCGTCAAGCCAATTACTTATCGTCTAATTTCTATCTTAAATTCTGATTTTATACACAATAATTTGTGTTTCTATAACGTGTGAATATATCCCCGATCGCATTCTGCAACGAGAATAATCAGAGCGGCTTGTTATCACAAGTTTTATTTTGATTTCCCGAGTCCGCTATTAGCTTATAGCCCGTTAGCAAAGCCAGCGCGGGTGCCGCTAACACAGCTAATACCCCTTTTTACACACGCATACACACATTTAACACTGTTTCACTGTTACTTGCTTAAATGGCGGATTTGTGTCTACCTTTGTGTGCAGGTGAGGACACTTTCGAGCTGCATTCGGCGCAGCTCGAGCTGGAGGCCGTGGAGAGACGGATCCGCGAGCTGCTTGGGAAACAGGCCCAGCTGAGGAAACGGATAGCAACGCTGGAAACATCTCGGGCTGACGCTCATAAGTCCGGGGTAAGTATGCAGCGCGCTGCTAACACTCCCATCACCTCTACTCCGTGTGTTTCTCTGCACGATCGTCACAGATGGCCTTCACTCCGGCGCCGGGAAACCACGGACCCTGGATGCAGCAGCGGAAGACGCGATCCAGGCCCCGGGCGACGACTTCTCCCCCTCCGGTCTTCGACATACCCGGAACCGCTTCGCCCCTCTCTGCGAGATTGATCGTGATGCTGTGGTCATCGGAGACTCAATCGTCCGCATGTCCGTGCTACGCTAGCTGAAGTAAAGTGCACACTCATTGTCTCCCTGGTGCTCGTGTTCTTGATGTTTCTGTGCAGATACCCGCGATCCTGAAGGATGACGAAGCGTTGCAGCTGTTGTGATTCACGCGGGGCTAACGACACCAAGCTGCGGCAGACGGAGACACTGAAGAGGGACTTCAGGAGCCTGATCGAGACGGTACGCAGCACATCGCCCGCGACGACGATCATCGTGTCAGGACCTCTTCCCACGTATCGACGAGGACACGAACAGTTCAGTAGACTGTTTGCTTTAAATTAATGGTTGTTTTCATGGTGTACAGAGCAGAAAATTCTCTTTGTCAATAATTGGAATCTTTTCTGGGAGCGTCCTAGGCTATTTCGTGCTGATGGCCTGCACCCCAGCAGAGTCGGTGCGGAACTCCTGTCGGACAACATCACCAGGACGCTACGCTCTATCTGACTAGTAAGCCAATTCTCCAATAACAGCTATGATGACTTTTGTTCTACCCACTTAAATGATAAAGGTACTTGCAGTGTCCAATCTATACAGACTGTGTCTGTTCCCCGAATAGTGAGGGCAAAATAAAAAATTAATGCAGGATCTAGAAAAAAATCAGATCGTAATTAAACCAGAAAAATGCAAAATAAATGAACAAAAACATTTTTAAAACTTGGGCTCCTAAATATCCGATCACTCACACCGAAAGCAGTTATTGTAAATGAAATAATCACAGATAATAGTTTTGATGTACTCTGTCTGACTGAAACCTGGCTTAAAACAAATGATTATTTTGGTCTAAATGAATCTACTCCACCAAGCTACTGTTATAAGCACGAGCCTCGTCAGACTGGTCGTGGCGGCGGTGTCGCAACAATATATAGTGATATTCTCAATGTTACTCAGAAAACAGGATACAGGTTTGACTCATTCGAAATACTTATGCTCAATGTTAAACTGTCAGATAAGCAAAATAAATCTGTCCTATCTCTTGCTCTGGCTACTGTGTATAGACCGCCAGGGCCATATACAGATTTTCTAAAAGAATTTGCAGATTCCCTCTCAGACCTATTGGTTAATGTTGATAAAGCACTAATTGTTGGAGATTTTAACATTCACGTTGATAATACAAATGATGCGTTAGGACTTGCGTTTACTGACCTAATAAACTCTTTTGGTGTCAAGCAAAATATCACCGGCCGACACATCGTTTTAATCATACGCTAGATTTAATAATATCGCATGGAATTGATATTACTGATATAGATATCGTACCTCAAAGTGATGATGTTACTGACCATATCCTTGTATCGTGCATGCTGCATATTACTGATATTAACTATATGGCTCCGCGTTATCGTCCAGGCAGAATTATTGTTCCAGCCACTAAAGACAGATTCACCAATAACCTGCCGGATTTATCTCAACTGCTCTGTGTACCCATAAATACAGATGAACTAGACACAATTACTAGCAACATGGGAACTATCTTCTCTAATACGTTAGAAACTGTTGCCCCCATCAAATTAAAAAAAGTTAGAGAAAAAAGTGCTGCGCCATGGTACAACAGTTATACGCATTCTCTCAAGAAAGAAACTCGTATTGTTGAGCGCAAATGGAGAAAAACTAACTTGGAAGTCTTTAGAATTGCGTGTAAAAACAGTATGTTCAGCTATAGACAGGCTCTAAAAACTGCAAGAACCGAGTATATCCGCAAACTCATAGATAATCACCAAAACAATCCAAGGTTTTATTTAGCACAGTGGCTAGATTAACAAATAAACAGATGTCACCCGATCTAAATATTCCCTCACAGTTTAATAGTAATGACTTTATGAATTTCTTTACTGAAAAAATAGATAATATCAGAAATACAATAACAAATGTAGATTCTACAGCATCTAGTACTTCAGCTTCATTCATCGCACCCAAAGAAAAACTGCATTGCTTTACAACTATAGGACAGGATGAGCTAAATAAACTTATCACTGCATCTAAACCAACAACATGTTTATTAGATCCTGTACCCACTAAACTATTGAAAGAGTTGTTACCTGTAGCAGAAGAACCGCTTCTCAATATTATTAACTCCTCGTTATCTTTAGGTCACGTCCCAAAACCATTTAAGCTGGCAGTTATTAAGCCTCTTATTAAGAAACCAAAATTAGATCCTTGTGAACTGGCAAATTACAGGCCCATCTCAAATCTTCCGTTTATGTCAAAAATATTAGAAAAAGTAGTGTCTGCTCAATTGTGCTCCTTTTTGCTCAAAAATGATATCTATGAAGAATTTCAGTCAGGTTTCAGGCCCCGCCATAGCACAGAAACTGCACTTGTTAAAATTACAAATGACTTACTTCTTGCGTCAGACCAAGGCTGCATCTCGCTGCTAGTTTTACTTGATCTTAGTGCTGCGTTCGACACTATAGATCATGACATACTGATAGATCGATTACAAAACTATACAGGTATTCAAGGGCAGGCTCTAAGATGGTTTAGATCCTACCTGTCCGATCGCTACCACTTTGTCTATTTAAACGGGGAGTCATCTCAATAACACCAATACAGTATGGAGTACCACAAGGATCTGTCCTAGGTCCTCTGTCATTTCATTATATATGTTGCCCCTTGGTAATATTATTAGAAAATACGGGATTAGTTTCCATTGTTATGCTGATGACACTCAACTATATATCTCCACAAACCAGATGAAACCTCTAAACTATCTAAGCTAACGGAGTGTGTTAAAAATATAAAAGATTGGATGACCAGTAATTTTCTCCTATTAAATTCAGATAAGACAGAGATATTAATTATTGGACCTAAAAACAGTACACAGAATCTCTTGGATTACAATTTGCAACTAGACGGATGTAATGTTACTTCCTCTACAGTTAAAAATCTGGGTGTTATATTAGACAGCAACCTATCTTTTGAAAATCATATTTCAAATGTTACAAAAAACAGCATTCTTCCATCTTAGAAACATTGCCAAGCTACGGAACATGTTAAGTGTTTCTGATGCTGAAAAGCTAGTTCATGCATTCATGACCTCTAGACTGGACTATTGTAATGCACTGCTAGGTGGTTGTCCTGCATCTTCAATAAACAAGCTACAGATAGTACAAAATGCTGCGGCTAGAGTCCTTACCAGGTCAAGAAAATATGATCATATTATTCCAATTTTACAGTCTCTGCACTGGCTACCTATTAAGTTCCGTATTAGTTACAAAATATTATTACTAGCCTATAAGGCCCTAAATGATTTTGCTCCTGCGTACTAACTAATCTTCTATCACGCTACAATCCAACACGTTCCCTAAGTCGCAAAACTCCGGACTCTTGGTAGTACCTAGGATAGCAAAGTCCACTAAAGGAGGTAGAACTTTTTCATATCTGGCTCCTAAACTCTGGAATAGCCTTCTGATAACGTTCGGGGTTCAGACACACTCTCTCTGTTTAAATCTAGATTAAAGACACATCTCTTTAGCCAAGCATTCATATAATGCATCTCACAATCTTGTACTGCTATCTCTTCTGAACAAATGCACTTTATTATGCTTTAGCTTGTGTTATACTTATAATTTCATCCAGGGTTATTCCTGGATGGAACAACTGCTACGCTAATTGTCTTATTGTTTCTATGTTTCTGCCACGGGATTAACATCCCGTGGTAGCTAGGAATTACACAAGCTTCAGTCTGGATCCAACCCTTAAACACATCTGAGATGACCGAACACCTGAGAAGAGATGATGGCAACCCCTCGGAGGACCTCAGAGGAAGCCAACCATCAGCGATTATACTGACTTAACCAAAGTCTGCCATAAATGGAGGATCAGTACATAAAGACAACCTCTACAGCCCTGAACGTCAGCGGAGTCTAGGACAAATAGATGAGCCCCAGAGACAGATCTCCAGTGAGGAACTCATCACCTAGACATCCATCGGGTAAAGACCACTGGAACCAGTGGACTGCTTACACTCTGACTTTGCTGCAGTTGGAACAAACTACTGGTTGTCTGGCCGGAGGGGAACTGGCCCCCCGACTAAGCCTGGTTTCTCCCAAGGTTTTTTCTCCATTCTGTCACAGATGGAGTTTTCGTTCCTTGCCGCTGTCGCCTCTGGCTTGCTTAGTTGGGGAATCTTCATTTCCAACAATATCATAGACTTGATTGCACAAATATTATTTAAACTGAACTGAGCTTGACAATGCCATCACTAAATTCTATAATGAAATGCATTCAGCTGAAAATTGAGTGTTAAATCCTATCATTTTACATTATTGACACAACTTGCCTATTTTGATACTGTGCAGTGCTTTGTTACCAATTGTATTGTTAAAGGCGCTATATAAAAAGAAGGTGACTTGTTGACTAGTGTCATGTCATCTTTAGGAAGACTAAAGAACCAGAGTCTGCTCAGGCAGGACCCAGAGACAGGCTTGGCAGGGGCTCCCACACCGCCAGGTGACTTTGGTGACACACCTCTCTGACTCCGACTCTGATTCTGGCGAGTACGAGAAGTGACATTCCTTGAATGAGGAGCTAGAACACGATTGGGGCTGCTCCGCCCAGCAGCCCCTGCTGACTACCTCAACCTCCTCGGAGGAAGAGAGGTAACATTGTGCTCTCACTCGAGAAAATATCCCAAGAGGCTCTTGTATAATATATAATTGTATATCTTTCTCTACATAATATATATATATATATATAAATATATATATAACTTTCATAGTCAGATGAAAATGCATAATTAATTTCTTCAAAATTAAATGCAGTGAAACACCCAGACAGGTAAACACGGTCTGATGTGAAAAATGTATATAATGAACTGAGAATGACCGTAAGGAGAGAACACTGCTGCAGATTAGCACGCTCTCACTCAAGGGGGAAGAACTGCAGTGCAAGCTTCCGCCCCGAGAGGGCGCTAGATCTGGGGAATGCAGGTGGAAATAGGGCGAGCCTGTCTCCAACCCATCCGCCAGATCCATGTGCGATCCCCGTGATCTCAATGCCTCAGCAGTAGCGGGACCGGACCGCGAGATCTTAGGCACGGACACACTCCTCGGAGCGTGCCCGGCAGGAGCGCAATGAATTGCAGCGGGGAAAACACGATCAGCCCCTCCTTTCTTTCTCGAGAGAGCTGAGTGTTTTGCGAGCTCCGCTCCCCAGAGATGTTTCTCTCTATAACTTTATTTTGTTTTATATTTATTCACAACATGCTTGTGCAAACATACATTTTGTGAAAACTCATTGACAACCTCGCTGTCCGGAAAAGGACAGGCGGAGCATCGAGCCCTTTCTCCGGGGGGAAGAACCGCGGGGCGGGCTTCCGATCTCAGAGAGCGGGCGCTGGATCTGATGGGAAAGGAAGAAGATAGGGGCTCGCCCGTCTTCATTCCCTCCATCTGATCCACCTGCGATTCCCACAAGCACAGCCACTACCGCTCCGAGCTGGATATCGCTGATGGCGTCCCCCCATAGCATTCGACGCAGCTCAAAGTTCCCGAAGGGGAACAATTGTTTTCATTTAGCGATAGCTGGAGTTTTTGTCCACATTAGGAATTTCTTTTTCTGCACGTCCTCCAGCTTTGTGAATGAACGAAACATGCACTGCATGAAATAAGTGTTTAGCGCTCCGTGATGTTCATCTCGCCTTATTCTGGGTCCGAATAAAACAGCAGGTCATGCAACAGACTATCCTGTCTCTTTTAATTAAAATCTATATTTATTCACACTGGATCTTGAAAACCTTTATGTGAACACACTTGTCCAAAAAAGTGTCCCGCGTAATCTACGCCCCTGGTTGCATGGCAGTAAACGCTTATGATAGTTCTCTTTCTCCTCCCTTGAAGTTTGTTCCCTGGTCAGAATAGAGTTCACGGGGTGTTCCTCTGCGTGCTACGAATCTACGCAAGGCCATGAGGAGTGAATCGTGTCGATTTTGGGGAGTAAATCAATGTAGACTTCTCTGGTCGTCATATAATTAAATATAATTCCCCACCGTTTTTCAGTGCGTCGGCCAACCTTGATTGTGAATGGCCCAAAACAATCAACACCAGTTGAATAAAATGCTGGGTGGTAGAGACGAAGTCGGGCTGGTGGCAAATCTGCCATCTTTGGCAATGAAGTTGTCCGAGATGACTCATCAATTGGCCCAGACTCCCCGAGGTCCTGTTTTCAAGGTGCCGCCCACTCAGGTTCGTCATCGCATGGAAATGCCAGAGCAACGATTTCGTCAGCGCTCTATCCCACAGTCTACGGGTCCACAGATACCTTGTGTGGCTTTTGACCACATCAGCGGCAAGTGCCAGGGGGTCCACGTCAACATCCCTCCATTGCTGCTAAAGGCTGCACACACAAGGCATGATCTGGTTGGGCCGGTAGTCGATCGTTTTTCAAGGGAGACTGGTTTACGAGCATCGATTTGAAAGATGCTTATTTTCACATTCCGATTGTTCCCCATCATCAAAAGTTTCTTCGTTTCAGTTTCAAAAACCAAACTTACCAGTTCAAAGTCCTCCTTTTCGGCTTGTCTCTGGCACCTCGTGTGTTCACAAGGTGCATGAATGCATGATATCCTCTATGGTCCAGAGGGATACGAATCCTGCCCTACTTGGACGATTGGATGCTGTGTGCTTCCTCAAGACAGCAAGCTGTCCACGACACCAGTCTGCTCTTGGAGCACGTGCAGAAGCTGGATCTTTCTGTAAACAAGGCAAAGAGTTGCCTGGTTCCAGTGCAAACAACCACTTACATTGGAATTTTTCTGGACTCTCATGCATTGTCTGCCACCCTATCACAAGTCCGAGCGGACAACATTCTTCAGCTCATTGCTCATTTCTGGCTGGGAGTGAGTTTGCAATACAGAGTGTTATGCTACAACTTCTGGGGATGTTGATGACAGCCACTTCTGTTATACCACTGGGCTTTCTCCACCTCAGGCCGCTTCAGTAGTGGAATAACAGTGTGCGGTTGAACCCCGCCAGACATTCTCATCGCTTGATAGTTGTCTCACATCGCTGCATTCAGGTGTTGAGACGGTGGACTCACCGGGAGTTTTTGATGTCAGGAATACCGCTAGGGGTCATTCCCTTTCGCCTAGAAGTGGTCACAACCGATGCTTCTCTCCTCGGCTGGGGAGCGACGTGGAATCACAGGGGTGTCTGTGGCCAATGGTCTACAGTTCGATCCAGGGATCACATCAATCTCCTGGAGCTATGTGTAGTCTTCCTTGCCCTGCAGTGTTTTCTGCTGGTTCTGGCTGGTCCCCATTTGCTCATCCGATCAGACAACATCTCAACGGTGTTTCATCTGAATCATTAAGGTGGCACAAGGTCACTCAGGTTACTGCATCTCACTCGCAAGATCCTCACATGGTCTCTTCCTTGTCTAGCTTCGCTAAGGGCAGTTTATCTCTCGGGTTCAAGAAACGAAGTAGCAGACGCTCTGTCCAGGAATCTTCTGCAACCGGGGAATGGAGGCTTCACCCGAGTGTGGTGCAGAGGATATGGCAACAGTTTGGGAGAGCAAAAATAGACCTCTTTGCGACAGAGGCAACCACTCACTGTCGCTTGTGGTTTGCGAGAACAGAGACATAAAGTCCGTTGGGGCAGGACGTTCTGTCACACGAATAGCCAGACTGCCTTCTTTATGCGTTCCATCCTCTTCCGCTGCTGTTGGAAACTTTGCACTGGATAGCACAGTGCAGTCACAGAGTATTACTTGTTACACCTGGATGGCCAGCCAGGCCTTGGTTTTCCATGCTTTTGAGTCTTTTGGAGGGCAGACCATGGCAACTAGTAGGATCTGTTGTCACAGATGGACAGTACTGTCTGGCACCTTAGCTTGTCTGCAGCAAGGGTTTGGGTTTGGCCGCTGGGACCAACCCTCTTTTGATTGATTGTGAGCCTGCAGTTGTTCATACTATAGCTAGTGCTAGAGCAGTGCCCACACGTCTGCTCTATGCAGCACGTTGGAGTTTTTTTTTCTTCGTGGTGTAAGAGTCGAGGATTGGACCCTGTGTGCTGTGACATCCCAAAAGTTTTACATTTTTTACAACAGCTTTTGGAGTCTGATAAAGCAGCCTCCACATTGAAGGTATATGTGGCGGCAATTTCTGCATATCATGTACCAGTTAATGGGTCATCTCTTGGTTCCCATGCTCTTATTTGTAGTTTTCTAAAGGATACGAGACGATTGAGACCAGCTCACAAAACTAATTTTCCGGGGTGGCATTTACCACTTGTGCTTGATTTTCTTTGTTCGCCACCTTTTGAGTCTTTACAGGCAGCTGACCTTAGATGGGCGTCTTTGAAGGCTGTTTTTTTGTTGGCCCTCGCTTCGGCAAAGCAGGTTAGCGAGCTGCATGCCTTGTCCGTTAATGAGTTATGCATGCGTTGGCTGCCAGAAGATTCTGGGGTTTTGCTTCGACCAAACCCATCTTTTCTCCCCAAAGTTCTACTTCCTCAGTTTATAAATCAGTTTGGCTGCTTTTCAGTCTAGATCACAACCTGACCAGTTGAGAAGAAGAATTTTTTATTTTTCACATACACAATTATACAGAGTATAACCAGCAGTGAAATTTGTGCTCTGCATTTAACAGTGCACACATACCTGGAGCAGTGGGCAGCCAACGCTGCGGCGCCCAGGGAGCAGTTGGGGGTTCGGTGCCTTGCTCAAGGGTCTCACCTCAGTTGTGGACAATTCCTGCTGGAGCCGAGATTCAAACCCACAACCTCAGGTTACAAATCCGAAGCTCTATCCATTAGGCCACTACTGCCCCAATTAAGGTATTACCTTTTGTGTCCTGTACAAGCCTTGAGGTGTTATGTGGCTGCTACCACTCATCTTAGAAAAACAGATCAGCTTTTTGTGTGTTATGGTGCTGCTCAGAGGGGCACTGCTGTCTGCTGTATCAAAGCTGGTGGAAGTAATCACTATAGCATATAAGAAGGCTCAAAAGCCTCTACCAGGGAGTGTTTCTTGTCATTCCACTAGGTCTGTGTTGACATCCTGGGCTGCTTTTAGAGGGGTCTCTATGGCAGATATCTGTGCGGCTGCTACCTGGGCTTCTCCCTGTACCTTAGCCCGATTTTAAATTCATACACAGAGTAAGTACGTTTCACTGAACATGTTAAAAATAAGTTTGAGAAAGTTGTCGGGAGTGCGGTGCTGGTGATGCTGAAGGTGAGCGACCGTGGTGCAGTAGTTCGTTTATAGCCTAAGTTGAGCTTTTCAGTTCTGGCGCTTTTATTTAGGCTTCAAATTTCTAAATCCGTCAAAGTTATATTATTTTGTGAAGATTGTTATGATGGACAAAATGTGTAAATTTCTTGAACTATGATTGAACACGGAGCTTATTTTTTGCAATAATGCAAAAGCCTATGGAAAAATCCTATGGGCTTTTTGTCAAGGAACATGTTTCATGCTAACAGCCGATCCGCATGTACAGTGACGCCATAGTTCCCCCACTCTATAAACTCTGCTGTGTTATAAATTAGGGTTCCTCAAATCTTTCCCTGAAGGTCCAATCTGCTGCAGAGTTTAGCTCCAACCCCGTTCAAACTCACATATACCTGGGATTTTCTAATGATCTTGAAGACTCTGATTAGAATGCTCAGGTGTGTTTGATTAGGGTTAGAGCTAAACTCTGCAGCAGATTGGACCTTCAGGGAAAGATTTGAGGATCCCTGTTATAAACCAATGAAATTGAGGGTGGGCGGAAATGTATCGCCCCGCCCCATCGCCCAGGATCAGGGTGCACTGGATCAGGATCAGCCCTGAACGTCAGCGGAGTCTAGGACACATAGATGAGCCCCAGAGACAGATCTTCAGTAAGGAACTCGTCACCTAGACATCCATCGGGAAACACCACTGGAACCAGTGGACCACTTAAAATCTGACTTTGATGCAGTTGGAACAAACTACTGGTTCGTCTGGCCGGAGGGGAACTGGCCCCCCGTCTGAGCCTGGTTTCTCCCATGGTTTTTTCTCCATTCTGTCACCGATGGAGTTTTGGTTCCTTGCCGCTGTCGCCTCTGGCTTGCTTAGTTGGGGACACTTAATTTCTAGCGAAATCACTTGATTGCACAGATATTATTTAAACTGAACAGAGCTGGACGATGCCGTCACTAAATTCAATAATGAAATGCATTCAGCTGAAAATTGAGTGTTAAATCCTGTCATTTTACATTATTGACACAATTTTCCAATTTTGATATTGTGCGGTGCTTTGTTACAATTTGTATTGTTAAAAGCGCTGTATAAATAAAGGTGACTTGACTTTTAGTTGTTTGCTGTAATAAACATACTTGTGTGCAGTTAAATTCTCCTTTTTTACATACATGCCTATTATAAAACTGTAATTTGTATGTTCATACATATCCAACATGTACTCTAATGTTGCTGCAAAATCCATGTGCAGTGTGAAAAGAGTAAACGGTTAGAAGAATATCTTACCAGAAAAGGCCATCTCATGCAAGCTAGAGACAGAAAACTAAAAATGTACAAAAAACAATTAAATAAATAAGACTAAGTAAGCCTGCATAGAATATGAGGCAAGCTTACATGTGATTAGGTCAAATTGAGCCAGACAAACCATCAACCTGACCATCGATATTTTCTTTGCATATAAATTAAAAAGATGCCTCTTGACATATTGAAATGAATTGATTGCGACCTTTTGCTAATCACTTATAAATTATACTTGTTGCATGGTTGCTGAACAACAATAACTTTAACGAGTATTTAACATACCTCTTTTTCGTCTTGCTTCTAGATTTGATTTAGGTTTGATTCAGTTCTAATGGCTCATATACTGTGCGGCCTCCCCCTACTGGACACATCAGGAACAACAGGGGCGTAAAACTGTCTGATCCAGCAGCCTCCCCGTATAGCTTTCGATTTACGATCTCGGTAATAACACTTGATTCCTAAGGAATATATTCGGATTCTGACCGGAATCATGGTACGTGTGGCTAATGGAATATCTAAAACGGAAAGAAGTATGTATACAACGGAAATGCTGGAGTGAGCCGTCAAGACACGCACTTCCAGACATATTTCGGTTTACCAGAAGTAGATTAGAGTGCTGCTGCCCGAAGAGTCGTTATCACTGTTTAGAACTAACGTTACGATGTCTGGGTCTGAAAAATAACTAATGCGAGGTAGCTACTACTGTTTGTGTTTCAGTTGGATTAGTGTAATATCGTGCGTCTGACTATGACACACACTTCCGTGTTTGTACCCGTAGTTCCAGACCCGCAAACATGTCTGATAAATGACAAATATGTCAAAAAACAAGAATGGGTCAGTCAGAGAGCGGACATGTTCATGTCCCTTCAATGAAACCCAGATTAGACGCAGTTAGTTGCTTATGGTCTAATCAAACTGGCCCAGACATTTAACGCAGAAATATACTTTCTTTTCTGCTAGAAAGTCCATCTTAAGATAATAGATGTGAAGCGGGGGAAAACCAGCTGGTTTTAAAGGGGTTTTGATCACCTCTTTAGCTGGTCAGGATGGGAGACCACCTTAAACCAGCCAAATATGCTGTATTTAGCTATATTTATTAGCTGGTAGCTGGTTTCTATAGGTTCAAGTTGGTAGACCAACAATAAACCATTTACCATGGTCACTGTTTTATTTTTTTATATATATATTTTTTAGATTCTAGTTAAAAACTAGATAAAAATGAACAACTACGTTCCACAGCTGGATTTTCCAACAGGATTAGAACTGGAAGTGAATCTTTCTTCCTCTGTCAGTGCTCAGGTCTGCAGGTTCCTCTAGCTGTGGTTGAGGAGATCCTCCTGAAGCTGCCTGCTCATCAGGTGGTGCGAGTCTGTCGTCTGGTGTGTCATGAGTGGAAGGAGCTGGTGGACAGTGCTGCACACTGGAGAGAGCGCTGTCGTAGAGAGAAGATACAGCCACGTGAAGCTTCCAGACTACCAGATGACTGGCGCTTGTTTTACTTCTTAACTAAGAAACGACGTAACTTACTCAAGAATCCCAGAGCAGAAGGTGATTCTTATCAATATCACTGATATGCCATTGTAGTTTTTATAAATATTTTCAATTAATTTTTATATTTATTTTTTCATTTTATTTTAGTAGAAGTTGTTCTCGTTTTATTCTGTTTTTGTCATTATTAGTTTTTTAATGTCTGTACACTTATTAATTATGTCAGTTTTAGTTTATTTTAGTTCTAAATGAACATGAGAAAGGTTACCATTGCAAGTAGTTGAAATAAAATTAGTTGTTTTATATTATATTTTATTTTAGTTAATGTTTATTATATATCAAGTAATGATTTTTTATGGTTTAAATTTTAGGGTTAATTAACAATAACCCTGATTTACATAAGTATGTTTGATCAATAAGTGTCTTCAGAAAGAGCTTTACTTGCCAAGTGTGTTTACACACATGAGGAATTTGTCTTGGTGTCAGGAGCTTCCACTACTGAAAGTACAAACAGTGCAGACATAAATATAATTTAAGGTAATGACTTTATTAACGTGGGAATTTTTGTTTCAGTTAACATCTCTTCTCTGATGTTCTTATTAGATAAACTTCAAGGATGGAATATTGTAAAGAATGGAGGTGACCGTTGGGTTGCAGAGGAAAATAGGAAACCATTTCCAGATGAGACGGTCACAAAATGTTTTATAACATCTTATGGGTACATTTGATATGTTAAATCTTATAAGAACATTTTGAGCTCGGTCAATAGATGATTATCAATCAATCAGCAAGCCAATCCACACATGAATCACCAATAAACTTTGTCCTCAGGTTGTGTTTGAAGCAACAACTTATTGATTTGAAGAAAGAAGGCTACAGCGCTGCTTTCATGGATCAACTACAACCTCATATCAAAATATCAGACTGGTGAGCATTCACTCAAACTCATTTCATGCTTCTATATCTTAGGAGGGGACTTTCATTCTTTTGGTGATTAATTTAATACATTTTCTGTGAATGACTCTTCCATCTGGGTAATTATATTTAGATTTTAATATTTGTTATTGATATATAAATATTTGCATAAAATGTAACTTTGTTTAAAAAAAAAATTCAAACATGTCCAAAACTTCTTTGGAACATAAAGAATATTTTGCAAACCATCTTTTGTTTTTGGAAGTCAATGTGCTCCGGTGTCATTTGGACCCTGTTGACTTTCAGAACATCTTCTTTTGTGTTTTACAGTAACGATGACAGAATTTTAATTTTTGGATGAACTGTCCCTTTAAATGCAGTACTAGTGTTACTTACAAACCAGGTTCTAATATGAAAGCATATTTATGTAATGTCTTCTCTGCAGGTATGCTCCACGCTTTGATTGTGGGTGTCAGTATGAGATCAGTGTAGAGTTGCTTAATCAGAGGAAAAAACCTATCTGTACTTTTCAGCCTGAGACAGTTTTTTTTGAACAGTGGAATGATGAGCCGTGGTGTCAAGTGAGTAGCATAATACTGACAGTCAAGTTATTCCCCTACAGTTAAACTAACAGTCTCGGCTTCATTGTCTCTTTAATTGTTCTGCTTTATTTCAGATGACACATGTCTTTAAAGATTATGGACCTGGGGTTCGGTTTATCCGTTTCACTCATGGAGGGGTGGATACACAGTCTTGGGCAGGCTGGTATGGGATACGGGTCACTAACAGTAGTGTGGAGATCTGTCCAGCTGAAGAGAGATAGCGTTTATATATACACTCCTTAAATTAACAGGCATAAAAGTGACCTACAGATGAGAAATTATATGCAGTATTCCATAAATAAGATATCCCAAGTATAACCTTGCAAAGCTCTGTTGTGTATGTATTTAGTTTCAATAAACGCTGTATGTTAAACTGTTCAAATAAAGGACGTTAGTCTGCAACTAAATACAGGAATACACAGCACTTCTAGAAATGATTTCACTTAATGTAATCATCAGTTACATAAGTGATGGTATAATAATTGTATATAGGTTAATGGTTTCCAACTGATTATTACAAAAAATAGCTGAAAATGAAATGACTTCGAGGTGCAGTTAATTTTAAAGTGTTGGAAAAAGATTACATGTTTAAAGTATTTGATTAGATGAGTTATTGTATAGAATTTTTTCATTTATCTGCTATACTAATTTTGCATTTGTAACGGTTGTAAAAGAATGCAATAAATGTATACAGTGGAAAGGAAGTGAATGAAGCTGTAAGGACTTTTGCGATCTATACAAATGTTTTCAATCACTGAAACCATAAAAAAAAAAAAATACCACACTCTAAGAAATAAAGGTGCTGCACAATGCCATAGAATAACCTTTTTGTGTAAATGGTTCCATAAAGAACCTTTAACATCTGAAGAACCTTTCTGTTTCACAAAAGGTTCTTTGTGGCAAAAGAAGGTTCTTCAGATTATAAAAAGGTAAGGAAGAGATGGTTCTTTAAAGAACCTTTAACTGAATGGTTCTTTGTGGATCCAAAAATGGTTCGCTTGAAGAACTTTTTGAAGCACCTTTATTTTTCAGAGTGTATTTACAGAAGTGCATGTGATGTGCTTTGTTTATTCTGGAGCCAGAAGTGTCTGATAACATTGTGCCTTCATGAAGAGACTTCTGTATAAGAGTTCACCTCTGCAGACTTCACTCCAAAACATATTTATTCATTTTACTGATTGATTTTATCGACATGCATGGATAAAATGTGTATAGAAAAAAAAACATACAAAAGAAAGAAAATAAAGAGCAACAATTCTTCAGCAAATTATACTTCACAAACAAATCAAATAGCTCTGATCACTGCTTATTAATATTATTTTCATTCATTTCCAAACATTATTACAATGTGATTTCAGAAACCTATATTTATTTTTTATATAAAATGTTGAAATATTTGTTTTTGTTTTTTTGGAAAGCGGATAGTCATTCATATTTGTTCATATATCTTAAATTGAGAGAAATATAATTCACTTTATCAAATGTATCTTCTCAAAACAGGTCATAATAACTCATCTTGTGTGTGATTTTCTCGAAGGAAATGCCTTCCAAGGACTTTCTCTCTTCTTCACAAACTCTATCAACCATTTAATTTTTAAAGTGTCATTGAGAGTATTATAATATAAGACCTCCTGTCCCCTTGCTCTTTAAGATAACATAAATTACATCATTTTTTAAATAATGTGGTTTCTTTCTCCAAATAAAGTTATAAAGAATCTGATTTAGATCTTTAATAATCTTGGGAGGCACATCTAACGATAATGACGCATAGACCGATCTATCTAGATATACCTTCTGCCTTTGACAATAATACCCTCCCAAATATTGAGATGTCCCTCATTAACCACAAATTCAATTTCTTTTTAGTTTTCTCAATAATTGGTTCAAAGTTTAACTGACTCCTTTGTTTTTCCACCTTAATATGTTAAATTACGTTTAACTGGAATATTCTCTATTTCTGAAGAGGAGCAATCTTTGAGGGGAAATAATACAGATTTATCTAAATTCATTTTAAGGCCTGAAACACCAGTGAATTCCTCAATATATTTGGTACTTCAAATTAGTTTTTCAAAAACACTGCAGTGTCATCAGCAAATTGGCTAAGTTTAAATCGTACACCTAAAGCTGTGATACCATTAAATAGATTTGTTTTTAAATGCGATGCTAAAACCTGAGTGACAAATAACAATAAAAAGGAGAGAGAGGCATCCTTGCCTAATGACACGATGAATATCAAATCTTCGTGAGGTACCATGAGCAAGTTTGGCAGAACTTGTACACCCACTATACAATGTTTTAACGGCTTTCAAAAACATATCTCCAAAACCAAACAATTAAATAACTTTGAAAATAAAATCATGAATCACCGTATTAAATGCTTTATAGAAATCAATACATAAAACAAAACGATCATCCTCAATAAAGTAATTATAATCAATCATATCTAAGACAGGTCTAATATTATTCCTGATATGACGGGCTTGCATAAACCCAGACTGTTCTTCAATGTATTTCTCATGCTGCGCTCTCGCGACATTCGTCAGAGTTGTGGGCGAGGCCATGACACTTCCGGTAACAGTACTTTCGGTTTGGGATCTCGGTAAACATGTGATTATCAATGCTTAGAAGAACGTAATTTGGCATATAATAATGCGAAGGTAGCTACCATTATTTGTGTTTCAGGTTTTTTTACTGCAACATCGTTAGATTATGAGACATAACTTCCGTGTTTCTTTCCACACGCAGGTCCATCCAGACGCGCAAAAGTCACTTAACTTATATCATATCAATCAAAAACAAGGATGGGTCAGTCAGAGAGCGGACACATTCATGTTGCTTCGAGGGATCAAGACTCAGTAAGTTGTCGAGCTCTTGGTTTCAGTTAGCCGGTTGTCATAGAATTAGCATTAAATGAAATGCTAGTTGAAATGGACTGACTTGTCTTATGATAGATAGATCATCTTAGAGCAGCAATCAACCAGATGGTCATACCATGTTAAAATGGTCAGGGTGGAACATGGTAGCTGATGACCAGCTAAGAACCAGCAACCATGTTCCACAGCTTGATTAGAACTGGAAGTGAATCTTTCTTCCTCTGTCAGTGCTCAGGTCTGCAGGTTCCTCTAGCTGTGGTTGAGGAGATCCTCCTGAAGCTGCCTGCTCATCAGGTGGTGCGAGTCTGTCGTCTGGTGTGTCATGAGTGGAAGGAGCTGGTGGACAGTGCTGCACACTGGAGAGAGCGCTGTCGTGGAGAGAGCGCTGTCGTAGAGAGAAGATCCAGCCATGTGAAGCTTCCAGACTACCAGATGACTGGCGCTTGTTTTACTTCTTAACTAAGAAACGACGTAACTTGCTCAAGAATCCCAGAGCAGAAGGTGAGCCACAAAATTGAAAAGGTGTAATATTTTAAAGAAACAGTACACTTCATATTCTGGACTGCATTTCCCAGAGGCATCCAAGTTGATCATTTGGTAGAATTTTGCAGCACTTTATTGATATTCCTCAAACATTTAATTTTTCGTCTACTTGTTCTAGACTACTATACTATTTAACAGAAAAATTGTTGCCCCAAAATAAAAAAGTTAAACAATCTTTATAAATCTCAAACCGAATATTGTTTGTATCATACTGCGCATTATAATATAAAAATAATATAATATAACGTTTATATATAATATAAAGTTTGTGGCTTGACTTTTTTTTCTAACTTGGTTTAAGCACAGTGACCATCATGTTTATTGTCCCACAACTAATTTGGTTACACGGACGTTTACTCTAACCTCAATATCTTAGCTTAGGGTTGTATTCATTAGTACAAAAACAGATCTTTACAGCACATAAGAAAAAATACAGAAAAAGGTGTGAGAAAGTGCCATTTTCATAAAAACTTCCCTCAATTTAGAGTTGATTATTTCTGGTGGGAACCAAACTGGAAGATTACATTTTCACAGATACATTTCCTCTATGGTAGCATTCTGCTGTAAAAATTAGATTATGATTTTATGCTGGTTACAGACATAGAGCTAGTAGAAATCTGGGGAAAAGCCTACAGTATTCCCGTACTGTTAGATATGAATGTAGTATGAACACAAATAATAAAAATGAACAGTATTTACAGTAATAATGTTTATGATTGAAATTCCATAGCTTTTGTTTGTTAATGAGATCTGAAACAGTGGCTTTAAAGCAGGAGGCTAGGGACCACTTGGGGCACTCTTAGGCTGGCCACAATAAAAGGCCACTCTAAAATGTGCAGTTTTACTGTATTGGGGGGGTCCGAAAACCAGGCAGTATCTGGTGTGACCACCATTTGCCTCATGCAGGACGATGATGTATGATGTAAGCGGGTACCTACGATGAATCCAATACCAAATAAAGCACAATGACGGAACATAAAATAGTAAATTAGTCAGTAGTTGCCATGTTCAATACATCAGCATCTTAGAGATCTCTAATCAGTTAAATAGCAGAAGTTATTCCTCCACCACATGCGTGTAACATTATTAACAATGGTCCTATGTTGCTGAATCAATGTGCTTCTTACGACGGAGATGCGACCGTGTTCGGGAAACAGTCCTTCCCAAAAAAAAAAAAAAAATCCTTCCCATTGTCAATTAATCCTAAATGTTGAACCTTGAGTAATATTGATCCTTATATTCGGCCTTAAATTGTAAGTCTAAAGAACAACAACAATTGGCAAATGTTGTGAGCCATGATGGCCACTGTGGTTAAACCACATAAAATTAAAAATACTGGTATTGCAATAACAATACACAGAGGTAATGGTCAAGCAGCGTTCATTGGACCACTTTAAATGAAATGGCCCTAAATTCACTCAATATTTAAATGATTAATTTGAACACTATTCGTTTACCACCATATTCCCTTCTGAAAATGCAATGCCAGTGTCACTTGCTCCATTTATATTATGTGCTCCTCTCTGCTGGTCTGATTAGAGGAGTTCAGTGGATGGAATATTGTACAGAATGGTGGTGACTGCTGGTCAATAGAAGATAATTCGGTAGAAATCCCAAATTGCACAGCCTCAAAATACTTTGTCACTTCATACTGGTAAGTTTGATACGACCTGTTCTTCAGTTGATAAGTCAAACCTAAAATAAATGGATTTAACCAAAGAGATAATAGCTGAGGCCTTCTTTGTCACCCATAAACTTTGTCCTCAGGTTATGCTTAAAGCAACAGCTGATTGATTTGAAGAAAGAAGGCTACAGCGCTGCTTTCATGGATCGACTGCAACCTCATATCAAAATATCAGATTGGTGAGTGTTCGCTCAACTCTCTGATTTCATGATACAGTATCAGTGGTTTATACACTGAACAAAATTATAAACGCAACACTTGTTTTTGCCACCATTTTTTCATGAGCTGAACTCAAAAGATCTAAGACTTTTTCTATGTACACAAAAGGCCTATTTCTCTCAAATATTGTTCACAAATCTGTCTAAATCTGTGTTAGTGAGCACTCCTTTGCCGAGATAATCCATCCACCTCACAGGTGTGGCATATCAAGATGCTGATTAGACAGCATGATTATTGCAAAGCTGTGCCTTGGCTGGCCACAATAAAAGGCCACTCTAAAATGTGCAACTCATCTTTGAGTTCAGCTCATGAAAAATGGGGCAAAAACAAAAGTGTTGCATTTATAATTTTGTTCAGTGTATATCATCCCAGTTAATAAAGTTTAATTTGAGAATGTTTTGTCTGATGCAGGTACGCACCACGCTGTGATTGTGGAAGTGTGTATCAGATCTGTGTGGAGCTGCTTGATAAGAAGAAGAAACCCATCAGTACCTTTGACCCTGAACCAGTTTTCTTTCCACAGTGGAATGAGCAAAAGTGGTGTGAAGTGAGTAGAAGAAAAGAAAATGATCCATTAAACCTGATAAAATAACTGTCATTCTCACCATATATAATTTATATAATTCATTTCAGATGACACATGTCTTTAAAGATTATGGACCTGGGGTTCGGTTTATCCGTTTCACTCATGGAGGGAAGGATACACAGTTTTGGGCAGGCTGGTATGGGATACGGGTCACTAACAGTAGTGTGGAGATCTGTCCAGCTGAAGAGAGATAGTGTTTTACTGTCTGAATTAGTTCTGCTATGAGAAACACTGTTATATGTAACCGTGATCTTAAAAGGCTTATAAAAAAACTGCATCTCTCAGTATTGCACGCAATTTGAAGACTCTATCATGATCATTCTGTATTAGTTTTTATTTTTGGAATACACATAAATCAAATTTTAGCTGTTTATATTTCAAAAGGCCTCTTGTCCCTCCTTTCTTCTTTATCAATACCTTATTATCTCTCAAGCATTGTGTTACACTGAGACCGAGAATCTTAAAGGGAAAGGTCACCCAAAAATACAAATTCTGTCATTAATTACTCACCCTCATGTCGTTCCAAACTCATAAGACCTCATGGTACTCTCATGAATGGGCATTGAAGACTGACACAGAAGAGAAGAAATTGTTGAATAAAGCCGTTATATTTGTTTTCTTTGCACACAAAAAGTATTCTCATTGCTTCATAACATTACGGTTGAACCACTGATATCACAGTGATATTAATGATGTCCTTACTATGTTTCTGGCCTTGAACATGTCAGTTGCGCTGCGGTCTATGGAGGGTCAGAAAGCTCTTGGATTAAATCAATAATATCTTAATTTGTGTTTCGAAGATGAATGAAGGTATTACGGGTTTGGAACGTGGTGAGGGTGAGTAATTAATGTCAAAATTGTATTTTGGGATGAACTATCCCTTTAAACAGAGTCATTCATGTTTTGTGTTAATAAGGAGGGCCATCATTAAGAACTGTTCCCCTTATGTGATGTTTTTAAATGCTTCTTTTAACGTACAAAATGCAACTGCTACTGTTTGAAAGGATTGCTTAAAACTAAAGTATTGGGGGAGTGAGCTAAAATGTAGCAGTGGGAAAGACGTATCGCCCCTAAATTAATTTTCATGTGACCAAATATTTAAAAAGGGCCGATCTTATACAGCTGCGTGTTAGAGAAATAACATGAGAAAAAGTGATTTTTATCATTTTTGCACTCTTTATCCTAATCTAAAAATGTATATACTTTTTGGCAAAGTAGCAATGAATAAAACCTTGTATATTTTTTGTCATCACATTGAAATAGTATATTTTTAAAGGAAGATAGTTTCTGTATAAATATTTTTTCAGAATTTTCGAATCTCTCAGATATTCCCCAGTGACTCAACTTGACATAACACAATTTACCCCTAAACGTGGGACAAGACATATTCATATGGCTCTGTAAAGTCTTCTATATTAAGCTGATGACAGACATAAATTAAAGTACTTACTTCAAAAATGTCCTTCCTATTTTAAATCAAAGTGGCCCAGCTTAGCCCACTCTACCCTACCATATCTGAATATCTTTGTTATTGAAGGGTCATTAAAGTCTTAAAGGCACTACAGTAACATTTGCACACATATCATCTCATCATGTGATATGAGTACCGAGGTAAATGACAGGGAAAAACACCCGTTGAGTAAAAGCAACTGTTACTTTCCTGATAAAAGCCTGGACAAAAATAAAACAATCCTATTGGTTTACACCCAGATTTGTCTTTGATGATGCTTCTGTGTCCAGTTCATAAAACCACACATTTGCATGTCTTCTGTGATCCTGGGGGCTCTAGAGCTGCTAATATCGCCTCATCAAATACGTTCTTAAGTCCGTTCTGTAACAAAGGGGGGGAAAGGGAATTTCTTTGTTATACTAATAAAGAAAAACATTTAAAACTTAGCTTTATATACCCACCTGTGTTAGAGCAGAGCATTCAACATATTTCACTGCCTTTAAGTCTCTGGCTAGGTTTTCAGCTGTCTCTGGTTTGATTGGCTTTTGTTTGTTTCTTGCAAGCCTTGCAATAGTTACAGGATCATCTCGAAGGTCAATCTGAGTTCCAACCAGCAGAAAGGGGGTTTTCGGAGAGTGATAAGTTATCTCAGGCACCCACTGCATTATAAAAGAACTGCTGTTAGCAACAACACATTATTCCACATGACTGACATATCATTGAAAGACTCACCTTTTCTTTTACATTTTCAAAGGAGGACAGAGAAACTATGGAGAAACAAACTAGGAAGACATCTGTTTGGGGATAGTTTAAGGGTCGTAACTGATCCTGACCTACAAAATATTGAAATATATTTTGATTTGTCAGGATCAGTGCCAAAGTTGACAATGCTTTATGAATAGTGTTATTATCATACCTGCAGCATCAAATAATCGAATGGTATACGGTTCACTATCAACCATTACAGTCACAGCTTGGTAATCAAAAACCTGAGAAAAAAAAAAAGAAAAGTAAAACATGACAAAGCAACTGAATTGACACGACACTGCTGATTTATTTTTTCCAGTATGTGTTGCAAGTGATGGGATTTCTGGGATGGGATGACTGTCTATTCGGCAGGTTATCACTGATAATAGGTATACGGGTTGCATTTTTTTCTTTCTTACGCTAGTCGAGATAAACATACCAAGGAGAGCAATAGTATTACATGCATAAATGTAAAAAAAAATCCTTACTGTTGGTTCTGATGGGAACTTGTTTGTAAATGAAACCAAAAGGCAGGTTTTACCCACGGCTCCATCTCCAACTACCACACATTTAATTGTGGACGTTGCTGTTGTCACAAATTGTTTTCCAGCATCTGGTATCAAAGTATCTGTAATTATTAATACATATTATTCAGTGGGGATTAGGGAGCATACATTGGGATTTGTCCCCATATAACAGACCTAAAGGTGAACATCTTGTAAATGATTTAAGTACAAAATGCTTTTTGAGAACTGTAATTATTAAGATAGAAATATTTATTCATTTGTGGGGATTCTGTTTTGACACACACACACACAACAGAAAAATACATTTGACAAAAATACCCAGGGGAATTTTGAGATTGAATCAGTTTTCAGCGTGGATTTGTCCCACCTATAACAGACCTAAAGGTGAACACTTTGTAAATTATTTAAGCTACAAAATGCTTTTTGAGAACATAGTATCTACTAAGATAGAAATTAATTATGTATTTCAGTCAGATGGGTTATGTATTTGTCATTCTGTTTGACACACACAAACAGAACAGAAAAATATTTTCCAAAGGGCCACAGGCTGAAAATCCTGCTTAATGTTTTTGAAAGCTGTTGACAATCTTAGAAAATGAGAATGTGTCACTTGCTTTCATTCATTCTGTGAATACAAATAACCTAAACAAAACTAAGAAAAATATTCGTATTGTTTAGTTAAAACTTTAATATTACTTATTAGTAGTAATAATTCCATGATGTTAATAAATACTTACCACCAGTTTTTAGTCTAAAAATATTGGTCTTAATTAAAAACTTTTTATGTCGGGAGGTCAACATTTTGATAATGACCCACATTACAGGATAAAATATAAACAAAAGCATGATTTCGAAAAGAAATGTCTTTATAAGATCTCTTAAAGCATAGCACATAACACACAAGTGATCAGATTGTGTTGACTGACCGAATTTTGACATTGTGATAGATACCTAGTTTCTTATCAGCTTGACGAAACATGTTTAAACAACGGATAAACTTTCTGCTGTTAACTATGTAAACGGATCACATATACACATACTTTCAACTTTTACTCTACACATTGTACTTAGAATTAACTATTTTTACAACGGGTAAGAATTTGCCATGGCTGTCCATCCAGAACACGCTTCTGCCAATCACACTTCAAAATAAAAGTCCCCATTCCCGTTTCATTTAAAGCCGCAGTAAAGACTCTCACATACCCTCGAAATAAACTCATTTTTTATTGAAAGTCAAAATATTATTAACTCCGTGGAGATTGCAATAAACACAATTAACAGCCCTGTAAGAACAACTAGGGCTTCTGTTCGGAGTAAAAATGCTGCAGATATTTAAACTGTGGAGTAAAAAAAACGTTATTTTTATTCTCCTATCCAACATTTCATACAAATAGACACTTCACTTATTTTAAATAAGTACTAAACTATCCAGGGAGCTTAAACAAACAAACTAAACATTTTATAAAAAAAACTGAATTAATGAAAACTTTTCATTTCAATCCCTGGTCATCATTAATATTTAGTTCTTAAATCAAGACAAATCTAAACAGGATTGATCATCTTGGCACTTCACAGAGCAATACACTTATTTACCAGGTTTCTACATTTGAATTAAAACAATGAAAAGTGACAAACTGTTGCATCCCCGAGTCTTTTTACTTATAAAGAAAAAGATTAGAAATGCACTAATCAACTTCAATTCATTTCAAGAGGACCTAGTCACAAGCAAAGTAATCCTTCAGTGGTGCTAGAAGATGTCTTATGACCGGGACGCTCCAGGACTTCCCCAATACTCTCTGCCTCTGCATACGCCCCAAATTTTTCACATCTGTGTAATGCTTCGGAAATCCAAATATTCTGACAAAGATAAGTGTGAGAATCAGCATAAATCAAATATAACTGGGAATGAATTTTGGTAAGACATAAAACTGAAATAGCAGAAAAAGTTGAAGTTACTTCTCCAATTCAGTGATCCACAGACTATCAGCTTCCCCGTTCATAATGACGGGGTAATGCCGGTCATCAGTGCCCGGCTTTAGTATGTTAGGCCGTGTGGTGATAGTACGAACTTTTTCATACTGCAAAATGGTAAATTACATGGCGTCAACACTCTCAATCAAATGTAATGCTATCATTGAAGTTATTATATACTGCATATCTTTGGCTAGAAGCTCATGAGAAAACCTTTGCAGTGCGGCCAGGGTCCAGACATTCCTGAAGAATCAGTTTATCATTCGGAGATGCTACGATTGGTCTGGTCAAAACAGAATTAAACAAGATCATAAAATCACATTTATTTCATTTACATGGTTGAGTGCCTTAAGTCAATGTGATAGTCATATGAATATAACTGACGCACCTGTTCATGCCAGGTATGTTCCCCCAGAAGTATCTTGCTCTGTTAGCTGGACTCACTTTCACAGCATCAATGAGCACAGGGTTACACTAAAAACAAACCAAACACACTTACTACACCATGAGTCTAAACATTCTTGTAAAATCTGATCTAAGTTTCAAGTAAAATCTCATAGACTTGACATACAAGCTTTTTAAATGTATACGAATTTCTGAGAGCCTTTAGCAAACCTCTATCCAACATACTAAAGAAAACTTACTTCCAGAAAGCGGCAAATGTCAGCTTTAACCTTGTTTTCCATTACCACAACATTCTCAAACAGCCAGAAAAATGGCCGTGGGTCATCCTCCTTTGGCTTCAAAATATTCAGAAGACGGTAATATTCGAAAAACAGCCGCCCTGAGCCCTCTGCAGAGAATAAAGAGGATTTCAGATGCAACGAATTGTGTTATGTTTTAACATGAGATCAAGTGTTGAGTCTGCGCAAGTAGTTCAACAAAATCCCTACATTTGATGAAACGTGTTCATTTTGATTATTCACATTTTTGCTTATGCAGCTCCATGAAGACAATGTTTGCCAAACTTTTTGCCAATTAAGACAGGCAGATTATACTTTGCCAGATCAAGAAAGTGCTTGTTATTTTTTGTGCAACATGCATCAGATGTGTCTTACCAAACAAGCCCTTTCTGTGGGGATTGGCCGTGCACAGGTCATTACAAGGACTTCCTCCAATGAGAAGATCAAACGGGCCCCATTTATCAATCTGAAAGACAGAATAAACCCAATGAGTGTGTCGTGTCGTCTTCAGATGTGCACAGAGATTTTATTTAATAACAGAAAGCAAACAAAAGGTTGAAAAAATGATTTTGTAACCGTACATGTTTTTTCGTAATGTTCTTGACATCTTTCACATAAGTGATTTTTCCATCATGGTTGACCATAGAAACGGTAACAGATTCTTCATCAACTTCCGAGGCCACATATATTTCCACTTTGAAGCCAAGTTCCCTCAGAACAAGGTATCCTGAAACATAAAAATGTATTTGAATGAGCCACACTATAAGTGTATATTACACTACAAGTGGTTGAGCAATTCTGCAAGTTTTACCTGTGGCTATACCATCAAATAAAGAAAGCACTCTGATTGGACGTCGCTGGTTAGCAGGGATTGATGGGTAAACACGGTGGGGCTCCTGAGGAGGACATATGTCAGTGGTGGAACCAATACAAAAGCTAACCAGGAAGATCATTCAACATTCATATAAGATGACTAAAAATATAGTACAAACACTAACCAACTCCATGGCGCTGGTGTTGGGAAAGAATTCCTGCACACGGATGCTCCAGTCATGCCTGGGCTTCAAAGCTCCAGAGCTGCTCTCAGGTGCACACAGGTAACACGTCCATGGGTCCACATTTTTCAGCCGGTTAAATGTCCCTTCACCCACTAGTATATCCAGACAGTCCACACAGTAGCAGCTAGAGAATGAGACCAAATTAGATTTGGGTCAAAATTATGAAAATAATTACACTGTGTATTTCTAATTTGATATTTTTCCCTTGCAAATTTTATAATCGATTGAGTCCAATTTGCAGTTAACCTGCATCCCAGCACCATTTAACATGCATAAACATGATTCAATTTACTTATCTGATTAGGGGCAGAGAAATAGTGCAGAATCTCAAATGTACGATGAATCTTTGTTTTAAAACCTAAAACAAGTCCTTTTTTTATTTTGTAAACTGTTTTGTGACCAACACAAACAAAACTCACCGACAACAACTGCCATGGCCGCACAGAATGACCTCCAGGCCTGAACAGCAAACGGTGCAGTACGACTGATAGCCATCTTCATCATATCTGTACAAAGTCTCTGTGAAATTAAACTGACAAAAAAACAAGCTGTCAGAGATCGAAGAAAAATTAATGGGAGAAACTAGAGCTCAGTGGTGGTTAAAGTCCCACTTCACTTGTTTATTGCCTATTTAATGCTTTCTGATTCAGACAGGAGCTGTACTCCCACCAAAAAGCTTACTGAGGGAACTGTCTTGCCTTAAAAGGGACTTTAGCTTTATGCGGAGTATGGTTTTATACAGATGATTTAATAAAACTGTTAATAGCTGAAAGAGCCAAACCCTTTAAACAAGAGCATGTGTTTGTCAATCCTACATTCACTGACTGGATCATTGAAAACTACAACAGTGCAATTTCACCGTACCTTGCATTTTAAGCACAGGCTGCCTTCGAAGAGTGGGTGGATGATGTCAACGAATGTACTCCCGCATGACAAGCAGAACTCTGAAAGTGAGAAGAAAAGAAATAATGATGAACTTCACTCATTATCAATAGATACTACAATGGTTATGAAAAAGCTTCTTACTTTCAAGGTCTATCTTGTTTTCCAGAAATGTATGCACCATTTCATCTGTGAAAACATTCAAATAAACTCCAGGTTAACTGTTGTTTTTTAAGTTTACATAATGCTTTAATAAATATAAATGGTGCACATACATCTTTTTTGGCTGTTCTGTCTGGACTCAACCTGCATACTTTCGCAGTGAGTTAGACGGTTATTCATGTGAGTATCTTTCTGTTCTCGACAAGTCCTTACAGTCTGCGAGGATCTCCGATTCCATTTTGGATGCATGAATTTTCTGTAAACATGTGTTTTCCCAAGGTTTATCGAACCTTTGTGCAGGTCCAGAGATTCAGGGAGCTTATTCAGAGATACAGTTAAGTTAAATAATTTTTCTCGTTGGTCTTTGTAGTTTGGAGAGGACCCAACATTCCCATTCACTGATCGAGGCATAAAAGCCTGTTCTAAGGAAGGAAAAAAAGAACAATAAATACACAACAAATTTGAAGTTTAATACTACAGTCCTTGCACTAAAATAGAGTGTCTTTCAGTGCTAATCTGTTGCATACCATTGTATTCTGATTGAGGTCGAAGTCCATCTGGACCTGATGGCTTAAAACCTTCAAAGGCCCAGTCCAACATGACTCTAAACAATTCATCCATAGAGTCCATCTCAGGAGAAAAAAACATTCTACTGCGCCTGGATGCCACCTAGACCATAACATGTATAAAACATTTCTTACGTGTCTACGTTTGTCTTCACATACTTGCATGGACAATTATTAGGTCTTAGCAGTTTTAGGAACAGAAATCAAGATTTTTTAAAGAGTAAACAAAAACATTATATCTGTGAAATTACAGCAAAATGCTGGGACTGCTTCCAAGAACTGGTTTTCCAGACTGTAAAACTGTCACACTAAATTGCACCCAGGTAAATGGATCTTAGAGCACTAGAAACATGGTACTAACAAAATATGATTTGCATTACCTGCAGAGAATTGAAGATTGCATCTTTATATGTAGCTACTGTAGCGAAGGAATTAGAACAGAAGCACTTAGCAAAGGGAAAAAAGGGCAGGAGGTCATCTTCTTGGATCTACAACAGAAAAATATTCATCACATGATCTTTCCTATCGAGTAAATAAAAGCAAAACCCAAAAGCTTGCATAAAAGACTCTGCATACTCATATGTGTACCTCTGACAGCATCCTGTTCCCAAAGAAAAGCACTTTACGCATGGAACCACACGGCGTCTTGCTGTCCCAGCTCTGAACCAGTCCAGGCCAAAGACCAAAGCCCTCAATAGGCCCCCAAACCATCTCACCCACTGTGAAACCATCCTAAAAACACAGAAGTTGTTACACAGTCTTTTTTTTAAGGTGCAGAAATCTTTTACTACAATGCACAAATGTAATGTAAAAATATCTTTAATTTTATAAATGTTGACGTTACCTGGTATGGAATGTTTGTTTTCTCATTGTTATGCGAGATTATTCCTTTTCTTTTCTGGTAGAGAAAAACAGTGTGTTCAATCATGATATCCAGAAACAAAACAGCACGCTTCTCTGCCAATAAAAATTACATATTTACCTCAATCCATATGAAATCATCATCACTACTGCTGCAATCGTCATCACTGCTGCTGTACTTATCGTCATTATCAATGGAGACATTTGGATGATGTCCTGGAAACAAAGACCGGGCAAAGACAGAGTTTGATTTGGGTCACGTCCAGAGCATGTGAGCGAAGCGGAGCGGTGTGACGCTCAGCTCAATATTCGCTTTGTGGGCGTGCGCTCCGCTCAGTCGCTCACGGCCAAAGCAAATGCTCCGCTAATGTTCCGCTCACGTAAACCAAATCCCGCTCAGATCATTATATTTTTTCCCCGTTTATAATGTAATTATTGAATACATTCAATTAAAGCAGTAGTCCAATAAGTAACGGTTATGTTTCAGGGTGACATTCAGCTTTTAGAATTGTATTAATTTAAATGTATTAAATAAAAATTATTCATTTAAAAACGGGTCTTGTTTTTGAAGACACATGACAAACCTTCGTAAAAAAATTAAATAACTGAAAAAGTAGCCAATACTTTTCCATGAAAACACAGCTTTAATTATTGTGCAACAGAACATTCAAAACACGCACATAAGATTAAATGCAGATATAGAATTTCACAAAATACACCTTGCTTATCAGGCCCATGAAAGCACACACAAGAAGAAATGGACTTAAATAATTATTTTGTGGCATAAATAAAAGAAACACACTTTCTAAAATTAAAATAGACCAAAACTGCGGTCTATTAAACTGTCTGTCAATCTTCACAGGATTTTAGAATTTGCTTTTAGAAATATTAGCTTAGACAAACTATTACTTAAGTCTATTCCACAGATTCTCGAACTAGCAAATTACCATTTTGGGTTGAGCGAGCGTATTGAGCAAGCGGAGCGTAATCTTCAGAAAGGCGCTCTTCGCTCTGAAGGAAATATGACCGCTATGCTCCCCGCTCCGCTCACATGCTCTGGTCATGTCCCAGAGTTTCAGAATAGATCAAATTCAACTAGCTGGTATATTTGAGCAGGGCATAATACCTTTTGTGTCATTTTGACTTTCTGGATCTGAATCAGAAGAGATTGCCACAGTATCCTCCACTTCCATTGCCACAATATTTTCCACGTCCCATAAGTCATTGCCATCTGAGAATCAAACGTATTTGTTAGAGTGTGATGCAAAGCAGATAGAGATCAGCTCCTCGATATAGTATTTTAACAACCTAGTTTTCAAGTTCCAAAGATCTAACATATCTTTCAGCGTTAAAGGTCGCAACAATTCCATTTTAGATGCATTCATTTTCTGTAAACATGTTTGCCAAAGGTTTATTGAATCTTTGTGCAGGTCCAGAGATTCAGGGAATTTATTCAGACATATAGTTAAATGTCATTCAGCTTTAAAGGTCACTACAACAACCTGTGTGTCATTACCGCATGTGATGCTCTCTGGGCTGAGATGCGATGGAGCACTTTTATATGAGCTGCTGTCTGTGACATCATCCTTAGCCATGTCCTTCATTTTCCTCTCCTTTGAGTCAGTTTGTGGGAACATCTGAGATACAGACAGCCACACACAAATACAAAAACCAAACTTTTAGATGTTTATGTAAAGCTTGTTCATTACTATGCGTGTAAGGTGGTCTGGGTGATTGTTAGCATGTTGCCATCCATTTGCTAGGCCACTGCTAGTTAGTTCCTTACTAGGCCATGTCAAAATATCTCAAGCTCACAATATTCTGGTCCACAGATATGGATTTGCATACTTCCATAGGTAGGCTTTTTTTCTCCACACATTTTTGTATGCCAGATAAAATTCTTGCCTTTGCAAACACCACTAAATATACTTCAATTAAAAGTTCTGAACAAGTTAATTTTAAAAGCATTTAAAGGAAGTCAAGCATAGTTTCTCAGACTAATAAGAGTTCTAGGACACTTTAAATGTCATCACAGGTTGCTTAATTCAAATAAAACTAAATACATTTTCATAAACTCTTTACATTAAAAGGAGTTGGAGAAATCAAATTTTGTGACAGATATCTGATCAATTATATTTTGGTTTCTCAAGCTCTTCATACTTTAGTGACTCACCTGTTCAAAAATGATCTCTTTTTTCAATGTTCTAGGCAAAGCCAACAAGCTAAGGATTAATTTCCCAAAACTTGATGTCCTTCCCATAATTCTCAGCTCAGTCTTCCAGTACTCCTCCATTGACTGGTCGGCTGGGTGTGTGTCACCTCCATCAATGAACTGGTACTCCAAAAACTCATCTGTGAGTAAGCTGACATTCTCAGGGCTTGAGCAAACCCCAAAACAGACACCTAAATCTTGAACTATTTTGCCAGTCACTTCAAGCTTTTTTCCTGGACTCAACACTAATGACAAGTTTCTCATGGTGGAATCGGAGAAGGGTAAATGTTCAACAATATCAACGGTCACAGTCGTGTAGAAGGAGATGACAGAACTGTGAAATATCTCCAAATAGTCAGTCAACTCTTCAGAGCATTGCAGGAGAAAATCAGCAGCCTGTTTGCCAACTTTAACCTCTCCTCTAGGTAAATGTCCCACTGGTTCCTGTATAAGCGAGGTCTTTCCTCTCCTATGGAACAATTCAGCTGTTTTCGGTCTGAGGAAACTCACTGTGTAGAATCTCACTAATTGAGAAGCGTCTTGGAGGAGCTGTGTCACACTGACACCTCGGTCAATATTCTCCTGAAAATCACAAAGCGGTTGCAAAGCATGGCTAAGAAATAGGATGTTGAGTCTTATTTTGGGATCACTAAGATGAAAGAACACTTTTTCATCTGCTTCCAGAGATCCAAAGTATTTCTCAAGGTCTGACCAAGCTAATGTCATTTTCTTGATGATTCTCCAGAAGAGAGAGCATTGGGACGTCAGGATATTACTGAAGTTCAAACAATCAACATCTTCAAGCAAAGTTTGTAGAGAAGCTGGGAAAGAAGGAAAGTGCTTGTAGATCTCTGTGATGAGATTCACAATCGGGCCAGAAATCTCCATTTTCTCAACACCACTGTGACACACTCGTCCCGCCATATCTGTAAGTCCACATAAAGACACAATCTCTGGTTTCAGCAGCTTCAGTCCTGAGAGAAGATCTTCATGATCTGGGAAATTTGAATAAAATATTGCCATGTTCATTAGAGGTATTCTAAACTTCTTCAGCATCTCCACAATGCAGGTACAGATGGCATCAGCAGTCTCTTCCTCTGGATGAAGAACATCAAGCAGTCTGATCTTGGTTTCTCCAGCCACTTTGTCAAAAAATCCCAACAAGACCACACTGGCCTCCTTGTCCTCAAGCTCCACTCCATGGTATAAATAAAGGCAGTATGGAGTCTGACTGCAGAAAGCTGTAATGTCTTCCCAGTATTTCTGGCCTAATACTAGACTATCCTTGCCACTGGCAAGGTTTGATCCAGCATCAGGTGAGCCATACTTTCTGATGAAACACATTGTTGCTGGATTGCAGGAGAAAGAATTATCTGATATCTTTTTAGCATTTTTAATGTTCTGGTTTGGATACTTTGGCTGTTTGAGGCTCGATGGACGTCTCCTCTTCTTAGCTATAATTAAAAGAATGACAAACAGTCATAAAATGGCATTAAGTTCACAAGACCATATTTAATTTTTCAATATGCCTAGTCAACAAAAATAGACTGAACGTAAACACCTACTCATTTCAAGCTCTGCGATCACAAACAAATCTAATGTTTTCAGGATGTTACCATTCACCAACAATGTCTGCTCAAGTTCCTATAAAAGAGGTACAAATACAGGGATTAAATAATTAATAATATTGATCACTGCATATCATAATTATTCTAAAAACACTGCATTATAAATCAATAATATAAATATATAAAAACTCAAAAGTGTCTTAATTATATAAACATTAAAATGGGAATCACATCAGACTGAACCTAGGAAAACGCACCATGTAGACATACATATTTAATGTCTTATTTTAATGTTTGGGGAAGATATTTTAACTTTCATACCCAACTTCACACAAACAGTTGGACATCAGTAACAACATGACTGGTACACACAATTCAAAACAGTGTTTTGATTGGCTGGGAAATAAAAAATACCTGATTAGGTGAGCTCCACTTGACTGTATGTCACTGAGATTCTCCAATATTTACATTCACCAACACTTGTCCATAGCCTGCAGAGATATTCTATGTAACGTTAATGTTAGTCTGCAAAATATAATCTGGATTCTACAACTAAGACGCGTAAAATATCTCTGAAATCACAAACAAATATTTAGTCATATACTTTTAAGTAGTTATTTAATAAAGACATTGATAAACTATTGTTAGTAAAACGGTTAATAGTAATTAACATATTGTTATTTTTAAATGATAAGTAACGTTATTCTGTGGATGACAGGAGAAAGCGCGTGCTGATATCAGACGCGCATCGTTAAAACGACATGAATTATGATTGTTGTGCTTCTCACTACACTGAACCATATTTTACTATATTCAGCTAGGCTATAACTTTGGATATCTGGTCGTTTCCCGCTTTCGCACTATGACCTTAGATTAATTCGCGCTGTATACACTATTGTCAGTCAGTGTGTAATGTGCGGGAAATGTGAAAATGCTAAACACCACATCAAATGCTGAAAGAAAAAGTAACAAACCGTAAAGATGTTCTCTTTTTGAACGAGGCACTCTCAAATGAAGACGTCTTTACAACTGGTATGTCTACAATTCAATAGTGACACTTGGAAGATAAGAATATTTCGAGAATGCGTTGGTGTGCATATCCACACGGGTCCTCGACAATTTACCGCGAAAACTTAAAACAGAGGAACCGGATGCTGCTGCTGCAAATGAAGCGAAAGCGGCCTTCCAACAGCATCCATTCATCCACATGCTACATTTATGTAAACACTTCACACATACTGCTATCCCTTACTTCTCTTCTTAATATTGTAAAATAGGACTAAAGGTCTACTTACACAGTGGAAGACTTTGTCATGACTGTCCATCCAAATACGCGTCTGTCTTTGCGTTTCAAAATAAAAGTCGCTTTGATTCACGTTTGATTTGGTACAAGTTAGTAACTATTTTAAG
This sequence comes from Ptychobarbus kaznakovi, assembly GCA_027422405.1. Taxonomy (NCBI): domain Eukaryota; kingdom Metazoa; phylum Chordata; class Actinopteri; order Cypriniformes; family Cyprinidae; genus Ptychobarbus; species Ptychobarbus kaznakovi. Next base: position 14,895,697 of record CM049794.1, on the reverse strand, counting down.
GCTTTTAAATACTAAAAATATATGAAAATTCTGAATATTTAAATAATAACAACTTATTCTAGTAAATATTACTTGAAAAATAAAACCTTTAGGGCTCTCTGGACATAAATGCCAATGAGTGACAGACAATGCTTAAGATCATTTAAAGGCAGCGGCTATTTGCATCTATTTGATAGATGCTATTTACACTAAGTGAAAATAGCAGCATTTTTAGTGATATGCAATTTACACTAGGTACAAATAGCATATTTTTTTCGCGCTATATGCTATTTACACAAGGTGCAATAGCTATAGATTATATTTACACTATGTTAAAAATAGCAGGATTTTCTGCTATTTATACTACTTATTGCAAATAGTGCAATTATTTGCACCTCGATACTGTAGTACATTATAAAAAAGTATGCAATAATAAATTATTGAAGGTACATTTTGATTATTAAATGAATGCCACCTTATTATAGGACAATAAAGCCCTCCCTACACAACCATAACCCTACCCGATACTTCATTTTCAACTTTTTGATTATTCCCTTCCTTTTATTGAAGATAAATGCCTTTCCGATGCGACATGAGATTTGAAGAGAAAAAAATGGGTCGATCGATTCGACGTCACAAGCTTTACCATCTGCGCACTAGAGTAGATAAACAAGTCTTTTGTAATATTGACCAATCACATGTTGGTGGGCGGAGTTAATGTAAATAGCCTCTGCCATCATGGCGGGTTATTTGCTCCTAGTGTAAATAGACACTCCGTAATTAAAATGCGGGGGCAAAGATGAACTGTTGTGAATTACTGTTTTTGTAACATTTGATGATTTTCTTTATTTTAGACACCAAAGTAATCTTGGTAATTAACAGAGCACTGCACACATCTATACATTTTGCTCAATCCCACATCAAATTTGTTACTCCATTTGAAGCTAAACATTATTGCAAATTAAGAAAATTGAAATTTTTAAAAAGTGACATGATTTGCGGCAACATTCAATAAAATGCAATCAACCTTCTTCAGTTTCCCAGCATCCATTTTTCCAAACAATTCTTCAGTTAGTTATACATTTTAGTTTTAAAAAAGGTAAAACAATTAAAAGCAACAAATTCTCATGTCCTTGAGTCGTTTCACACGACAGAAAAATATTAAAATAATCAATGTCTGTTCATTTCAAGAGGACCTAGTCACAAGCAAAGTAATCCTTCAGTGGTGCTAGAAGATGTCTTATGACAGGGACGCTCCAGGACTTCCCCAATACTCTGTGCCTCTGCATACGCCCCAAATTTTTCACATCTGTGTAATGCTTCGGAAATCCAAATATTCTGTGAAAGTGTCAGAATCAGCATAAATTAAATACATACTTGTATTTTACTTGTTATGTATAGCTAAGTATAGAACTAAAACTTACTTCTCCATTTCTGTGATCCATATGTTGTCATCTTTTCCATTCATGGTGATGGGGAAATGGGCGTCCTTGGTGCCCTGCTTCAGTGAGTTTGTCCGTGTGGTGATAGTGCGAACTTTTTCATACTGCAAAACAGTACATAACAGTTTCAGAAACTCATCACTAGTGATATCATTACAACAACTATATACTGCATATCTTTGGTTAGAAGCTCACGACAAACCTTTGCAGTGCGGCCAGGCTCCAGACATTCCTGAAGAATCAGTTTATCATTCGGAGATGCTACGATTGGTCTGGTCAAAACAGAATAAAATGGATGTATAATATATGTTTATTTACTTTAGTTTACACAGTTGAGTGTATTTTCCAGGTAAAAAAAACAAAAAGCGGGTGTGTTATTCATATGAATATAACTGACGCACCTGTTCATGCCAGGTATGTTCCCCCAGAAGTATCTTGCTCTGTTAGCTGGACTCACTTTCACAGCATCAACAAGCACAGGGTTACACTAAAAACACACACAGACTTATTACACCATGAGACAAAGTATTCTTTTAAAGGGGTCATGAACTGAGAAACTAAAATTCCCTTGATTTTGTGACATAAGAGGTCATTGTACTATAAATACATCCTGCAAGTTTCAGAACTCAAAACTTTGTTGTTAGTCTAAAAACAGCTTACATTGAAGGCAGTCTGCCAAAACGACAGCTTTGGGAATGTTCTACTCTATGATGTATTATGTATGTAGATGTGTGGAGGCACCGCCTTGTCTCCGAAGACAACAAGATACCGTTCAGTGCCAAGTTGTGGAAAAACAGTGTTTGCGTAGCCATCCTTCTGATGGCAACATTAAGAAAGACTGAATTAACGTTATTTTTAATGAAGATCCAGACCACGTCAGTAAAAACTTGGTCTTTTGTTCACTTCATTTTACTGCAGATTTGTTTACAAACAAGGCAATTCGATGCAGGATTTTCAAAAAGATTTAAACTAAAAAAGTATGCTGTGCCGACTATATTGGATCCGAAAGTAGTCACAACACAAGCACGAGTAACTCTTTTCATTAAGTGGTCATTATTGCTTTGTTTGTTAAACAGATCGTTTGATATGTGGCTCAGTGTTCCTGTGGCTCAGTGGTTAGAGCATTGCGTTAGCAGCGCAAACGTTGTGGGTTCGATTCCCAGGGAACACATGTACTGACCAAAGTATGTATAGCCTGAATGCACTGTAAGTCGCTTTGGATAAAAGCGTCTGATAAATGTAAATATGTATTGAGTTATTTATGCGTTTTTTACCTATATCACAGCAGCGTCCGTCTGTGAGGAATGAATGCATGCTGTCAAACATACACAACTGTTATCCAATCATAGCAGTGGGCGTTTACTTCCGAGTCTACAATCTGCCACACCTATTCAAACTAGGGATGCAACAATGCCATTTTTCAGAACCGATCAGATGCAAGTGCAGTTGAAAAAATATATAATCATAATCTATGACAAAAATACTATTATAAACTAGGTTAGTGGATAATTTAGCAGCAAAATATACTCTAGAGAGATCATGGGTGCACAATAATTTGATAAAATCTAGTGAAAATTTTTCTTTACAAATAAAAGTGAATAAGTGTACGACTAAATCTGGTAAAATTTTACATACATTTATATATACTATAAAATTAAAAGACATTTATTTTAAATGCATAGCACAGTAATGAAGGCAGCGACATATGATAAATAGGACAGAACAAGAAAGACTATTAATAATCTTTAATTGCGCAAAAGTATTATAAAATGCAAAGCTCCAATACAGAGCGGCACAAAGGGCTTATGCGCATCCTGTGCACAGAATGATGCGCATGAAGCAAAACAGAGTCCCAGCGTGCAGGCTGCGTAGCCCGAGTTGCATAGAAAAGTTCAAAGTACAAAAAGAAGAGATATTAACGCGTAGTGTATTAAATCTGTGCGTTAAGTTTATTGATCCTATTCTTTTAACAGTTTTAAACCTCAGTTACCGTGCGCTCTTGAAGAGAGTTTCATTGTTTTGACTGTAGTAACCGAACGCGACACGCAGTTTGAATGCTGATTAGAGGACAGACAGCCGCAGCAGAAAGAAGAGTTTATGTGAACTTGAATTTAATGACTTAAATATACATCTGTACCTCACATTAAACTATGGAACAGCTTCAGAACAACTGAAACAGTGCACGGAAACTTAATGGCGCTTTATAATGTTTGTGTCTTTCGTGGGGCTTAAAAGTAACACAGAATACTATACGCAAAATATCGGATTTGGATCAGTCTCGTCTGACCAATAACCGATCCGGCAGAAAATGACCGTATCATAGCCGATACGATACGGTGTATCGGATTGATGCATCCCTAATTCAAACAGAACGTTCTGATGAGGGGGGTCAAAAACAAGACAGAAAATAGCCTGTTACTTCTAAATTATGATGTTCTTTATGTAAAAATCTTGATAACATTATTAGTGGATCTGAGAGAACAGTATAAAAAAAAAAAAACAAAGGCAGTTCATGACCCCTTAAAAATGTGAGCCTATGATTCAAGAAAAATTAAATAGAATATAAGAGCTTTTCAAATTTACAATAAACTGCTTAGAGTATTTATGAAACTTCTATCCGACAAGAAGAACACTCACTTCCAGATAGCGGCAGATGTCAGCTTTAACCTGGGTTTGCATGAACACCACGTTCTCAAACATCCAGAAGAACGGTTGTGGGTCATCTTCCTTTGGTTTCATAACATTCAGAAGCCGATAATATTCAAAAAAGAGCCGCCCTGAGCCCTCTGCAGACAGTAAAGAGGATCTCAGATGCAATGAATGATGCTAACTGTTACATGTTTGACACGAGACCAAGCACTGAGCCTGCTCCGCAGTAGAATTTTTAACAAAACTTTCAATCTGGACTTACCATACAAGCCTTTCCGGGCAGGATTGACTATGGACAAGTCATTACAAGGACTTCCACCAATGAGAAGATCAAACGGGCCCCATTTGTCAATCTGAACAATGAAAGAGAATCAATTCAATGGGCAGACTGCTGAGAAGTCTTCTTCAGATGTGTAATTAAATCTCAATAAATATAGTTTTTTAACATTTAAAACATATTCAAAATTAAAAAGATAAAATACAATTCTGACGCTTCCAGATAAACAATAAATCCATATGAATGTTTACAGCATTCAAATCAAATGAGGCTCTTTCTTGCGGGTCACGCCAACATGTTTGAACTTCCACAAGAACCAATGAGGTTTGGTCTCACTAGTCAAGCAGGAATAGTTGAGCTTCTGTTTACGTTCACTGATCAAAGCTTGTACGTGAATAAAAGCCAAAATTAAATCTGTTCATCAAATAAAGTGACCGTCTCTCTTCAGAAGACAGGGATTTTTTTCATACATATGGATTTATTTTTGATCTCTTTACAAACATCTTGACGCATCAGAATTTTGGGTGAAGAGACTGTTAGTGGAGGAACAGAAATCTCTCAGATTTCATCAAAATATTTTATCACCAAAGTCTTGTGGTTTTGGAATGACATGAGGGTGAGTATATGATAACATTTTCATTTTGGGGTAAACTAACACTTTAAAGACAAGAAAAAAAAACAAGATGAGAAATTATTTTGAACCATACATGCTTTTTCGTTATGTTCTTGACATCATCAACATGAGTGATTTTCCCATCATGGTTAACCATAGAAATGGTGATGGATTCTTCATCAACTTCTGAGGCCACATATTTTTCCACTTTAAAGCCAAGATCCCTCAGAACAAGGTATCCTGAAACATACAAATGTAAATAAGCCACATAACCAGTACAAGAACAGACTATAATAAGAGTGAACAAGTGGTGTAGAATGCAGGCAGTTTTACCTGTGGCTATACCATCAAATAAAGAAAGCACTCTGATTGGACGTCGCTGGTTAGCAGGGATTGATGGGTAAACACGGTGGGGCTCCTGAGGAGGACATATGTCAGTGGTGGAACCAATACAATTTACAAATCAGAAAGACCATCCAACATTTTTATAAGATGAACTACTACATAAAACAAACACTAACAAACTCCATGGCGCTGGTGTTGGCAAAGAATTCCTGCACACGGATGCTCCAGTCATGCCTGGGCTTCAAAGCTCCAGAGCTGCTCTCAGGTGCACACAGGTAACACGTCCATGGGTCCACATTTTTCAGCCGGTTAAATGTCCCTTCACCCACTAGTATATCCAGACAGTCCACACAGTAGGATCTAGAGAAGTGAAGAAGACCAAATTTAACTATACAAAGTTGGATACACAAGTCAGTGAAAATACTACTTACATTGCATTCAAGCTACACATTTTATCAGATTTTGCTTTCCCTGGGAATCAAACCTATGACCTTGTTTTACCAATATCATAAACACTCACCGACAACAGCTGTCATGACCACACAGAATGACCTCCATGCCTGAACAGCAAACGGTGCAGTACGACTGATAGCCATCTTCATCATATCTGAACAGCGTCTCCGTGAAATTATACTACATGTGATAAACAGACACATCACTGAAGGATTGCACTATACTGTATACATGATTTTATGCAACATTTAGTATTAGTATTTTGCTGGTATAGCCAAAACCCATGTGAGGAGAGAACTACAGCTGTGTACATATATTTAGTACCTTGCAGTTTGAACACAGCCTTCCTTCAAAGAGTGGGTGGATGATTTCGACAGGTGTACTCCCACATGATAAGCAGAACTCTGAGGAGGAGGAGAAATAAAGTTAGGATGAACCTCACTCATTATCAACAGTTACTGCAATGTTTATGAAAGGGATTCTTACCTTCCATGATTCTCTTGTTTTCCAGAAATTCATGCACCATTTGATCTGTCAAAAAATTTCAATAAACACCAGATTTTTTCTTGCTTTGCCATCACAATTTTAACAGCAACAATAAATATTAATGCTGTACATACGTCTCTTTTGGCTGTTTTGTCTGGACTCGATATGTACGCTTTGGCTAATATTTTGATGCTTATTCCGCTGTGTGTATTTTTGTTTTTTACTGGTCTTCACAGTCTGCCAGGAGCTCTGATTCCATTTTGAATACATGCGTTTCCCATAAACTTCTGTTGTCCCAAGGTCTATCGAGCCATTGTCCAGGTCCAAGGATTCAGGGAGTTTACTGAGAGACACAGTTAATTTAAATAACTTTCCTGTAGGTTCTTTGTGGTTTCCCATGTTCCTATTCACTGATTGAGGCATAGAAATCTTGTCTAAGGAAGAAAAAAATATATAGTAAATACAGCATACAATACTACATGATGCACTTTTGAATATAGCACTAAAGTCAAAGAGCATCCTCCGGTGCTTGTTGCATACTGTTGAAATCTGATTGAAGTTGAAGTCCATCTGGACCCAATGGTTCAAAGCCTCCAAAAGCCCAGTCCAACATGACTCTAAGCAGTTCATCCTTAGAGTCCGTCTCAGGAGAAAAAAACATTCTACTGCGTCTGGAAGCCACCTAGAGACACATATGGCAAAGATGTTTCTGTACTAACATTTGGAAGTTTTATTTTTCCAAATTTAGATTTGGAAATTAGGCTAATATTTCCAAAACAGTTTTTCCAGGCTGTAATATCAGAGTAAATTACAAACTGCATGCTCGTACATTGACTATAGAGCACTAATAACAAAATGTGTCTTACTTGCAGAGAACTGAAAATTGCATCTTTATACGCCATTACTGTAGCGAAGGAATTTGAACAGAAGCACTTGGCAAATGAAAAGAAGGGCAGGAGGTCATCTGCTTGGAGCTGCAATAGACATATTTGTTATATACACATATGCAAGTAAAAATAATACCTAAAAGCTTGAACATAAGACATAGCATAGTCATCTTTGTACCTCTGATTGCATCCTGTTACCAAAGAAAAGCACTTTACGCATGGAACCACAAGGCTTCTTGCTGTCCCAGCTCTGAACCAGTCCAGGCCAAAGACCAAAACCTTCAACTGGACCCCAAATCATCTCACCCACTGTGAAACCATCCTAAAAAGAGAAACACAGCACTCATTGGCTGGAGAGTCTAAAGTCTTGCTCTACATTTTCAGATGTTAAAATACTTTTATCCTGTTCCTATTACAGGATAATATCTTAAAGTAATAATTAAAAGCACATACATTTCACACTTAAGCTTTGATTACATGTAAAGAAGTATTAGAAAAATATATTTTTATTTTTCATTGTTTTGTGTAGAAGATGTATTTTCTTTTCTGGCAGAGAAAGCAAAATGTTTAATCAAGATATCCAGAACTGAACTGAACCAATGAGCAGACATTTACCGCATAATTCCATGTCACATCATTAGCATCACAGTTGTAATCGTCATCATCATCAGTGATTTCATCATCCTCATCATCATCCAAGATTACAGACACATATGGATGAACCCCTGGCAAAAAGAAGGGCAAAGCAAGTTTTACTTAGACCTGTCTCAATGTTGCAGAATTGTATTGGAAAATACTAATAGTTGGTATATCTTACGGGGTCTGAAACCTTCGGTGTTATTTTGGCTTTCTGTGTCTGAATCAGAAGAGATTGGCACAATATCATCCACTTCCATTGGGGCAATGTCCTCCACGTCGATGGGCGCCATATCATCCATTTCCGTTAAGTCAATGATATCTGAAATTCAAATGCATTCAAGATGCAAAGTAAGTACAGATTGGATCCTCAATATGTCATGCGCCTTATGGAGTATATTTACATTACATTTAGTCATTTTGCAGACGCTTTTATCCAAAGTATATGGTATATGTATCTCATTACCAGATGCAATGCTCCCTTGAGTCTCTGGGCTGAGATGTGATGGAGCACTTTTATATGAGCTGCTGTCTGTAACATCATCCTCAGCCATGTCCTTCTCCTCAAAATCCTCCATTTCCCTCTCCTTCAGATAGTCAGTTTGTTGAAACATCTGGTATACAGACAACCACACACAAATACAAACCAAACCTTTAGATGTTTGCTTGTTACAACTTGCTGTCAAGCTAGTATGTTCTAGACGGTTGACAGTGAATTGCTATGGACGCAAGATGTTCTCGACATTTTAAACAACATAAGGTCCCTTAACATAAACTAAAGTAATTTTCATAGCCACTGTCACATTAAAAGGGATAAATTATATATTGTCAAACAGATACATAATATTTTGGTTTCTCAAGCTCTTCATACTTTAGTGACTCACCTGTTCAAAAATGATCTCTTTTTTCAATGTTCTAGGCAACGCCAACAAGCAAACGATTAATTTTCCAAAACGTGATGTCCTTCCCATAATTCTCAGCTCAGTCTTCCAGTACTCCTCCATTGACTGGTCGGCTGGGTGTGTGTCACCTCCATCAATGAACTGGTACTCCAAAAACTCATCTGTGAGTAAGCTGACATTCTCAGGGCTTGAGCAAACCCCAAAACAGACACCTAAATCTTGAACTATTTTGCCAGTCACTTCAAGCTTTTTTCCTGGACTCAACACTAATGACAAGTTTCTCATGGTGGAATCGGAGAAGGGTAAATGTTCAACAATATCAACGGTCACAGTCGTGTAGAAGGAGATGACAGAACTGTGAAATATCTCCAAATAGTCAGTCAACTCTTCAGAGCATTGCAGGAGAAAATCAGCAGCCTGTTTGCCAACTTTAACCTCTCCTCTAGGTAAATGTCCCACTGGTTCCTGTATAAGCGAGGTCTTTCCTCTTCTGAGAAAAAACTCTGCTGCTTTTGGTCTGAGGAAACTCGCTGTGTAGAATCTCACTAATTGAGAAGCGTCTTGGAGGAGCTGTGTCACACTGACACCTCGGTCAATATTCTCCTGAAAATCGCAAAGCGGTTGCAAAGCATGGCTAAGAAATAGGACGTTGAGTCTTATTTTGGGATCACTAAGAAGATGAAAGATCGCTTTTTCATCTGCTTCCAGAGATCCAAAGTATTTCTCAAGGTCTGACCAAGCTAAAGTCATTTTCTGGATGATTCTCCAGAAGAGAGAGCATTGGGACGTCAGGATATTACTGAAGTTCAAACAATCAACATCTTCAAGCAAAGTTTGTAGAGAAGCTGGGAAAGAAGGAAAGTGCTTGTAGATCTCTGTGATGAGATTCACAATCGGGCCAGAAATCTCCATTTTCTCAACACCACTGTGACACACTCGTCCCGCCATATCTGTAAGTCCACATAAAGACACAATCTCAGGTTTCAGCAGCTTCAGTCCTGAGAGAAGATCTTCATGATCTGGGAAATTTGAATAAAATATTGCCATGTTCATTAGAGGTATTCTAAACTTCTTCAGCATCTCCACAATGCAGGTACAGATGGCATCAGCAGTCTCCTCCTCTGGATGAAGAACATCAAGCAGTCTGAATTTGTTTTCCCCAGTAGCTTTGTCAAAAAAGCCCAACAGCAGCACACTGGCCTCCTTGTCCTCAAGCTCCACTCCATGGAATAAATAAAGGCAGTATGGAGTCTGAATGAAGAAGGCTGTAATGTCTTCCTGACATTTCTGGCCTAATATTAGACTATCCTTGCTACTGGCAAAGTTTGATCCAGCATAAGCTGAGGTAGATGAGCCATACTTTCTGATGAAAGACATTGTGGCCGGATTCCGGAAGAAAGACTCATGTGATCCCTTCTTAAAATTTAGCATTTTCTGGTTTAGATACTTTGTGTGTACAGGACTGTAACGTCTTGAAGATTGTTCTTCCTTCTTAGCTATCAATAAAAAGAGGGGGAAAGTCATAAAAATGACATAAATGTCACAATATCAATAATAAAAACTCAAAAAGTAAACACCTACAGATTTCAAACTCTCTGCTTGAATTCAATGACATCACTTCCCGTTCAACAAAACCCTCCTGAGTGTTATACTTCTGCTTTGCAACATTGAGATCATAAAGATCTTTGAACCATGAAAGCAAATCTAATGTTTTCAGGGTGTCTCCATTCACCAACAATTTTAGCTCTAGTTCCTATAAAAGAGAGGAATAAACATGCACTGTTAACAATGCTGCATGTTGATAATGGCCATATAAATAAAATACATTTTATATGATGCATCAATTTACCAACATAATCTGAATTTTAATTTAATTGCTTTAAGCATTTTCCAAGTGATTTTTATTATTTAAATTGCTCACTTTCTTGATTTGTGCCTTGTTGAAAGCGTCTTGTAGCAGATTGTAATTATCCAATATTTCTGCATTCTCTTTTGCTGTGAACTTCACTTTATTTATGTCAACAGATCCAGGGTGAATGATTTCCATCAACTGACAAAACGCGGCACCTGGAAAAACACACCATAAAAGTGTTAGCGGAAAATATCGAACATTCAACATTTTCAATTAACCTGGTAACAAGAATACCTGAGCAGGTGTGCTCCAATTGGCTGAAAGTGGCTTTCAGTCTGTCATTGAGCCAGTCCAGCAGCTCAATGAGATTGTTTTTCTCATCTCCAATCTTCACTTTCCCCACCATTTTTCCATAACCTGTGGAGACATTGTAATCTGAAAACCTGTGGACACTGTAGTCTGAAAAAGTTGACCATATAATTGTTTACAGATAAGTACACTAACAGACGTGATACACACATAGATAAAGTATGCAATAACTTTAACATCATTACTATAACTTTGGAGTCATAGTAATAGTTTTGAGTATAGTAATAAGTAACATTTTAATGTAGCCGCAGGCCACTATATGCGCTAAATGTGGGTTTGTTCATTCAAACCATAAAAAAACAGGAAACCCTCCCCGATGAAGACGATTTATTAAATCTAAAGTCAAATGACGTTTTAGAAAATAACTCTCGGGATCGGTTATAGAACAACATATCCGTGCATGCGCACGCGGACCCCTCCGTTTGCCGCGAAATCTTAAAGGGAGGAAACAGCTGCAGGGGCCAATGAAGCGCGAGCGGCCTCCCAGCAGCCATTCCTCCACTCTGCACAGTGGGACACAGGCTGCATGGGAAACAAAGAGGCGGAAAATCATGTCTTAACAAATGTTCGGTAATAAAACATTCTGCTAAAATGACTGCTGTATGTAAACAATTGTTTATATATTTATCATGTTATACGTTCAAACACCGCGTTAAGGCAATAAGTCATTTTTTAAAAGTATAATCTTAAGTACAATATATTTCTTAAACGAGATATATATAGTTATATATTTTCCTTATGTGAACATTTGTGTTTAATATGTGAGGCACACACTTTGGCAAAAACTAAATTATATCGTCAACGGTATGTGTATTTGTAAATGTAACGTTATTTAAAGTAACTAACGCCGCTTGCAACATTTTAAAAGCACTCGGTGTTTGTCCTATCGAAGCCTTGCTTTTGTTCTTTAAAATCATATCAAGTGAAACAACTAACGTTACAGGTTTGATAACTGCAAACGATTTTAAAATATACAATACCAACAAGCATAACCATCTTTAGCGATACCCACACTTCTAGATCGCGCGCGCAGCTATTTCCGCATTTAACTTACACGTCGCGCCACTATTCGGACGTCCAGAGAGTAAAATATCTTACCTTTACTTCCCGTTCGGTGTTTTGGTAATCGGACCTCCCTCTGGCGATGCCGCGAATTCAGTGGATCGTCAGATTGGTCGTTGGGGAGTCGATCGCGTTTGAATCCAAAAGCGTTCAGTTGCACGCGTTCCGCTATTTTGCAACGTGGGAACACTGTAGGTCAGTGGTGGGAAATTGGATTCCTCCTAGTGACTCGAATCTTTTGAATCATAAAAAGATTTGTTCACGGGTTTATGTAAATTGCATCGTTACTCCAGTAGGTGGCGATCAGTGCGCGTCTTTTGTGCGTTAAAAGTGAGTCTTCAATTTACTCAACCGAATCGCTAAAAAACGAGTCATTCACAACCGAAACAATTTTCCGTTGTAGCTGTATAACGTATCTGCAAATATACTAGGAGATCTTGGAAAAAAATTGAGTACCATATGCGTTTTCCTAACACTTCAATTCTCCCGCTTGTTGTGAACGATAAGTTACTTCCTAAATCTCTCTCTCTCTCTCTCTCTCTCTCTCGTGCTGTCGGTCAGCGGATCTTTGTTCAGTCTCGTTCAGATTCAAAACAATGACTCGTTTAGTGACGGGGGCGTGTTCGTTCACTTAGTCCAACCAATGAAATGCTTTTTACAACCCGCAGTAGAAAGTTATTTGCTCGTACTGTAATCTTAAACGGTTAAAAAAGGGATCGAAAATAGTCTGACTTCGGAATAACTTGCTAGGTTATACTATACCACATTATTTATTTATATGGCGGAAGTAGTAGAAAGTCTATTCCGAACTAATCTTTATGTATTTATAAATAAATGGTTAAAAACGTAACATATTACTTGGAATTGTTGCAACGTATAAATAGCACTAAGCTGGCCTACTTTACTTTTTTAAACATGGTACCACAGCGGTTGAATAGTGTAACGTGAGACCGCAGTATTATCGACTTGACCTGGCGTATTTGTAATGGCGGCTAGTAATGCGAACCGGGAGTGGTTTCCTTTGGTCATTTACGCAACTGTTGAAAGAATTTTAATGCTTATCAAAATGTGAATTTAAGGTTAACCGAGACAAAACAAAATGCCATTTGGAGAGGCAAACCTTAAACGTAACAAGCTAATTTGACAACAGTATCTCCTTTATTCTACTAACTTTGTTTTTAGTTATAAGAACAAGCGCGGCCATTTGTAATTTGAATGTGCAACGCATTTGGCGTGGACTCAGTTATTTTTAGCTGTACAAAACCGCTCGTTCTGCTGCTTGATATTGCAAACTGATATTTATTTTAATATTAAATACACGTTTTTTTAGTGCAAATCGTTTTCATGATTACTGATTTTTTTTTATTCTTGTTATAACGTTACCTCTCAAAGCTCCATAATGCATTGCGCCAAACTAACTGGTCAGGGAGTGCCAAAAACGTTTCATTTAAAGGTTCGCTTTAAGAATACACTATTTGCAAAAACTGCACAATGAGGTGACGTTACTCTTTAACATCAAAAGCAAATTAATTGTGTTAAAGTAGGCTATTAATAAATGACTATCAGAATAATCCCAAAAGTTTAAATGAGTGAGTTTTACCTCAGCAATAGCGCTGTTAAATAATAGTAATGATGGTCTATTTAACATACCTGTTGCGTTAATCAAAACATTTCCGTCATTAACTAGAACACTGGTGGACATTTCAAACGGCTTTCTTCGTTTTTACTGATAAATGTTGTATTTCCTAGCTTGAGAAATATTACAGCTGAGACGCTGATAAGACTCAGAAGTGAAAAGGGGGAGACATCATGCAAAGACTACTATTTTAAAGCACCGTGTGGAAAAAAACGGCAAAGAGGTGTGAGATTTGGAGATAAAACAGAAGAACACATCATAACCATGCATTGGTTTTCATATTAATGTACAGCGAAACATAAATAAAATAATCAGAAAAAAATAGAACAAGCTGGCGGACTGAAATATTTTCTTGTGCCACATTAAAATATCAAGCGTAATTTCATTTTCCTTACAAACAAAAATAGAACATGATATAAAATAAATTAATAGTTTAGAAAAATGAATAAATTGGTGTCAAGTGAAAATTCAATGGCCAATGTAGGCCTGTGCTTCAACTCCAGTCCTGGGGACCCACTGCTCTGCACATTTTGTATGCGTCTCTTATCTGACACACTCAGTTCAGTTCATGGATCTCTCCTACGAGCTGATGATCAGAATCAAGTGCGTTTAAGACATCGCCTACAGAATGTGCAGAGCAGTGGGTCCCGGGGACTGGAGAGGAGAACCACTGATGTAGACCAGTGGTTCCCAACCCTGATCCTGAAAGCACCCCCACACTGTACGTGTTACATGTCTCCTTCATCAAACACAGCTGATTCAGGTCATCAGCTCATTAGAAGAGACTCCAGGACCTGAAATTAGTGCGTCAGAGAAAGGAGACATGCAAAATGTGCTGTGTGGGGGTGCTTCCAGGACCAGGGTTGGGAACCACTGATGTAGACTACAGCTTTAAAAACAAAACAAAAACATGCATTTGTAGCCTAACGTTAACTGAAAACTAAAATGTAAAATTTTGCGTTGGCGACAACGCAAGTACAATTCATACATAGCCTAATAAATTGTTAAATAGGCAAATTTATCAGATTCATTTTTCAATTGACAAAGATAGTGTCCACAATGTCCATACAAATTAAAGTCTTTTAAACTGTTGTTCATTTGTCCCTATAACAGGGTGGACTTTTATTGGTCTTCAATTTTATTTATTTATTTTAATTAAACTTGACCAAAATCATTTTTCATTTACATTTATTAATTTAGCATTTTTCAGCTGTTTTTTATCTCCCTTTCATGATTACACAAATTTAATAAAACATATTCTAAAATATGTTTTTGATTTTCTTTATTTCATGATGTCCAAAAGGCATCGAATACCAAGAATGAAACCGTTATCTCTGCAGCTGTATCAGAGTTTTTGGTTGTAAATAAATATTTTAATTTTGTAGTGCTTGCTGCTGACAGAAGTATCATGACAATGTCTTTGCGGTGGAGTTTTTTTAATGCCTGAAATACAAGATGTAAATTTAATGATGTTGCAGGATAAGGAGAATATGCAAGAAAAATCTAGATCATGTTTTTTTTTTTTCATTTGGAACATTTTGCTTCAAATGCCTTTGACTTAATCATCTTTTAAAAAAATATATGCATGTGCAGGTGGTATTGGACCTTTTAGTTTTAGAGAGCATTTATTTGGATAAAATAGTTTTTTCCAGGACATTTAAAGATTTACAGACATTTAGATGCATTTGATAAAAGTGCATTTAGTCAGTTTTACAAGGCTCTTTTTAAAAACATAAGCTTTATGATTATGTTTATTTCATATGATCCCAGTCATAACCACACAATTAAAAGCAGACACTGAACACGAAACACAAGCTCAAACAGCTTTGGAGTCTGTCTTTATTAGTTTTGCTCAGGATACTAACATTTTTTTGGTTACTCTTTGAGTTTTATACCATAAGTCCCAAAAGAAAAATAAATTGTATACACAAAAAAAACTACAAGAACAAAGTGTAACAATAAAGTAAATATAAATGGACTGTATAAAAGCACTGTTAATATTCAAAGGCATAGATTAACATGTTCATTATGTTACCAAATAAACAAGTAAAAAGACAGATTTATATATCAAATTTAAAGATCTACTAAGCAAAATATTAAGGCTATGATATCAAAATTGTGTTTACGCTACAGTAAAAAACGTTTAAGAAAATAAAATGACAGTAAAGGACATCTTTGCACTTTTTTACATACATTTTTGCCAGTCAAGATGTGTACAGGACAAATGAGTGTAGTTTACATGCAGGGTCCAACGAACGTTCTGTTCCATGTCTTATGAAGTATTAAGGTTACTTTATGGTCTTCAAGCTTTAAGTTTGGACAGTAGTTTACATTGAGCATACAATTAGACGTATAAAACAGCTTGTGTTACAGCATTAGGTCTATCAAACAAAAGCAGAAAGTTTCTTCGCAACCCCCGTATGGCAGGCTGTATCTGTTCTCTTCAAAAGGCACCACACATTAAGTGTTTTAGACAGATGAGGCATCACGTTTAAGCTACAATGCGTTTGTTATAGCAACAGTAAGTATAAAAACAACCGTTTTAAAGACAAATGAAAGCCTCTCTGAGAGCAACAGCAATCCCTCATCATAGAGGTCAATCTAAAACAAAATTCAAGGTATATTAAGAAAGCTTTAAAAACATGTTGAAATGTGTTAAAGTTTGTAAACATAAATTTCAAGGTTAAAATACAGTACACTGATCTCAATCTTGAGTAATTCTTTGACACAAATTACTTGTCAAGAAAACAATCGTGTAATGTTTAGCAGGCTAATGCCCTCGAGTTCTGCTAATAAACACCTTCAGGTTATACTGTTACTGTGCAATGCTACAGAGGGAACGTAGGCTGTATGAAACACGAACGGGGCATCCATTCTTGTCACGCATCTTTTGAAATGCATTTTCTAAGGGCTCACAGCTTGGTGTTTGTACGTTTGCATTGATAGATTTCAAGTATTTTTCTCACACCAACAATACCATGGAAATGCGTCACATGCAAGTATTCTGGTTCTTTTACATAATAAACAAATCGTACATTTGTACATTCCTTTGCCAGATAAGCTGTAAAATGTTTGAACTAAAAAAAAACTTTAAGGCAACATGTACAATGTTATGTTTGTTTTTCTCATGATAATAAAGGATAAAATCTACCTGCATGTGTCGAGATGAACCCTGACAGTTTCAAAGACCTTGACCGGCACATCAATAACAAAAAATGCCTAGTACAAAAGCTAACTGTGTTTTTACTAAGTGACGCTCTAAGCATCACAACACAGCGTCTACCTTGAGTTTGGTCAAGACTACCCACGTCCTCGAGTCAGCTCAACGTCTCAGCTTGTCTTTGCAAAGCTGAAATCGTCTTGTAAATGTAGCCAGTCTCCAAGAGCTCCTTTTTGAGGACATTTGGTTTTGTACTTTACGATGTTTTTTGTGTGACTTTGGACTAACTGATCACGGACTACATGTGCTATTCACAGGCAAAGTAGTCCTTCAGAGGGGCGAACAGGTGCCGGATTACAGGAACACTCCAAGACCGTCCCAGTAGCTTCTGCCTGGCGCCACGGCCCATGTTGGACACATCAGTGTAGTGGACAGGAAAGCCAAAAATCCTGAGGAGGAGAGAATAAGAGAGTTTTTGGTCAATAATGTGATGCTTATTTCTATCTCTTAATTCAATTAACGATACAAAAAAAATGCAATTTATGAATATGACTGGACTTCAATACACAATGGCTTGAATATTTATTGGAATGAGATTTTGAAGGAAAAATTTACATTTGTTTTGGCTTTTAAAAGGCATAAAGTCAAAAATCAGGTTGCTAAAACCTTTCCTGATATCAACATTAATGGAAAAGACTCATTAAATGAAATCTTTGAAAATAAACTTCATTAAATAGGCTAATCTTTTATTATTAGTTACTATTAAAGCAGTTCAGTAAATATTACAATTATTTTTAAAAACCTTTGTCCAACTGAAAGTGAATGGTTTTCAAAACCATATGAAATCAGCATAAGTACACAAGCACTCGACTTGTTTTAATATTTTTGATATAATCACCTCTCGAGCTCAGTGCACCACAGGATGTCCTCTTTGCCGTTCATCATGACAGGGAAGTGTTGGTCTTTGCCCTGTTTGATGGAGTTGGACCGTGTTGTGATGGTGCGTACCTTACCAAACTAAAGACACAGAGTTAGATTTAAAGCATTTCTCCAGGTACAGCCTGCTCAAGGTCATGAACTGAATAAATAAGAGTAAACCAATAAAGGCCTATTGGCTTGACACACAACTTACCTTGGCGATACGGCCATGATCCAAACAGTCCTGAAGCTCTAATTTATCCATCCCAGACGCACACAGCGGTCTGAAAGAAAGCGGATTCATTTCAAACTTGCATTAAAGTACATATCTCATGTTTTCATTTTTATTGTGATACTGGTTAAAAAGGTTTCGAGTTGGTGTCTGGAGATCATTTAAGAGGAACTGGAGAAGATGAGATGGCAAATACCTATTCATTCCTGGCAGGTTTCCCCAGAAATAACGTGCCCTGTGTGCAGCTGATACCTCAATGGCGTCAATCATCACTGGATTACACTAGAGATATGCAAAAACAAATGGAAATCAGAATCAACCAGATCAATCCATCTCTAACAACAGTAACCACTGATAAACTCAGACCTCCAGGAATCGTGAGATGTCTCTCTTGTCATTGACGCTCATGGCGACCACATTCTCAAACATCCAGAAGAAAGGTCGGTCTTCCCCTTCCTTCGGTTTCGCTTCACTCAAGAGGCGGTAGAACTCAAAAAACAGGCGTCCAGTCCCCTCTAAACACAAAATAATGCACATTATTTTTTAAAGTGCTGTCAAACAATTAATCGCATCCAAAATAAAAGTTTTTGTTTACATAATATATGTGTGTGTACTGTGTATAAACACACACACATACAGTATATTGTTTGAAAATATTTACATGTGTATATTCATATTTATATTAGAGATAAATATATTTAATATATAAACATAACATATTTATCTTAAATATATACATGTATGTGTGTATTTATATAAACACACACATATATTATGTAAACAAAACCTTTTTATTTGGATGTGATTAATTGCGATTAATCGTTTGACAGCACTAATATTTTATGTTTTATATTCTGAGTGGTTGCTAAAGGACTCTGATTGTTAGTATCTTGCTATGTGGTTGCTAGGGTGTTCTGGGTGATTATGGCCATTAGATATGGTTTGGGTTCATTATAACTAATGTAAATAAAGATGAGACATGGATATTAAACAGAAATATTAATGGAAAACTAATAAATGGACAAACATATATGAAAATTCTGAAATGTAAAAGTGAAATCTATATTTTCTTATTCCTTCAGTTCTATTCAATTCTTTATTATGTTTTTTTGTTGTTTATATTTTTCTAAAACATTTATATTTTTTTCTGCAAAATTCTAAAGTCATGCAACCCTACAGAGGACAAGCAGTTTTGGAAAATGGATGGATGAGTGGGTAACTCTAAATAAAAAGTTTTATTAAAAAACACCCTGCCACAGAGCAGATTGTAAACACATCACCATAATAATTCATGTGTTATGAAACAGCATGTAATTATAACAAATGATAGAATTCATAAGAGCTATAATGTCTTACCGTACAGGCCTTTCCTGGCAGGGTTGACAATCGAAAGGTCATTACAGGGACTTCCACCAATCACCACGTCAAACGGCCCCCATTCAGCAATCTGAGCAACACAGCATCACCATCTAGTGTTAGCACAGCTGCACCACACATCACCAAAATACACAAGATTGTTTCCTAATGTTTTATTACAGACTGCACCAGCGACCACCCACGTTTTCAGCCACCTGGAAGTATTTTTCCCAGAAATATTTTTCCCATAAGGAATTTATTTTTCCCCATAAGGATTTTAATGGTATTCATTAAAAAGTTACAAGCCATGAACCAGGTGACCTACGAGATGAATCACAACATAACAAACCTTTGATTTGAAGCAAAAACATGTTTTAAAATTAATAATGGCTTTAATGATGGAAAAAATTACAATCCCATGAAGCATTGCTAATGACATTACTTCAGAGAAATGAATTATAGATTTTGATTATATATATAGAAACAAGATATTTTTAGTTTATTGTAAAATATTGAAGTACTATGAGAGCACAGGGAGATTTGCATGTCTCATGGGAGTGGGAGGTCGCTGAGAGCTGTTTTGGGCGCTATTGTCACCATAGTCTGATAGGAGGAGATTTTTCATAGAATCATGGGTAATGTAGTTTTTCACCAGGAATTCGATTGTTGAACACAATTATTTTTCCATCCATTAACAAGCCAGTAGCTCACAGTAGGTCTTTCTTTAATGGTTTATAAGTTATTAATAATCAACCCCCCAATGGAGAAAATAGATTGTATTTTAACTTTCAGAATGCACTCTATTTTGAATTCCTACTTGTCTGAAAATATTTAAGGTTCCAACATGAAGCGCCTTTTCTGTCTTATACTGTTCCTTGAATTGATAAGGAAACTCCCAGAACAGTTATAAGTAATTTGGTGTAATGACCAGTCACTGAGGTCAAATGCGGCATTTAATTAGACTTTCCAGATGTTCTGCTGAAGGAAACCCATGCTTCAGACACCTGTGGGAATGGCCTGTGTACATCTTGGCACATCTGTGTGTGCCAGTGCGAGAGCGTGTCTGCAGCTGGACTCTTTTCAGGCTTTCTCATTCTTTCATTCTTTCAGTGTTTCATAAATAATCAAACCCTGGGCCCCCAAAACCCCCTCCAATATATCCCTTCTCTCTTTTCTTCCACAACAAGAGTCCTTTCATGCATCCCTCTTTGCGCTCCTGCCCAATTCCAGCTTCGCAACAACAATGGGTGAGTGAATGAGTGATTGAATGGGAGGGTGAGGCAGTGAATGGATGAGTTGAGGAGAGGGGATTTAGAAAGGGAGAAAGCTCTTTTGTGTTCTGTCACTAAGGCTTAAGACAACTTGCTGCTCCCTGTGTGTGCCTGAGCATTTGAATGTGAGCTGGAGAGATAATGGAGGCCAAACAGAAACTTAGAGGTGTGACGACAAAGACCAGGTGAAGATCAGGTGAGGCCATTAGCCCTATCAAGCACTGTTGGGACAAGCAATGAGCTACTAAACAAATAACTTTGGACCAGGTGTGTGTGGCCTGTGAGGTGACGGCGCCAATCAGTCTCTTTCGGTCTTTTATCAAATGAAACAGATGAGGGAACAGAGAATTGAGGTCTGGGTCTTACTCTGTTAATATAAACACGGATTATATAAAAGCAGCAGTAAAACTGACCTCACGGACCTGAACAACCATTAAATAGTCTTCAGTGAAAACATCAAATAGAGAGTGGCACCGACAAGGGTTTTCGTTGAGTTTTAAGACAAAACAATAAAATAAAGAGCTCAAACTGCTGAACTATTTTAAAGACTCTAAATACTGCTATATCAGAGATGAACTATTAAATATCTATATCAGAGATGAACTGGTGGAGCAGCCAGACACAGATAACTGTTAACTCACGTTTTTTCTGGTGATGTTGCGAACGTCGTGCACATACTGGATTTTTCCTTCATGCCGGACGACTCCCACTGAAATGGACTCCTCACATACTTCTGATGCGATGTACAAATCAACCTTAAAGCCCAAGTCTCTCAGCACTAGATAACCTAAATTAAGAAAAAAATTGCATTAGTGATTAGCATTCAAAATCACTAGTGCCCTATATATATATATATATATATATTAGTGCTGTCAATCGATTAAAAATGGCAACTAATTATTCGCACAATTTTTCTGAAATTAATCGCAATTAAGCTCACCTAACATTCAAGTTTTCAAATGTTATTTTATATTGAAATAATTTCACATGCAATATTCAAATGAATGTACAAACAACATAAAGTCAGTATATTTTAAAATTTTTGTTTAGTGTAATCTTTTTTATGACCGAAGGCGAGTATCACTGATACCAATACTGATGTCTCTATGAAATTGACCATTGATTATAGCCATTCAACATTACAGTATAAACGAGAGCTATCAATTTGAATATTTATTAGACTTTAAAAAATAACTTAATTTAACTTCAAACAATCTTCATAAAAACCCATTATAATAAATGTCATATGTACCTGTGTATGTACAGAATATACAGAAAATGAATTAAGCTATCAAACACTAAATTCTACATTAAACATAGATGAACCCTTAAAACTAAAAAGGTTTGATTGATTTTTTTCTTTTGTTCTTTGATTAACAGACATCTCAGTTGAGTTATTAGATTTTTGGCTGCTATTTCTTTAAGAGCTGCCGCTGCTGAACGTGACGAGGATCTGACATGCATTGTGTTTCCTCACAACCTTTATATATAATTGCGCTGTAATTTGACATGATATACAGCGCACCTACGCATTTGTGTGTGCAATTGAAGAGCATGTTACAAGCACAGTATAACGACAGACAGGAGAGGACAATTTGTTTTCATTGACATATGGCCTGCCTGACAACATTTCATCTGACCGCAGTTCACTGATGTTCTACAGAAGCTCCTCGTCATCTTTACAGTTTTCTGTGCTCTTTTGACTCGTGCCTGGCACTGAGGCAAAGTCGAGTGTGCTTCTGAAAAGTCTCCCGTTTGATATGGTTGTAAAGATGTTCTGCACGTCTAAATAATCTCAATTTTTGTCAAGAAAAAAAGAGACAGAAGCAGCAGTTATGAGTGGGGTGGCCAGCCCTAGCTAAATATTTTTAGCGTCGTTAAACTGGAAAAATTAATCGCATGCATTAACACGATAATTTTGACAGCACTAATATATATATATATATATATATAGTTAAATTTAACTAATTTAATTTTGTTTGTGTCCTAATTTTATGTTACTAGATAAAATACAAATGGTGCAATGGGGTCTGGTGCCCACTAGGGGGCCTCAGCAAACTTCCCTGAAGATGAGCCCTCAAACATTATGTAAAATAAGTCAAAACAAGCATTAAAATAAACAAAAATGCCTATAACAAGATACTTATTATTTGAAATCACCTCCTTTTTCTTTAAATAATACTTTAATAGACTACTTTTTCTTTATAGACCTAGAAAAGTCTTGTAATTTGAGAGAAACTCATTGGCCATTTTTATACATGTCTGTTTTAATTTCCTATCATATCAAGTCACACACACACACACACACACACACACACACACACACACACACACACACACACACACACACACACACACACACACACACACACACACACACACATATCTATATCTATATATATATACACACATATACATTCTCTGCCGCTCAAAAGTTTGGGATCAGTAAGATTTTGAATGTTTTTTAAGGGTGTCTCTTCTGCTCATCAAGGCTGTATTTATTCAATCAAAAGTAAAGACAGAAAAAACTGTAATATTGAGAAATTTTATTGCAATTTCTAATATTGGTTTCCTATTTTAAAATACTTTAAAATGTAATTTATTCCTGTGATGGAGCGCTGAATTTTCAGCATCTTTACTCCAGTCTTCAGTGTCACATGATCCTTCAGAAATCATTCTAATATGCTTGATTTATTATGAGTGTTGGAACTGTTTTGCTGCTTAATATTGTTTTTTGGAACATGTGATACAGTGTTAATTTCGTCGACAAAAAGTATTTGTCAACGAACCTTTTTTCTGTGTCTAAGATGAGCTAAAACTAATATCTGATGATAAAAACTATGACGAAATGTATGCCGCGTCTTCGTTAACGAGACGAGACGGGAATAAAATGTTCTTTGAGGACTACCGGACATTAAAAATACATCCTATAGGCTAAGTTAACTGTCTTGTCTTTCAAAATGTGCGTCTCTGTCATTGGATAAGGGGCGTTTGCATAGCTACTAGCTAGTCTCAGTATGGCAGCGGCTGGATATAAAGGCTACCAAAACGTGAACTAGCGATCTGAAACAATGGCCTCAGCACCCAAAGAGTTAGGGACTGGGTGACCAGACGTCCCGTTTTACGTCCCGTCCCGGGATAGACGGAATCGTGCTGATAGAAGTGCTCACTCTCGCGCACGCTCCACTTCTTTAGTACAGCGTGCGATCAGTTCTCAGTTCTCTCTGCTCAAATACACACACAGCAGTCCAAATGTCTATCGTGTAGAGTATCTCACGTAAATACAGTCGGTTATGGCTTAAGTGAGCATAAACAGGTGGGTGAAAACTGAATGTGTGTCAGTATTACATAAATACCTTCCGTCTTAAAGAGACAGCATTCCTAATTATCTGTGTCATCAATGTTAACCAGCAAAAGATGTTCAATAAATGTATACTTGTTAAATAAACCTACTGTATCTGAAAAATGAGTTTAATTTGTATCTCTACCAAAACATGAACATTAATTCCAGTTTTTACAAATTCAATCCTTGATTCAAATTTCTCATAAGCTATAGTTATATAGAATCCAAAGAGATATCATATTAACCTGTGGCAATGCCATCAAACAGTGAAAGGACTCTGATTGGACGTCTCTGCTCTGCTTGGACCGCAGGGTAAATCTTTGGACTTTCCTGAAAGACAATTAAAGTTAACATAATATATAACTAAAAATCTACAGTTTTGCAAACAGAGTATTTCCCTCTGAATGAAGGTTAACGTGAGACTCACAAACTCCTGTCCACTGTCATTGACGAAGAACTCTTGTAGTTTCAGGCTCCAGTCATGGCGTTTCTTTAACACGCCGTACTGCTGTAGAGGCTGACACATGTAGCAGCGCCATGGGTCCAGATCACGGGCGCTGTTGGCCGCTCCTGCTCCCACTAATATATCCAGACAGTCCACACAGAAACACCTGCAAGCAGAGACACTGATCAAAGACAGCCTTTAAAAAGGCAAATTAAATGGATGGTGTTAAAGGTGAAAGTGTTAAAAAAGTACTATTTGAGATTAATATGTAAGCAATTTGTAGGGTGACACTATGGCGTGACACTATTAAAACAATACTTTTTGTTTGAGCAGCCTGACATGAGTCCGAAAAGCCAAAGCTTCAAACTGTTAAAGAAAAATGATTAGCCAGCATTGTAGATCAACTGCAGATAATAGTATCACTGCAGCAACCATATCACATAATTATTGTACAGTTCATAAACCAAAAGTTCTAAAGCCATTTCCGTTTCCAAACATTTCTTAGAGGTGACAAAAGGTGTGCATTTTATGAATTTAAGGTGGACTACATGTGCACAAAAATTGCACAAATACAGTAACAAAGTCTAGCACATGAACTGTCAGGATTATGATTAGTTTTATGTTGATGTTTAGTTTAGTTTTGTGCTTTTGTTCATCTGTCTGTCTCTCGTTTATCCTTTCGGTTTGGCGTTCGTCTTTATTATTAGATTATGAATAAATACTGTACAAAGCAATGATAATGTTTTCTTATTTTTATATGTAATTATATAGAGAAGTTTTAAGATTAATTCTGTATTGTCAATTCATTGTAACTCAACAATAAAGGGTACACCTGACAATTTACCATTAATGATAAAAACACTGTGATCAGACCAAGTCAATTAAAACTAATACACAGTTAATCATGTTTCTTGATCCCACACATACATTTCATCAGGATTTTTCAACCATTTGAACAATTTAAGTTTAAAACATCTTAGTAAGAACAATTAAAATGTTACAAAAGATTTATCTTTTAAATGAATGCTGTTATTTTTAACTTTTTATTCATGAGAGTTGCTAAAAAATCAGCTTTGCGGTAATAGGAACAAATGATGTAGTAAAATACATTAAAACAGAAAAAAAATATTTAAATTGTAATAATATTTCACAATTTTAATCAAATAAATGCAGATGAGCATTAGAAAATTGTTTCAAAAACATTACAAAATCTTACCGGCCCCAAACTTTTGAACGACAGTTTATGATTATTTGTCGTTAATTACAATTAAAATGATTCATTAACCGATAGCCCAAATAAAGAGTAAATATATCACTGTACCTGCAACTGCATTAGGTGTGAAAATAATAATCCTGCATTATTCTAACATGAAACAAGCGCTTTAAATGTTATTATTAGTGTAACTGGTTTAAACGATTCATCAAAACTGACAGCCCTCCACTGAAACAACTAGGGGGAAAGTTGATAACACTACTATTCTAAATAGTCTGAGAATTGGCAGATCGGCAGCAGTTTGTGGCTAAGCCAATATGTCAATGCTGAGGAAGAGAAGAAGACAAATATCTGAACGGCTCAGAGATTGTGGGGGTTATGGAAGTGAAGTGTGACGAAATGCCAAGACGCTAGTGAAATGAAATGCGAGATTGAATAAGAGATTGTGGAACAAGAACGAGTTTGTGAGAAGTATGCATTTGGTTTCGTACCTGCAGCAGTTGGCGTTTCCACAGAGCAGCACCTCTCTGCCGCCACAGCACACGGTGCAGTACGACTGGTAGCCATCGTCATCGTACATGTAGGAGATTTCCAAGTAAACATCCTGACACATACACAAATAAAAACACATGTAAATAACTTGCATATCTAAGTGTCCTACCAACCAGAATCCCGAAGCAGTGTATCGTGTTGCTGCAAACAGAGTGTAACAGGATAATGCAGAGATGATGATGGAAATTATATATGATGAGATCCATACATGTACGGCACTTCCTTTGTCCCCTTAAGGTAATCAATAGATACAATACTGGTGTCCAGGTGTAAGGATTGAGGGCTGCTGTTTGACACTTTTATGAGCAATCATGTCAGCACGTGTTGGAGAACCACGTTCCCAGACTCTCGAGTTGTGTTATGTTGTGTTTTGATAAAGTGGAGAATAAGATCAACTCTTACCTTGCATGTTAGGCAAAGGCCTCCTTCAAACAGTGGGTGGAAGGTCGCCACTCTCGTCTTTCCACAAGAGAGGCAGAACTCTGGAACAGGAGAAAGTCAAGCATATTGACAGATGGCTGAGTCAAAATTCAAGAGTAACTTATTCTTGCAACCGTCCATAGGAATGGGCAAAAAAATAAACCTATGAGCAGTCTTTTGCAATAAACAAATACATAAATAAATAAATAAAAATCTTCTCTGCATTTCTCCTTTTCTCCTGCTTGCTTTCTGATCTAGTTGTCTAATAAACCTGAAAGCATATATTACACTTTTTTTGTGGAACTGCTTTTGCTCCTCATTTGTAAGTTGCTTTGGATAAAAGCTACTGTTCAATGCATAAAAGTATACTCTATGCTATCACTTTACAACAAAAGTATGTCTTTGAATATAACTATGATTTATGAGTTACATAATAGCTGTATATTTTCTAGATATTACTGCTAATTAAAACCCTGATACTTATTTGTAAAGAAAATATGAAATTAGGGGCGCACCAATATTCTGGCTGATACAGGTAAGATGGTAATTAGTTTTCATGTTTTGGATGGTAACTGATAAGTAGCTGATTCTTAAAATTCTTATCTATTTTGTATAAATAAAAAAGACACTAAACACTAAAACAAGTTATTTGAAATGCTGCAAATTTAGGCATAACAACATTATAAATGGATAGTATGAGAAATGGATATACATTAATTTTGACATCTGCTAAAAAGCTGCTATATAATTGAGCAATAGATGAATGCAAAGGTAATCTGAATGTAAAATGTAAATGAAGAAATGAGCATGAAACATTTTCTTCCAATATTGACTGATATTGAAAAAAAAAAAAAACTCTAATTCCAAATAAATTCCACTAATTCAAATGAAAATCTAAATATTTTTACAGACAGTATACTGGCATACGTATATATATATATATATATATATATATAGCAAGCAAATATTTTTTGAAATAACATGAGCATGAAATAACAGTAGAAGACAGAGGAGAACAGTAAAGAGAAGGGGTCTGGGTCAGGACTCAAACTCGGATCACCTGAGGCATCAATGCAGTATGACGGAACACTTTTGGGAGCCACGTTTTTGCATTCAACCGCACTGCTTTTTTATTGTTTTTCTATGAAAACGTGCTAAATGGACACATTTGACCACTATGTTTGCATCTTTTGAACATACCTGTCAAGGTTCAAGGTTTGTTTATTCGTCACATACTAAATTATACAGGGTATAATCAGAAGTGAAATGTAAATAAAGTCAGGTCAACCCTCCCGCTTTCCCCGGGATTCTCCCGTATTTTACCATTCTATCCCGCTATCATCCCGTTTAAATATTTTTGCGTATTTCTCCCGTAATTTTAATTTAGCTATAAAAAAATTCCACTGGGCTTATTTTATATGTTTGCTACATTCACCTCCGGTAAAACTCCCTGTAATTTGCATGGCCCAAACCTCATTATATGAATAATCACGTCAATATATTCAAAGGTTGTCCGGTTGCCAGATCTTGTAAGAAACGCATCCTTCTCACACAATCAACACATACAAATTTCAACCCATTTGTCCCCTCAACTTTGAAACTTTACAACCCAGTGATGCTTTTGATATCTGCGCAGTAGTGATGCGCGGATGGAGGTTATATCTGCAGGCGCTGTGGTCGGGTAATAAAAAAATGCATTCTGACTCTTTGCGGTTGGATAAAATAAATCATTAATGATGCAAATATTAACTACATTTTCTAAAATATGAACGTGTTTTAAATACGTTGACAGGTAGGTGGTGCTTGCATGTAAATTGAAATTGCTTACACTTCAAAAGGCTGTGGTTTCATTGATTAAATATGAGTGCTGCAAGTTTCAAAGTCAGGTGCTGCGCTGCTTTGTTTATTGCGGTTACCGGGAAAATGGCTAAAGACTCAGCACATTTATTTATTTTGCCACTCAAAATAAATGTAGGCTAATTCAACTTATAAAAAAACTTCTTAAGACCTTGGCGTTTTTAATTCCACTGCCCTACACCTCAATTTTTTTATGGCAAAGTTCTGTGTGAATGGCTCCTAATGTGTTTTTTAATGGGTGAAGGCAGTACCAGTAACAGGTAGTAACATTACACACTTTCTATACTTCTGTGATTCTTCAAAACTTCAGGGACCATTTGTTCTGAAAAACAGATGAAATGCAAGTCATGAGGAATACGTTACGAGAGTTAAAGCTCAATGAAGTCCAATGCTACTCAATTACACAAAAGTATATTGCAAATATTGTCTGAAAAGGTATGGCTGAATTAATTGTTCAGAATTGCAGAATAAAAAAGACGCTCATAGAGTTCACTCCTAATCTTGTCACAAATTATTTCATACAGGAATTAGGCCAATTAGGCAACAATTAATAATTTGCATTCACATGCGTCATTTAAAGGGCCAGTTCATTCAAAAATGAAAAAATTCTGTCATCATTTACTCACCTCATGTCATTCCAAACATAACATTTTATTACCTAATCCTAGACTTTAAATGGATGGACAGAAACCTCTCTGGTTTCATTAAAAAAATCTTAATTTGTTCTGAAGATGAACAACAGTCTTATGGGGTGAGTTAATTTTCATTTTTGGGTGAACTAATCCTTTAACATCACATTTGGTGTGCAGCAGTCACACATGAACATAAATAATAGCACATGTGTGAGCTCTAACCTCTGCTGTAGACATCCTCAGTGCCAGGTTTGGCCTTACAGAGGCTGAGCCGAGCTCTCTTGGCAGAGGGGGGGAACTCCGGAGGGCTGGAGTCCAGCGGCGCTGAGCTCTCTGAGGCCAGGGGAAAAACACAATACTCTGCTGGAAGAGACACAAGCAGACTTATATTACTCACTGTTACAATCAAATATGCTCACACATGAACTGTAAATAATGACTTTTACATTTCATAGATCAGGTACTTAGATAATAAAGCAACTGTATTGTGAGAACTACTTCAGCAGCTGGCTAATCCCTATAGCATTACTACATCAAATAAATGAGAAAACTTTACTGATACTATAGTGGTCAGTGACTTTTAAACAGAAAAATGCTGTAAATCAATAAAAAACGTAACTAATTAAATCACACATTTTTCTGAAATTAATCACGATTAATCCCACCAAACATTTACATTTTTAAATATACTTTTATATTGCAATAATTTTACATTCAATCTTCAAATTAATGTACAAACTACATGTTGCCGAATTTTAAGTCCAGCCCTATACCCGTCACTACGCAACAAATAACAGCGTGGCCGGCGTGCTGGTTTCCTTTGCATTGAAGCAATAACGGAAAGTCGGAAAACACCTGAAGACTCACACCAAGTCTACACCAGATGCCACAAAATACAGTAGAACCCATTATAACCAGTAATGCTGCCTCCACTGGATGCGGAGCGGCACAGGATGACAAATCCCCAACAGTAAACTGATGCCTTGTTCTATTTATGACAAATATATATATATATATATATATATATATATTATTTATTTTGTATTATTAGTATTAGTGCAAATTTACCTCATGGTAATGTTGTGTCCAGACAGGTTCATTTAATTACTTTTTTTTTTTTTTTTACAATTACAGTAATGCAAATTTTGGGGGAAATGTGCCACGGTGAAAATAAAGCCAAATTACAAAAAAATCCTAATAATTTTAAAATAAGCTTAATTTTCTTTGAACAAAATCCAATTTCTTATTTTTGTTTCCTTTTGAGTTTGTGCCAAATTATGAGGCTGACATCGGGAATCTATCCAAGAGAAATACAGCCATGAATAAGCAGACAAGCAGCTGTTAGACAAAGCACATATGTAATCACTGTGGGAAAAGCCAGGGATCTATAAAGTTATAACTTAATTAGATATGCTATTTCCTCTTTCTGGTTCCACTGTAAGACCACACCACCAGAGACAAGCATTTCTGCTTGCTCATCTGCAGTGATTATTTTCAGCGTCTTGATGCTAAAATGAAACATCTCTAAATACCCCTAGGTTTTGTAAAGGGGACCTATTATGCAAAATTCACTTTTATACGGTGTTTGTACACAGTTCTGTGGCCGCAGTGTGTGAACATCAGAAATAGCAGGGGCTTAGCTGACTGCTGAGTCGGCGCAGGTCTAGGGCGACTGGAAGCAGCAGAAGAGCTGGTGCGTTTCGGGAGGAAGTGTCGCATCACTTGAGACGACTTCTGAGCCTCCGTGAAGCGTTCCGCAAAGCCCTCCACAGCTGGTCCAAACAGGCTGCCTGACGAAACCGGAGCATCAAGGAAGTGAACCTTGTCCGCCTCTTTCATCTTTCTGGTTGAAGCTGCATCCATTTAATCATGCAGCCATTAGAAGCTGCATCCAGAACGGCTTCCTCACTGGTGAGCATCTTGGCCTGGAAGAACTGGAGCACAGCCATAGAGTGCAGGGCCGAAGCCGCTTGTCCAGCCGCCGAGTAGGCGCGTCCAGCAAGTGCAGATGTGGCTCTGCACGGCTTGGACGGATGGCTCGCCCTCGCCTTCCATCCGATAGCCATGGGCGGGCAGAGATGTGCGGCCACGGACTCATCCAGAGGGGGCAGGTGCTGGTATCCTTTCTTTTCAGCGCCATAAACTGATGTGAGAGCAGCGGAAGCAGAAGGACGGATGCGAGGCGAGTAGGGGGCGTGCCACGATTTCGTGAGCTCGTCATGAACTTTGGGGGAAAAGGGGGGACGAGCGTTGGTGGAGGGCTTGATGGCACCCCGGGAGAAACCACTCGTCCAGCCTGCTGCGAGATGGCTCCTCAGGCGGAGACCATTCGAGCCTGAGCTCATTGACAGCCTTTGTCATG
Source organism: Ptychobarbus kaznakovi (assembly GCA_027422405.1). Lineage (NCBI taxonomy): Eukaryota > Metazoa > Chordata > Actinopteri > Cypriniformes > Cyprinidae > Ptychobarbus > Ptychobarbus kaznakovi. Next base: position 14,864,348 of record CM049794.1, on the reverse strand, counting down.
ACGCAGATGAGCTCCTCATCCGCTCTGAGTCTGGCATTGCGTGAAGAAGACGACGGCAAGAGGGCGGGGTCAGTCACAGAGCCCGATAACTCCTCCGCGTCTGAAGCCCCCAGAGAAAGGCTGTCATCCATTTCATCATCACTCGCACCGAACGAGATCATGTCGGAGACTGGCACGTCTTACAATGACGGTGCGGCATTTGCAACAACGCCGCGCTAAAATTTGCTCTTTTAGTGAGGCTCTTAGATCGTCGCCGGATGGCGGCAGGGGATCGCCCGAATCTGCAAGCTGGTCGCTGCAAGCGGTCCAATCCAGCTGCTGAGTCGTTTCAACGACGGATCTCGGCGTCAGCGAGGAAGGGTCTTCGTCGCTGAAGAGAAGAAATCTGAGATGCGGCGGCGAAGCATAGCCATAGGCTCGCGTGCCGTCGCTGAGCCATTGGTTCGTATTTTAGTACTGCGCGAACCAATGGACGTGCAGTTACACTGCATGATTAAAAATGCTTCAGTTGAAGAGGAAAAAGTTAGTTCTTCCCATACAGCGTCTCTCGACGCAGTACGAGTGAAATATCGAAAGGGAAACTCAAATACAGCGCGTTTTGGCTCATACTCTAAAAGTGGCAATTTTAACAAGCTATAAAAAATTATCTATAGGGTATTTTGAGCTAAAACTTCACATACACACTCTGGGGACATCAGAGACTTATTTTACATCTTGTAAAAAGGAGCATAATAGGTCCCCTTTAAGTATTGACTATATGTAAAGATATACTCTTGGCACGATTTTCAAAAACTAAATATTTGATAGATAAATTTCAACCAGAAAGTTTCAGAAAGATACTTAAGGGCCTGACTAAACCTTGCCAACAAATGTCTGCACCAGCTCAGCTTGTGAATATTGTCTCAAGTTCATATCATGTCAATAAGTAATAAAGTAAGTATGAGGTTTCCCCTAATTAAGTTTCTTTATAAAGTACTCCTTCTCAATAGCACAAATTTCCCTGCCATGTAAAATTAATAGAAAACAAAAATAATGACTGCCTATATAAATATGTTTGGCAGGGTTTATGCATGTAAAAGAGTCACTGAACTGATCTATTACTCACAATTTTTTTCCCAGAAAAAAGGAAAGGAGATAATGTTCTTCAAATTTCTAAGAAGCTGAGAACTACATTTCTTAGAAATGCCCTGATATCTCCCAGAGACTTTCAGGAAATACACATAAATGCATATGTGAGTGTTTAGTTTTGGTTTCTGCGTGTTTGAATGACAAGAGGTTTCAGTTTAAAACACTGAAGGCTCTGAAGCCATTGTGCAGTCCATCCTGAAGTGTTCTCCTGAAAACGCAAGGTGCAGACATTTAAATATGACAGACAAGCTTAAAAGAATCCCAACAGAGGTCTATGACACACTGAGTCTGTGAGTGTGAGAGAATAGACTGCCAATACCTGACTGAACCCTAATGCCTGAGGCAATACCACAAAGACTTGACAACCATAGAATTCCACAGAATTTAAACACCCTTTTTTCATAAGGTTCCACACATTCTGTATCATTTCCTGTTTATTTAATAATTATGTTGCTATTTTATTTATTTTAATCAAATAATAATAATATGTATATGTTATTAATTATTAATGTATATAATATTAATATTAGGGCTGCACAAAAATCCTGATAATCGAACCGTCGTCTGATTAAATCAAACACACATAAGATAATGCCAATAGCTGTGCTGTGATTTCGGCTATACTTGCATCATGTTAAATTAGAGAAGCAACATAATATCTGTGTTTAACTGAGAGCACTACTCCTCAGCTGCCGCGTGCTGACAGAGAGAGAGAGAGAGAGAGAGAGAGAGAGAGAGAGAGAGAGAGAGAGAGAGAGAGAGAGAGAGAGAGAGAGAGAGAGGTGTGTGTGTGCACGCGCTGGGACAGCAAGACCTCGCGCTCACACAGCAGTACCGGCGATTCTCAGAAACTAAATAAGGTTTGGGTGCTTATTTGAAGGGAAAAAAGTCGCTAAAGGGGTCTGCAATGTTGCTAAGTTGGCAACATTGTGCATCTCCATTTCTCCAACTACGGGTTGGGCCACGGGTCAAACAGAAAATACGAGCTGCGTTAATCGCGCGTTAATAAAATTAGTGCCGTTAAAATGAATTTGCGTTAACGCGTTATATATATTTTTACATTTAGATGACCTTTCTAATCATCTAACATTCACTTGAAGTTAATCTTAAAAAACACTAATATTTTAATAACACTGTTAAATGTAATTAAAAAAAATGGGCCACCGTCTTGGAGCTCAACTACAGTGAGACAAATGAATTCATAACATTTTCTTGTTGGAGAAAAACTTGACCAACAAGTTACATTACTTTCCAATTACTAACACTTCGTATGACTTAAGTTGGCAATGCTTGAAATTCTGCCAGCAGAAACCTCTAACGGTTTAAGTGCATTTTTATGGGTTTGTCTGTTCATGTGTCATGTTGGTTCAGGTTACCCTTCTATTTTGATATTTTGTCTTTTATTTTAATAGTTTGTGTATTCAGTGACCATAAAAAGAGCATTTGTCTAAATGTCATTGCATTAATAACAAAATAACAAACCAAGTGGCTTCTGATGCTATCTTCACTTTTCTAATCTATTTTTGCTTTTAACGAACTCATCTCAAGGCACAATATATTGATACTACATTGGTTGCTGGCCAATATTAGAAAAGTGTAAATTTTTTGGCATCTATTTATTTTAAATATTTCATGTTCATTTTCAGAATTTTTAAATTTAAATTACTTTGCCTTTTTGTAATGTTCACCCAAAGTTAATCTTTAAAAACACAAAAAATCCAATAATATTGTTAAATATGGAGTTATTTAAAGATTAGTAATCTTTATCAATTCTCAAAATGAATATGATCCATGTAAAATAGATTCTACATGGATCAATATTTTTTAATACAATTCACTGATATTCATGCATTTAAACTGTGCTCTCGATAAACACCCTATTGTCATAAACCTTGACTGTATTATATTTGATCCCAAGTTGAACCAAGTTTTACTCAAGCCGTTTTATTTTACAAAGGATCGGGTGTGAGTTCTAAAAGAAAGTCATATGACATGTGCTCACCTGCGTTCTCTCTGGGTTTCAGGCCCTCCTGACCTTTGGGCAGAAAGCCGTTATGAGCCCAGTCGAGCATGGGCTTTATCTGTTCTTCAAGACTGTCTGATTCACATTGAGGAAAAGTTTTCTCTGCCGTATACTAGCCACCTGAGGAAACACCAACAGCGGGAGAACAGTATGTCAGAGTAAGTGTAAGAAAACAGAAACCTTCCGTGGAATAAAATCAACTATGTGTACTGTGTCTAAAAAAACATACATTCAGTAAGACTATCCTCTTCGTGGAAATGGAGACAAATCGCAGATATTAATCATGCTGTGTTGACTGCGAAGCAGAGGGATACAACAACAGAGAGAGAGAGAGAGAGAGAGAGAGAGAGAGAGAGAGAGAGAGAGAGAGAGAGAGAGAGAGAGAGAGAGAGAGAGAGAGAGAGAGAGAGAGAGAGAGAGAGAGAGAGAGAGAGAGAGAGAGAGAGAGAGAATGTGAAGTACAGCCAGTCCTGTTGTTCTGGTGCATGTCTGGACTTGGATGCTTCTGTTAAATTTGTTAGGAGGTACGATTCACAGAGAGATAATTAAGGAACCTCTGGGGAATTCCAGACTTTCCAGATGAGTGTTTGCCCAGTTTCCCGTTTATCTCACACAAAAACACATGCACCTCAGAGTGTACAAGAAAAGCCCATGCTCCAAGCTGTCGGAACAGCAGGTGCAAATTTGTTTAATTATCCTCTATTAAATGTACTAAAGATGTTGTAAACTGCATTGCTGTGTCTAACTGCCCATAGACAACAATTGTCTTTAAGTGTAATAAAACATTGAACATAGACTGATCTCTGTTCTCACCTCCAGGGCCTGGAAGATCGCTCTGCGGTAAGAGGCCAGCTTGGTGTAGGATGACTGGTTGAAAAACTTTGGGAAGGCCGTGATGGAGTCGAGTTTGTCAGCAGACACCTGCAAGGTACACATGACACCAAGGTCAGAATGTAACCAGGGTTCAAGGCAAGAATGTCCTTGTAATTAATACATGTTTTTATAAAATTATGTATATATAATTTTACTCACTCTCTCTATAAATGTATGTATATACAGTAAAACCAAAATGTATTCAGACACCTTCAATATTTCTCACATTATCAGTTTATTTGCTATAGTTTAGAATAAGGTAAAAAATATGACAAGAACTCAGAGTTAAACTGTGTCAGAACAAATTAATCTTGATAATGCCATCCTTCTGTTAGACTCTCTCACAAATGAATTAGGTTGAATAGCAGTCAGCTGTTAAATTTTAGTACACAATTAGATGATACCAATTTAGGTCAACCAATTACCAAGCAATATTTAATTATGTTCAGTCTGTGGAGTAAAAAGGTTGCATTAGCAATTAAAGAAAAAACACGAAAGCAACGTGGTCAGGTCAAAGTGTCTGAATAATTTTTGGTCCCACATTTTTTATCAATTTTACTGGTAGTCCACTGTATGAAATTGTTTCTGGGTATAATATTTCACAGTTTACATTATTTTGCTATCCTCCCTTACATAAATGAACTATAGTGTCCTGCACCCACTAGTAAAAAAAATATAAAAAATTATATCTGGTGTCTGAATACGTTTTAATTTGACTGCATGTACAATTTACACAGAATACACACAATATACACAATGTACAACAACCGAAAATATGACTTCATGTTTAATTGAATTTTCTAAATAACAAGCAATTTTGCAGAGAATTTATGTTAATTAATTTATTACATTTAAGTAATTAGCTACAGAGGGAAACTATAAATTTCAAGCACTTTTGTTTCACAATTCACATAACACTAGAGCTATGGTTCAAACTAGTTATGTCAGAGGTACCTCAGGATCAAATAATAACTTCAACTAGATAAAAAAATCAAGACAAACATTACGTTGGCTTGAGAAAGTCTAGCCTGAACATTTGAAGTAGTTATAAAAGCATGACGTTTTAAAATCAACATAATTTGCCTGTTTTAACATGTTTCTAACATGATTAGCATGATACTAGCATGTTGTTAGCTTGATTAGCACATTGCTATCATGTAGCCAGAATGGTTCTAACATAATTATCATGATGTTAGCATGCTGCATTCAGAGGTGTAAAGTACTTGAGTAAATGTAACTAATTATTGTACTAAAGTATCTTTTCGGATACATTGTAGTTGTACTGAGTATCAAAGATTTTAACAAATTTTACTCTCTACTTCACTACATTTTTGAATGAGTATCTGCACTCTTTACTCAACTACATTTGAAATGAGTGTTGCAGTTACAAATTACATTTAGCATGGTACCTAGCTTTTCTGCAGCAGTTTATTTATGCTACAAAAGATGTGATATCGCCAACTACAGGGCACTGAAAGTACTATATCTTGTGCATTTTGACCTTACTCACCCAAACTTGTCAACAAGGTTACTTTACGTGAATGTGAGCTCCTTGTAATTGTGAGTAATTGTGAATCACATGTGTTTTATATATGAGATGAGCGCATGACTGCAGCTGGCAATGAGGCCGAGACCAGCACATCCAGTGCAAGAAGACTTTGACTTTTTAATTTTTACCTAACATTAATTTATTTATCCTTTATACTGCAGAGACCTTTTTAAAGGTTATTGTTGTTTTTTTTTGTTTAGTTTTTTCCAATTTTGAGGTGTTCAGTTTTATTTTGGTTTTAGAAAATAAGTGTAATTGCTCTCCTCACAAATCAGCTCTTTCTTGTTTTTGTTGCATTTTCCGTGCCTTGTCCTGGACTTTTATGTCACTTCCTGTCTCCTGTGGTGTTTGTAGTCAGTTTGTATCTTATCTTGTTCAGTTGTAAGCCTCATGTATACTGTATATACAGCCCTAGTGTTTCTTTAGTTCTTTGTGAGTTGTTGAATGTAATGGTTGTCTGTTTGCCTGTGGTTGTTGGCTTATTGTTTGATCTAGTTTTTCCATGAAATGCCTGCACATAGATCCTTGCCTCTGCCTGTTTTCAGCTTCTCTACAACGTTACAGTTTTTGACTGGCATGTCACTTTTACTAGTGCATCTTTGAGCCTATATTTAGTTTAAGTAAAATACTTACGCAGTGTTAAAATCAGATACTCTAATACTTTTACTCAAGTTGTTTTGGAATTGGTGACTTGTAACTTGTAGTGGAGTAATTTTCACTGTAATGTATCTGTACTTTCACTCAAGTATGGTTTTCAGGTACTCTTTACACCTCTGGCTGTTATCATGACTAACATGTTGTTAGTGTGTTTTAGCACATTGTTACATGGCTAGCGCGTTGTTAACATGGTGCTACATGTCGTTATCACGTTGCTAACATAATTATCATATCGCTAGCATGTTTTTAACTTGATTAGCATGTTGCTAGCATGTTTCTAGCATGATTAACATGTTGCTAACATGTTTTAGCATGATTTGCATGTTGCTAATCATGTTTCTAACATGATTAAAATGGTGTTAGCATGCTGCTACCAAGATTAGCATGCTCTAGTATGTGTTTTAGCATGATTAGCGTGTTGTTAACATGTTGCTACCAAGTCATTATCACATTGCTAACATGCTTAACATATTGATAGCATGTTGTTAATATGTGCTGGAGAGTACCATGCCGCATTCGTGGGCTGCTGATGTAGAATGCGCACGCGCTGCACCTTGTTTACGTTCAGAGGAATGAATGCGCATGCATCTTGATCCTCTCCATAATGGCGGAAGATGGTCACTTGGATCATTTTTTTTTAATAAAGTCAAATGTTTTTGTTTTCATTGTGCACAAAAAGTATTCTTGTAGCATTGTAAAATTACGGTTGAACCACTGATGTCACAGACTTTTAATGATGTCCTTACTACCTTTCTGGGCCTTGAACATGCCAGTCCCGTTGCTGTCTATAGGAAGGTTAGAAAGCTCTCGGATTTGATCAAAATATCTTAATTTGTGTTCCAAAGATTAACACACAGGTGTTATGGGTTTGAACGGCATGAGGGTGAATAATTAATGATGTAATTTTCATTTTGTGGTGAACTATCCCTTTAACATTAAAAAAGGAGAATGGCATTTTGGCTTATACATTGCTGCTGAAATTGATACTGAAATTGTATTGCTATTTGTATCAAGTACCACAGTATTCTGGTATAATGTCAACCCTTCATTTAGTTTGTTACCTCTGAGAATTTCCCATCGCCAAACCACTGTAGCCAGCGCATGCCGTGGGAGGCCTGCCTCTTCCCTGTTGCTCTCCAGGTCACCACCATCCCTGGCCACCAAGAAAAGCCCTTTATCTTGCCCCAGACTAACTCTCCAATAGCAAAGCCTTTATTATCCTGAGGAGCAGAAATGTAAATGAGACACAGTTCACCATGATTTCATATATTCTGTTCACTGAAACCTGTACCAGATTTGAACAGGAAGGAGTCACATTTCAGTTAACAATGGCATATGAGATTCTGTTCCTTACACATAGCTATCTGAAAATATGGCTTCTTCATTACTAGTTTTATGGTGCTTTGCGGTCCTTTTCGTTTCCTTTTCAGTCTGGACATTCTGCTAAATAATTTATTTTGTGTTTCACAAAGAAAGAAAAATAATACAGGTTTCAACTCGTAGATTTTAATTTATGAGCCTTTAAGTAAGACGGACAATTAAAATGATCACTGCACAGATTTCTTTGATCCAGTTACACAAAAAAGGACAATCACATGCTCTGTGGCACTCAGAAAGCTGGACTGAGACACAAGTGAAACCTCTGACACTGAGCTTGTCTGAGCATGACTCTCAATCAATCAGGACCATTTCAACAGCCCTGTTGTTTCCTCACCTGTGCGAGTGTCTGTGAGTATTTATGAGACTGTGGTCAACAGTGATTTAACCAGACGCTACAACCCACAAAACCTCTATTCAAGACCTTCACGGTCTCATTGTCTTGGTCATAAGTGCTCTCTAAACGTGCAGCTGCCTGGCTTAGTGACATGCAAAGGAGAGGATACACCGTGAGAACAAAGGTTGTTATTTTACATTCAAGCAGAATAGTTCTGTGAGGCTACTGTAACATGTCAAAGGCAGGTGGACAAATATAGATACTTGTGTTGTTTGTGCATGAACACAAAAAGGAACGGGACATGACAGAATAGGTGTGTGTGTGTGTGTGTGTGTGTGTGTGTGTGTGTGTGTGTGTGTGTGTGTGTGTGTGTGTGTGTGTGTGTGTGTGTGTGTGTGTGTGTGTGTGTGTGTGTGTGTGTGTGTGTGTGTGTGTGTGTGTGTGTGTGTGTGTGTGTGTGTGTGTGTGTGTGTGTGTGTGTGTGTGTGTGTGTGAGTGATGTCCTGGTACCTTGTACTCAGGTTGGCTGACTGTGTCAGTTGTCGAGATGGACGTGGTGCTGCTCTGTGCAGAGTCTTTAGAGTCCTGTTCCATGAGTTCTAGTGCGGGACACTCAGGAACACTAGAAACCTACAAACACACACAATTACATGTCTAAGTAAAGCTAAGCAAAATAAACACAAAACAAAAAACACACCAAAAAATTTTTAAATCAAAATAGTTACAATGATAGTTACATTGAAAATCTATGGGCAAATGTAAACAAAATCCCCCCCAAAAAATAAAATAAAATCAAAACACAAACAATAATTATTTGACTCTGCTTTTCCAGTGAGCATGAGCGGTAACTGAGCAGAATGATAGAGCAGAGCATCACGCGGCGCAGTGCTGAGGGAGAGGGGAAACCTGGACACTGCTGGGTGATGCGGTGCGGCATATATTTTCGGCTGCCGAAAATTCAGTGCATCCCTAGTAAATGGACAAAATGATTCTTCGAGGCGTATAATTTGCTGCAATGATTTTTTGTATTCGAGTTACTCGAGGAATCGTTTCAGCCCTAATATACACTAGGGGTGTAAATCGGATGGTTCATCATGATTCGATTCGATATCGATTCTCATACCCAGCGATACGATATTTGCCGATACCCCCAAAAATTCTACAATACGATTCGATTCGATACAGGAGTATATCGATTGATATATCGATATTATCATATTATATACCTATTTTGAACAACCATCTACATTTTTATTAACTCACAAATGCAACCAAAATATATAACATGAACATAAATCTAAAAATGCTGCTATGGGCTCAGTGCTAAACATCTTTTCTACAGATAACCAAATTACAAGCAATAGCAGAAAATAAATACAATAGAAGAAAGACAAAGTTCAATAAACACTCAGCTCAGCTTTTCATGGTGCATAGTCTTCACAGCCTAATGTTACAAAGGTTATTTAGAGGAGCAGTGAGCAGTAACAGTAATAAGAATCAGACTGATACACATGACTTACATTAAGACATATGGCAAGGATATTAGTGCTAGTTTTGTCAGTCTAAAGGAGAGCTCAATTTAGTATTCACGCAGAGTTGACGCAGCTGTCTGTGTGCGTAAGCGCTTCAGATGTGTGCGCGGGAAACTTTTCACACAGCGCGCGACTGTTCCACCAACAATCCCGAGCGTCTTTTATGCTCGCCTTGTGTCTTCGGGCAGTCCTTATATCGAGTCCTGATACGTGAGATTGAACGAGAATGCACGCGTTGGTGGTAATGCATAGACGGACATTATATGAAAATGTGGACAGTGCCAAAATAAAGGTGCCTTTTTATACTACAGAAATCGATATTTTACGCGTGACATCGATGCATCGTATCGTCATACATTGTATCGATATATCGATGAATCTTTACACCCCTAATATACACTCACTGGCCACTTTATTAGGTACACCTTGCTAGTACCGGGTGGGCCTTCAGAACTGCCTTAATTCTTCGTGGCATATATTCAACAAGGTGTTGGAAACATTCCTCAGAGATTTTGGTCCATATTGACATGATAACATCACGCAGTTGCTGCAGATTAGTTGGCTGCACATTCATGATACGAATCTCCCATTCCACCACATCCCAAAGGTGCTCTATTGGATTGAGATCTGGTGACTGTGGAGGCCATCTGAGTAAAGTGAACTCATTGTCATGTTCAAGAAACCAGTCTGAGAGATGATTGTGACAGCTTGCTGGAAGTGATCAGAAGATGGGTACACTGTAGCATTATGGTCAGGAACAATACTCAGCTGATGCTCAATTGGTAGTGTGCCAAGAAGCCTGAATGAGACAAGGCAGGATGGATCCATGCTGGTGTCATAAAGGGAAGGCATGAGACATAACCGCCTTTTACATGCAGACAATACAAGTGAACAGCAGTACCTGTTGGTTAACACTGTGGAGTTACAATGAAACTTTGTAATGCCACGGCTAAACTAACCGCATTGGTGTATTTGTGTTTTCTCTTTATAAGAGGCACCAAAGTTGGTGTGCCAAGAAAATATCCCCCACCGATTCATTCTCACCATCACAATCCTAATACAGTTTATATTTTACATTTGAAATTGTTTTGCAAATTCTCTCCAAACCATAATGTCATACACACTTTGTCTGTCTTTGCTCATCTCGTCAAAACTATGGAAAAAAAGTCATAACATATTGAAAAGGAGGGGGGAGGGGCTGATTTTCCCTACTTGAATTTCCAAGACCACTGTTTTGATTGGCTGGGGTACAGGCAACTTCAGAAGTCTGACAACATAACGACACAGTGATCGACAGCTCGACTTAAAGGTGTTGAGTTAAGTGTGAGGCGCTGACAGTGGCATGACAGCTTTAATCTGTACATCGGTCTTGATTTCAGTGGGTCTGACGGACAGAAATTCACTTAAAGAATAAAGAGGCTTTGTGTGTGTGAAGGTGAGCGTTACCAGGTTGTTGTGATCCTGTTTGATATGTCCACTCTCTCTGTTGTGAAGTTTACTGTGAGCTGTCAGTCCTGCCTGGAAAATAGTCCTTGGACGAGGCCTATGCCGCAGACCTGTCTCACAACTGGACCCAACGTCAGCCTTTTCCTAAAACCATAATGCCGTTAGCTGATGCATATGTAGAGTAAAATACTTATTAGTAGTTTGACTTTCATGGGGTTTTCAATGGCCACCATCACTACTGTGTGGGGTGGCTTATTCTTTTTTAATAACTGATAATTGATGTCACATAATATTTTTATTGCACACACACACACACACACACACACACACACACACACACACACACACACAACACTTTACAACAAAGTCTCATTTGTTAACATTTGCTAATGCATTAACTAACATGAACTAGCTAGTGTTACTTTGTTAATGTTACTGAATAAATGTTCATATTCATGTCAGTTCAAATATCATTAATGTTAAAAGATTAATGTTAACATTAGCTAAGATTAATAAATGCAGTAGAAGTATTGTTCATTAGTTCATGTTAACTAATGTTAACAACTGAAACCTTACTGTAGAGTGTTACATAGGTTTATATAGTATATTATATTATATTATAGCTGAAATTAATTGAAAATTGTTTTATTTATTATGATTAATGACTTTCTAAATGTACATGTTGTTTGCTGCATATTTACACTTTTATAGACAGGAATTGTCAAGTAATGAGCTCAACTCAACTTTCTCAATATTTCATTATTGAAATGAAATTCCATATTCTCAAAAAATATTTAGTTACCTAAAAAAGATTAAAGGTAACCTGTTATGCACATTACAGCACCTGTTCAGTCTGTAAACTCTATACATGCCCATAATCTGACTCACATCCTCCATGTTTAGCTTTTTTTCTCTTTGCACTGAATGCACAAGTTTTATCAATACAGAGTAAAACCGCAGACAAGCATAAACATTTACATATTTAGCAGACGCTTTTATCCAAAGCAACTTACAGTGCATTCAGGCTATACATTTTTTATCAGTATGTGTGTTCCCTGGGAATTGAACCCACAACCTTTTGCGCTGCTAACACAATGCTCTACCACTGAGCCACAGGAACACAACAGAAACACTACAGAACAGATATAAAATAGTCAATTCTGCTTATCATGATTTATCTGATTGTAAGCAGTCTTTACATTAGAGAATGAATACCCTTGAAGGGTTAAATGTGTTGATGGTACAGATATGTATCACAACAACACACACATAGACATGCATACACATGCACTCAGTTTGCAGTTAGCGCGCATGTGTATGTAAGAGTGTTTGTTTAAAGGGGGCAGGAATGCCACACAAGGTGATCTTCTGCATGTCTTATTTAATTATGCTGATAATGCACAGAGGGCCACAAAAGTGATACCAAACTCAGGGTTCTATGTGTTTTCCTGCAGGTTTCATTATGTTTGTTTATGAACGTGAATTGTAGTGAATGAAAGGATGCATATATGATTACACCACTAATTTTGTAGAGCTTTCTCCTCAATTATTTAACAATACTGCCATTGGTTTAAAAAAATGATATTTCCTGTAATAAAGCAATTGTGTTTTGACCTGTTTCAGCCATGTGTTTGGAAACAGCAGCCAAATGAACTTTGGAATGTGAACCGTTCTGTCAATGTGTGATAAGATCAGATGTGTAGTACATAAATTCTCACCTCACTGTAGGAGGAATCCCAGGCGCTGTCTTCCTCTGTGTCGGAGAGCTTACGGGATCTCTTTCTTCTGATGCTGTTCTCACTCTCATCTGGAAGAATAAGAGGTTTTAAGAAATTCCAGACACTTAATGCATAATACTTCATCCTAGGCCTACCTGGTAATGAAATTTAAACACCAGATTCAACTGAATAACAGTATGTGGTATTTGTAGTAGTAATATAATAAGTGAAATAGGGGTGGGCGATATGGAAAAAATATAATATAACGATTTTTTTTTAGAAATATCACGATTCACGATTTTATCACGATTCTTCATCATGTTGATTTTACTATTTTGCAAGTTATCTGAGCAGTACAGCCAAACTAATTTCCCTATTATAAATAATAAATTATTATTATAATAATTTGTTACATTTATATAGCGCTTTTTGGGGTACTCAAAACGCTTTACATAGAAGTGGGGGAATCTCCTCAACCACCACCAATGTGCAGCATCCACCTGGATGATGCGACGGCAGCCATAGTGCGCCAGAACGCCCACCACACACCAGCTTACTGGTGGAGAGGAGACAGAGTGATGAAGCCAATCAGTGTATGGGGATGATTAGGAGGCCATGGTGGTCAAAGAGATGTGTGTGTGCATGCGCTGAGAGTGGACACCAAGACCTAACGCTCGCGCGGCAGTACCGGCGATTCTCAAAGACTAGGGTTTGGCCGCTTTTTTGAAGGGAAAAAAGTCACTAAAGGGTTCTGCACTGTGCATCTCCATTTCTCCAACCACGGGTTGGGCCACGGGTCAAACAGAAAATACGTGCTGCGTTAATTGCGTGTTAATAAAATTAGTGCCGTTAATTAATTAACGCGTTATTAACGCATTAACTTTGACAGCACTAATATATATATATATATATATATATATATATATTATTCTTATTATTAAATTTAAAAAAAAATTGCTTTTGTAAAATAGTCACAAGATGGTCATATTAAATATAGTATAGTAAATATTCTGATTTTTTTTACCCCAGTAGTCTGTGTTATTCAAACAATTATGAAAATCTTTGCATTTAGATACAGAAGAACTTTGCCTGTTGAATATTAAAAACAAATGAACAAACAAAAAATCTGTATCTCCATGTCTGCCATGCAAATCAACTGTTCCTGCTCATCTCCAGACCGGATCTCTTCTCTCCACTTTCCCTAATTGCAGATTCAATTATTAGATCTGTCAGCAATAATATTTGTATACCTAGATTTTTTTTGGGAGGATCAAACTGTAACACCGTGTGTCCCAACCAGATGTGACATGACGCAATAAAAAGTATCTTTTCCATGTAATTTTTGTCCTAACCACCAGCGACTGCGACACGTGACAATAAGCGACACGGAATTCTATTTTAGAAATGTTTTTTATTTTCTGCGACGTCACGGCAGGAACAGCATACAAAATATGACAGTGATAATCTCAGGTAATGATTCAATGTTAAAAGTGTCTAATGTGAGTTTGAATATTATTTTGCATGAGGTTTATAGCCATAGTGAAAGCAACAATAGATATTTTAACTCAGATCTTGAAAATAAATGAAAGCAAACTTACGTTAAAACCTGTGAACTCACTGCGAACCAACTTCCATAACAAAGATGGACTCATTCAAAACAGTTCAGTCCATTCACATTTGAATCATCTATTTTCCGTGTCCACTTTTCTTTACTTCACACTTACCATGTTTTTGCTGTCACATAGTATCTCTGGATGCAACAAAGCATTGCAAATCATTTGAACTTTGTATCAGTAGGCTACGTCATAAATAGGGTGACCACCCATCCTGCATTTTGTGGGACAGTCCCGAAATTGGGAGCTTTGTCCCGCAAGACGTAAACTGCATCCTGCATTTCAATTATGTATTCTATATTTTTTTATCCCAGAAATTGAAATAGCCTACCAAAATAAGAAATACATTAAACACTGTGACTGGCATTTAAAAATGCATTTGCGCAGCCGTCATGTTCTAGCTGTGAAAATAACCAACCGACGCAGTCGTAGAGAGGGATTTTTCCGATGATGACGACTGCGTGGACGACACAAAGAATGTGCGGACCTCATCAAGTCCTCGAGCACCACAGACGGAAATGATCGAGCGCACACAGAAAAACACAATATTCTCCTTTCATAAAAAAAACTAAACAATTGTAGCTTTCAGGTACAACTTTCTTCTCATTTAGTTCGTTTTAGGTAGTTTCTATGGCGTTATTTTAATGACGTGTCCAGAGGCGCATTATTGTAATGAGAGAGCGCAACAAATGTATCCGCTCGCAGGAGTCTCTTCACTCTCACACAAAACAGATGCGCTCTCTCTTTTGATCAGACATTAGGCCTACGTGTGCGTGCTCAAAACGTATACTCTCTCCTAGATTTAATGTTGTCAGAAGCGCAACCTTGAGTGTGGGCAATGGGCATCCACCGGCAGAAACATCAATCGGCGCACAAGACAACGGATGTATAGTAAATCAGTATTTAAACGGCATTACAGTAGTAAATGTATCAGTCTCCCATGTGTCCCGCAAAATCACATCTACTGTCCCGCAACATATCTATTGCCAGGTGGTCACCCTAGTCATAAATAGAACGAGTCATCAGTTTACTGTTGGGATTTGTCACGCAGCACTGCGCCGCATCCAGTGAGACAGCATCACTGATTATAATAAGTTATATTGTACTATATTTTTATGCATCGCGTCGCTCGTGTCCGGTGTAGACACGATGTAAGTTAATGTCGCTTTCTGATGCTGCGGTTGAATTTTCATGCCACATTATTTGAAATTAGCGCGGGCCAAACATTTTTCTCTCTCGCGGGCCGCCTATTGAGGAACCCTGCTTTAAATGGATAGCACAGTAATGGAGGCAGCAACACATGATAGATAGGACAGAACAAGAAAGGCTATTAATAATCTTTCATTGTGCAAATGTATTATAATACGAAAGGCTCAATGCAGAGCGCCACAAAGTGCTTATGCGCATCCTGTGCACAGAATGATGCACTTGAAGCAGCATTGAACATAGAAATGTTCAAAGCACAAAGTGAAGAGATATTGATGCATAATGTATTATATCTGTGCGATAGTTTATTACAGTTTTAAATTTCAGTTACTGTGTGCTCTTAGAGAGAGTTTCATCGTTTTAACTGTCTATCCCAATACGACACGCAGTTAGAATATTTAATAGAGGATGACAGACAGCCGCAGCGGAGAGTTTACCTCAACTTGAATTTAAGGACTTAAATATTCATCTGTACCTCACATTGCTTTATAATGGCTTTTTTGCCTTTCGTGTGGCTTAACGATAACACAGAATAGTATACGCAGAATATCGTATTTGGATCGGTCTCGTCTGACCGATACCCGATCCGGCAGAAAATGCCAGTATCGGAGCCAATACCGATACTGAGTATCGGATCGGGGCATCCCTTCTCCAAAGTATGGCCACAGTCGTGTTAAAATAAGACTAGTGTGACAGAATTGCTAAAGTTATATCCAATTTTTTAATTCCTGTCATAAAACATTCCTAGCATTCACATGTAAAAACAGGTTTAAATTTTACAGGAATTACATCTAGTACTAGTGATAAAATGAAAATGTATATATTAAATCGGGTCTGTGTACCTGCGGGTGAGGTTGCGCCTCCGTTCTGTTTGGGGCAGAAAGGTGAAGGTGGCTCTGCCGCAGTCAGCGGGCTGTTCTCATTGGTTATCTCCAGACCGCTGTCATTTTCAGACAATCCCTCTCCTACTGACATGTCACCATTCACAGCAGCCTGAAAAAAGGGACATTCTGTTTAAAACATTTAGACAACTCACAATCTTCAATATCAGACAAGCAAAACAACAACAGGACTCCATCCCAAGACACCTCGCAAAATTTCACAATAGCAAGGAAAATATTGGAAATAAAATAAAATGGAAATTCATTATTTAAAAAATCATACAATGGGATTTTCTGGATTTCTTTCTCTCACAGTTGAGGTGTACCTACGATGAAAATTACAGATCTCTCCATTCTTTGTAAGTGGGAAACCTTGAAAAATCGTCAGTGTATCAAATACTTATTTGCCCCACTGTATATTCACACACACACACACACACACACACACACACACACACACACACACACACACACACACACACACACACACACACACACACACACACACACACACACACACACACACACACACACACACACACACACACACACTGTCGTTCAAAAGATTTGTAATGTTTTTTTTATGTAATTTATCTCAGTGATGCAAATCAGAATTTTCATCTGCCATTCAGTCAGTGTCGCATAATCCTTCAGAAATCATTCCAATATATAAATGTATTATCAATGCTGCTGTCAGTCATGTGTCATGTGTGTCATTTGTTTCCCTCTTGTGTCCATATTTGGTTACCCAGCTGTGTTTTATTGTGTTAGTGATTATCCTGTGTATTTAAGTTAATGTCTGTTTAGTTAGTGTTGTCTGGTCTACTCGTTACTCCCGGTGTTCCTGTGTGTCTTCCCTGCCTTGTCTTGCCCTGCCTTGTTTGAAGTAAAGTCTGTTATATTTGAGTTTATCCTCATCTGCGTGTTCCTCGTTCCTCCCCGCTGTGTGCAGTGTGACAGAAGACCGGACCTATACAGAGAGTAAGCGGAGCCCGCCGCTGACTCAAGCCTGCCGGCCACCTCTGATTCCAGCCAAGAGCAAGCTCAAGTGGATCTTTTTTTATCCAGAAATTGGACTCACAGCCAGGAGTGCCGTTCCATGTCCCGAGGCATATTTTAAAGTCTTGCATCATCCTCAGGAACAGTTTTAATTGATCAAGTCTTATCGGTCTTGTCCAGGGAGACTCGTCTAGGGCCGGCGGCTTGGGAATGGCCTCTGCGGCCATAACTGGAGGAGCCGCCTGCCCCAGACGCTTCACTTGTTGCGGATCTGGAAACGGTTCCTGAGTCCACCCTGTGAGGGCCCCTGACTCTATGTCCAACCCAAGGAGGGCTGTGGTGCTCCCGTTATGCCCAATAAGGACCTCAGCTTCCGAGCCTAGCCCAGTGAGGGCCTCTGTTCCTGAGGATAGCCCCGGAGGGCTCCTGATACCCCGGAAGCTGCTACAAGGACCACCTTCCATGGCCTCCTGAGCTCCCTGCACTGCCATGGCCTCCTGAGCTCCGCCTTGGCCTCTGATCTGTCTGTTCCGCTCTGGAGGCCCCCGTCCTGTAAGCCTGTCTGTGTGTGTCCTGAGGGCTCCACTCCAGAGTGCCCACCCCCCCTCCCCGGTGGTACTGTTACGGCGCGGGTCGTGCCTTCCGGGAGGGGGGAGTTATGTCAGTCATGTGTCGTGTGTGTCATATGATTCCCTCTTAACATGCACTGTAAATGGAAAGTGTGCCAGGATTATTTTATCTTCACATTCAGGTCATAAATATGGCAAGACTATAACCATACTTTAAGGATTTCAGAAATAAATAATGGTATCGTGACAACCCTACACCACAGACTTCCTTTTCTGTTGGAATTTTCTTTTTAAACTAAGGCGAGTTAAAATTACTCTCTGTGGTTACTGACAGCCTATGAGAAATTGTGTTAGTAGCTTAACCTGTATTTAACCCAAACATTCCTTTCAGTTAAAAATAAATAATGATGTTCAGAACAGTGACATGCTGCAACAGAGTAAAATGAGGTCAGAACCTTTTAAGACGTCTCATAATACAGATTTGTTAGTACAGACTACGTTCAGTTGAGCTCAAATTGACATGGCACGTGTTCCTGGGCATCTGAATGGCCAGTGTGCTTTTCTCTCCTCTCCGGCCAAGCAGCTGGTCTCTGGGATCTAGAGCACTTCCTCGGCCAGGTGCAGCTTTCAAAGAGCCTCCTCTCGCTCTTTATCTCTCTCTCTTTGCACTCTATGGAGTGCAGGATCAGAAGAAAGTAATGAAGCAGTCTTGCCTCATTTATAGTGACAAAGAATATGGAGAAAAATCCGTTAGAAAGTAAAAAATTCAGAACAAAGTGGAATCAAGCTGCCATTAAAAAACTTGTTAGAGCAGCTCTTCCACCAAGAGAACCAGACACTGCCATTTTTCTCTCTCTCTCCCTTCTCTAATCCCTTAAATTCCACAGCACCTTTGGCCTCATTTTGAACCCAAAACACCAGAGATGAGTGAGACACCCACACCACTCCACACTTCCACACACTTTGTGTGCATGTAGGCTAGAAAATTGTTTTTGTTGTGAAAGTAAGGCTGATATCATTAAAGTGATGCAGACACTGGAATAGTATGTCAGGGAGGATGCTGGATTTTTAGTGAATAGCGGTCAAAGCTATTGCACAATATTAGAATGTATTAAATAAGACTGCACAATATACAGGAAAAATACAAAACATTCATTTGTGCAATTCAGATTTTGTCCATTCATTGTAATTGCATTAAGAGCAACAAGAATGGTTTTCCCTTCTGTGTTCCCAAAAAAAAATAGTAAAGGGATTGCAAATTATGACAGAACCTAATGCTATCCCAACACTTTCTTTATCTTACCGTGGCAGTCATCTTGTCACTTTCCGCCATGATAGCGGAGGAGTACTTGTTGGATGGCATCACTATTTCAGTCGTCTTTTTTATTCCTTCCTCTCAATCCTGTCAAAAAAAGAAACATTAGACTTGGATAAATGGCAAAAAGAGGCAAAACATAGCAAGCTCTGAGAAATAATTAATGGATAAGTGTAACAGACTACATTGACCTCTGTCGCAACTAAATATGTGATCATATTTGACTTTAGGAAACTCAAATATCCTTTGAGGACAATAAATAGAAAAATAGATCAAGTCAAGTCATCTTTATTTATATAGCGCTTTATACAGTACTGATTGTGTCAAAGCAGCTTTACAGTGTCAACAGGAAAATAGTTTGTCAATAATGCAAGAAGACAATGACGAAGAGTCATTTTTTTATTTCATGAATACTCTCAGGTCATCAGTGATGTCATCATCCAGTTCAGCTCTCTTCCAATAGTGTCTGTGCAATCAGTCAAGCATCCCCAACTAAGCAAGCCAAAGGCTACAGTGGCAAGGAACCAGGACCCCATCAGTGACAGAATGGAATAATAAAGTCAAATAATAATGACTTCGTATAAAAGTAATTACACAATCAATGACACAGATTCTTCAGACAGATCCAGAACACTAATAATCTGTATCTACTCAGAATCTAACAAGAAACTAATTGTTTACACTATGAGAAAACCTAAAACACAATGCAATGTACACTTCAAAATATGGGTACAACAACTGTGAAAAATCAAAAAGGAACATTCCTTCATATTAACATGGTAATCTGGGCACTGTTTTTATGCATTTTCTTCAAGGTCAGAATTCTGGTCTTATTGTCACAATCCAATCAATCTTATTTGAGAATTAAGCCAAAGCGATTAAGAAAATATTAAATTCAGTATTTTAATAAATTTCTATTTATTTTTTGAATCCCACAGAAGAGAAAAAGTAATTTTTGGAATGATATGAGGGTTAGTAAATGATGACAAATGGTTCATATTTGGGTGAACTTTGCCTTTACTACTGCCATGTTTAATATCATTATATAGCGTTTATGTTCAACTGTAGTCCAAAAATACCATGAGGTAGAAACATTTAGCCTGTCAACAGTCTTTCACATCACAGCTGTTGTTCACGTTACACCCTGAGGGTGGCGAATGCATTTCTGTCATTATAACTCATAATGACCATTTCCCATCGCTTTGGAAGGCAGTTATAATCTATATAACAGTCTATATCTGACATGCACACTAGTTTTGGAGAAACAGGGAAACTGGGGAAAGTGTCAAACCACATTAAGCAAAAAGGACACAGGCAAGTCCTCCAGGTGCATTCTACAAGAAATGGCTAAAGGACATTGTGCTTAAGTCTGAAGACAAGAACATGCAAGTACACACACAAAGGCACTTACTTCTTAACTTCTATGGATCTCATTTCAAGTCCATTATCTAAGTGACAATGCGTAAGTTTTCCTTATGGGTGCTATACAAACACATGCTCTCTCCACAGCCCAGTGGGAGAACTGAGAAGTGAATATGAGTGAATACAATAAGAGGCCACATCAAAGGTCTGTATGAATGACGAAGATTGTCGACTGAACCTAATGTGAGGAAGGTTTTTGTATTAACGCACTTTTGAGTGTGTATGTGTGTGTTTGAATCTGTCACAATGATCACAAAACCTATATTAAGTTTCACATAAAAAGAGATTGAGATCATTATCAAACTCTATTATGAATAATAAAATAGCACAAAACATGTTTCCTCAAGTACTGTAAGTGCAGAAAAGTAGGGTAGTTTCAAATGGTGCGTTCAAGTCCTCTTTGTTTGTGTTTACGATTTGGGAAAATATGCAAATACAAAATGATGATAAATGATAAAGAATGTGCATCAGGTCTGTTTTTTTTTGTCCATTTAAGAATGTACTGCAAAATGAATTGTTATTATATTGAAATTGTACAATAACATTTATAAGTGTAACGGATTATCAAAAGAAAAAAAATGGTGAGCGGGGACTTGTTGGTTGTTGATTAGATTTGTAGATGTGGGCATTACACTCAAAAGTAGAGGCAAATGAACCGAAGACTTTAGATATGCCAAGACGGATATACCAACACGCAATATGGTGGAATACGTTCTGTTTTCTAAATAAAAGAGCCAATCGCCAGTTGGTAAAGTCATTAAATCACTGCCGTTAGAAGCTCCGGTTGCCATAGGCTCTGTCCCAAATCACACCCTGGCCTAAACCCTTGCGATCTTCCTCTGAATCCACACATTTTCT
Organism: Ptychobarbus kaznakovi; assembly: GCA_027422405.1. Taxonomy (NCBI): domain Eukaryota; kingdom Metazoa; phylum Chordata; class Actinopteri; order Cypriniformes; family Cyprinidae; genus Ptychobarbus; species Ptychobarbus kaznakovi. The sequence continues at coordinate 14,842,845 of CM049794.1, read as the reverse complement.
TGCTGTAATGTCGTGAGTCTGCTGCAGATCTCATCTCAGTGTGGGCTCGGCAGAAGTGCCTATCGAGGGTACAATGGCTGCAAAGTAGGCGCTCATGGGAATCCGTCTGAAAGCTAAAATGACAAATTGGACACCCTATGGACTTATGGACCTAACGAACAAAAGCTTGTGGTTGCCATTGTAAGCCCTCAACACTGCAAATACACATGAAGAGTGTCATTTGGGACAGGGTCAAAGAAACAGTAAGTGTTCTGACTTCTGAGACGTGCGATTAGGACTGCACATGCGCATCGCATTTTTCTATGCTATTTGAGCATTAAAAAAACTACTTTTATGGGACCATTCATGCCAGATTTTGTTGATTTCAGGATTTCCTCATTCAAGTAAATAGGACTTGGTCTTGCGTGCCTAAAACAGCTGCCCAGAGGCATTGGAAATATGGCCACCAAGAGAACAGACTTTCCTTGAAAGGGACTTTGGGTAAACCTTAGCTTGCAGGGGCGGGGTAAAGGCAGAACACGTGACTGGATAAGTCCTGCACGCTTGTGGCTAGAAGGGATAAAGCTGCCGCTACTGGGCATGCGCACATCAATATAACGTAATTTGTGTCACACTGTACAACAATAATTACCATTTTTGCATTATTGTAAGGGGTAGGTTTAAGGTTGGAGTAGGTGTAGGCATTAATAAAACACAATCTAATACGTAGAAAATTAAATTTCATTGTTAGTTTCCGGTCGGAGCTGTATCCCTTAAAAACTCTCCTGCACATGTCACCAGACAGAAGTCTGTTGTCCAGTTATAACTTTTAAGTTAAAAATTAAAGGTCAAAATACATGTTGAAAACATAAATGGCATAACATGCATTTAGAAAAATCATAATGTGAATTGTCATTTCATGCTGAAGTTAAAAGACAAGTTTTAAACAAAAATAAAAAACAGTTCGTACACGAATGGAATATCACTTATTTCCTGATATACGTGAATCGTGAATACAGATGTGACCTGACAGAAAAAATAGGCGAGTTATTAAATGAACTACTTAGGTTTTGGTTAAACACTCAGATAACCTAGTAATAAAAGCCGTATTCGAGGTATTCGCGTCGCGGTATTCGAGCAGGCCTCATTGTTACTAGAGATTTGATTGAAGTCTGGGTCATTTCTATGCAGCAGCGCAAAGCCAAAGTGACGGCGCGGCATTCCTTCGAGAGGCCCCGCGGGCACGCCGTACAGTCTACCAACGCCAATTAGCACGCTACCCTCGCTCGACTCAACTCACATTCACCCCGCTGCGTAATTCACCTGCACTCAGCGCCCCCTTATTTATCGCACGCGCTCACATTTCTATTGTTTTAAAGGGATAGCGCACTCGAAAATGAAAGTCTGGAGTCATCCTATACTCGACCTCATGTTGGACCAAACCTGTGTGATTATCTTTCTTCATTGGAACACAAAATGAGCCGTTAGGCAGAATGACCGCCTCATTCGTCGTTATTCACTTTTCCTAAAAGATGCAAGGAAAGTGAACGATGACCGAGGTTGCCAGTCCCTCACATTCTGAATAAAATCTAATTTTGTGTTCCACAGAAAGAGAGTCATTCTTTTTGGGATGAGTAGCCTCAGTAAAAACAATGACAGAACTTTCATTTTCAGTTAACTATACAAACATGGCAATAAGCTTAAGTGAAAAGGACAGAAATATAAATGAGATGTTTCCATAATTAATTATGTTGCAAAAGTGAGACGTTGTCAGAACAGTAAAAACTTTAATCCGCGTGACGCGCGTTATAACACTTATATGACGTCAACGAAATAAACCGGTTTTAATACAACAAAACTGATTTGAGAGCATTTACTTCATAAAGTTCGCTTCTTTCTGAAAAAAAGCGTAAACCACAAAATCAAAAACATTGGTTTCATGTAGCCTATCGACTATTATTATTTTAATATGTGAGGAAATCCCTCTACATTTTGTACGCTGCATCTTCACCAAACATCTGGATTTTCATGAGAACATGTAAATCTTAGAATAATCGATTTAGAATAGAAATTCGTTCGAAAATGTGCAGAAAACACTAAAGAACTCCGACCTGTAATGCAGGAAAATGAGGAATAAATCTCACAAACTTCCCCACGCGTACATAATGAGCTATAAGACAAGCTTTCCGCACGCCTCAGCCATGCGCTCTCTATAACACACACGATTCCATGCTTTCACAACACGAAATGAAATACATTCTAGTTACATATAGAATCTGCAGGTTAAAGTAACTAAATTAAAGTAAGTTTGAGCAAGTACTCTATATCATCAGACATGTGCGGTCATGCTGCACTTGAACTCTTCCCGAGAACGCGCACTAGTGCTCCATGCAGAAGAGGTGTGAAACTTACCTGTCTCTGGAGAAAGTAGTGTTATTACAAAAACGCAGAGACTGAAGGTGCCGTTAGAGTAGTCCACTGCCAAAGAGCGGAGGTATGTCACACTAATCTTTGCTGGTACACACGCCTTTAAACCCTTAGGGTGAATATGTAAATGGAGTCTCGTTCACAAGGACCGCTCGGTCTTTCGCCTCTACACTCAGGCGTGACTTTTCCCGGGTCTCGAATCGCACTCCCACTGAATAAAAGCTACTTTTACCTCATACTGTTTAACCCTTTCTCGGGATGAGATGGTGTATGCCATGCACGTGTTCTGTGAGATTCTATTTTGTGCCATAAAATATGCTTATTTGTACTCCCGCTTACAGAACTACTTTTTTGTTTACAGGATTGCTTGCCACACAGTTTTCTATATGTAGGCTATCTATTATGTTGGGAAATATTAAATATGGGTCAAAATTATAGATTTTTCTTCTATGCCAAAAGTGATTGGCAATATTAAGTAAAGTTCATGTTCCATGAAGATATTTTGTAAATTTCCTACCGTAAATATATTAAAACTTTATTTTTGATTAGTAGGCTAATATGCATTGCTAAAAAGTTCATTTGGACAACTTTAAAGGCGGTTTTCTCAATATTTAGATTTTTTTGCACCCTCAGATTCCAGATTTTCAAATAGTTGTATCTCAGCCAAATATTGTCCTATCCTAACAAACCATACATCAACGTTTATTTATTCAGTTTTCAGATGATGTATAAATCTCCATTTAGAAAAATTGACCCTTATGAATAGTTTTGTTGTCCAGCGTCACATAAGTTGTTCACATGGTAGATACAAACTGGACAATTATACAACATTTTGAAGAAAAACATAAAAATGTGTTATTTGACTCCAGATGTTTTGGCAAATAACATTCAATTAATTTCCTTGGCTATTTTTATGTTTCTGCCTATTTAAGGGTTAATGTCATGGAAGGTTATCTGCACAGATTTGATGTAGCCTGAATGAAACGAAATTAATCATCTAACTTTTGCAAAGAAAATGAATATTTACGTATCTTGTGTTTCTATGATAGTTTAATGAATTCATACAAACATCCAGATTATCATTGCACTACAAAATGTCATGATCACACGTGCTCGTGACTCTCAAGTATGAGAATGACGAAAGTGCTGATCGTGAATCGTTGAGCAGCGGAAGTGTGGAAGCAGATGTGACAGTTCAGGGTCTCAACAGCGGAGCTGCAGAGAAACAATGTTGCAGTTACATTTCACGAGTGATACGTTACCTGACAATGTCAGCGCTGACTTTCAGAATCTGATTAAATTCAGTGAACAGGTAGGAATTCAGTATGCTGCGAGCGGAAAGTATGATACTAATGAATGAGTTTAGTATATTTGTGATCAACAGATTTTCTGTATAGTTTAATTAACGTTAAGTTAGATGTGAATAAACGAGTCTGTCGATCATCTCGTCTTCAGAAAAAAGTCGCCTGATGTGTCGCTTAGTGTCTATAACGTTTAGTCACGTGAGATTACCATAACACTTAGCATTAGCACGACTAACCTGGGCTTCTTTAGTGATGTAGAGGCCACGATAAACTTATATTTACTGCATTTAGACACTTCATAAAATCATATCATGCATTTTTATCCTTTATATGAAAGTGTTCTTATTTCAGCCTTCCATCTCCAGTAGGAAATTGATAAAATGCACTGATGGGTTTGCAGTGAATGTTTGAGGAAACAGCTTGACTTTTTTATAAATATAATGGACTCAATCAAGGAAACACACATGTGTGTGCGCGTGCGTGTGTGTGTGTGTGTGTGTGTGTGTGTGTGTGTGTGTGTGTGTGTGTGTGTGTGTGTGTGTGTGTGTGTGTGTGTTTCTCCTACAGGATTTTGTGAGACTGGTGGGTGCACCTGGGTCCCTCTAGGGCAGGGATGGGCATTGGGCCAGTCCTGGAGGGCCACTGTCCTGCAGAGTTTAACTCCATCCCTGATTAAAGTTTTTAGCAGTCCTTTAGACTTTGGTTCGGTTTTTCAGGTATAGTTGATTGAGGATTGAGATTAACTCTGCAGGACAGGGGCATCCAGGATGCTACACACATGTAGCATGACTAGTTTTTATTTCAATTTGATTGTATAATTTCAACATCTGAAGCAAAACCTGCTTCACAATGTTAAAGATTTGTTTATGTTATTATGAGAGTTTTAAATAATTTTTAGTTATATTATGAAACTGTGGCGTGTGAGAGAGAGACCACTGCTGACAAGTCTTTATGCAACATGCAGTACACTACCAGTAAAGTGTGAACACACTTGACTAACTTCATGTTTCTCTTGATTTTTAAATCCTTTTTATCTAAAAACGTAATGCTAAAATGCTTGACATTTTCTGCTGATGAATGTCCATTTTGTTTAATTACTTTATTTTATTGTATATGCAGATTTTTAAGCTAATATTGTAATGTTTTAATGGATGAAAAACTCAGGAAGTGCAGCCAACAAGACACTTGTGTCTTTGAGAAGTCAATCAAAACTATTTAAAAGCATCCCAATATGTACCTCATAAAGTTGGTTGGTGGAAATTTGTAGAATTTAAAATATATAATGTAGCTTTGATTTATTTAATGTTGATGTGACTACATAATTTTTTCCATACTTTTTTCATAATTTTGTGGGGTGGCATTATAAAATATGGAAATAGTGATGTGTGCAATTATCTGCGTGTTTCTCTGGGGTCTGTATTAATATACATTAAAATGCATATCATATATGTTATGCCTTTCACCTAGATAGTACACATATGCAACCTTCATTCAATGCCAATTACTCAACTTTATTTTTTCCCCATTGCAGCAATTTGTGAGTCTGATAGAGATCTTATACCAGTTCCTTCTAGAACCCAAAGAGGTGAGTCAACGCTCTGAGATTACATCTCTGTAAAGCCATTTATGTGTGTTAAATCATTGCCAGGAACTGCATGAAAGGATCAAATATGTACCTTAAATGCAATACAATTCGTTTTGTTTAAAAGTGTCTGCAAATGCATGAACCAAAAATAAAATTAAAGGAATGGTTCAGCCAAAACTGAAAATCACACTTAGGCCATCCAAGATGTAGATGAGTTTGTCTCTTCATCATAACAGATTTAGAGACATTTAGCATTATATCACTTGCTCACCAATGGATCCTCTGCAGTGAATGGGTGCCGTCAGAATAAGAGTAAAAAATCATAGTAATCCACACCACTCCAGTCCATAAATTAATGTCTTGTGACAGTGACGTGACATACCAACAAGTATGGTGACCCATACTTGGAATTTGTGCTCTGCATTTACCCATCCAAGGTGCACACACACAGCAGTGAACACACACAAACCGTGAACACACACACACCAGTGAACACACACACACCGTGAACACACACACAGCAGTGAACACACACACACCGTGAACACACACAGCAGTGAACACACACACACCGTGAACACACACCCGGAGCAGTGGGCAGCCATTTATGCTGCGGCACCCGGGGAGATGAACAGATGAAGTGAACAGCTCTGCAAGAAAACAAATGTTTGTAAGAAACAAATCCATCCTTTAGAACTTCAAACCATTGCTTCCGGCTAAAATACAAATCCTGTATCCATAATATTGCTTACTCCAGGGAAAAAGTTGTCTTGCCTGAATTAGGTACAGACAAAACGGTAAAGAAAGACTGATTATGTGAATGTTTATTGTGATAACTTGTAAAATTGTGAAAATATGTAGTTAACAGGATTCACACACACATAAAAGTTACATATTGTGCTTCTTCCTCATCAGTCAGAGCGGTTCTTGCGTCAGCTGACAGAGTTTGCTGGAGAGAATGGGATGAGTGCGGGACCACTGAGGGCTCTGATGAAGAGTGTCCTCCTCCTACCTCATGGTAAATCCTTCAGGACCCTCATCTTGAATAAATTGAGCACCTTTATCTGAAATTTCACCAATGAATAATGCAGTCCCTTCCCCTGGTGATAACATCAAATGTAGTCGGTTAGCCTGACCCCAGCACTGAACAAAACATACTATGATCCTAATCTCACTGAGTGATTGTTCAGTTTATTTTACACCAAATTGCTGCATTATGCGTCTAGAGGATCCTAACATATGCAAATAGCCCTTGTGGCAAATTGCCCCAGGGAATCTGGACCTACTGTCACATGTAGACTGGTCGACCCTTCCAATCAGTATGCATTGTATGCTGCTACATTTACATGCAATGACTATCCTGCTGCCTGTGCTTTTAGACATTAGAATGAAGAGGAACGTATCAAATTACTATTCATACTGATGGGACGGAATGATGGGGGAAGAAAAGCGGTGGTGTAGAATATGAATCGGAGAAATCAGACAGAGATGTAAAAACCATATAGGCTGTATTTCAAAACCTAGTAAGCTGCCTACGTAGGTAGCACAAGTGTACTCTCCGTAAAGACTGTTTCAAAGGGCATAAAAATCTGCACCTTTTTTACGTTGTGCATCAATACATCATATGGTTAGACATTTGAACGATCCATATACATGTATTGTTACACCCCTATTTAATTGAAACATTATCAGGGTACCATATCATTTAGAATGCTTCCTATTTAGTTCACTAGGCTTTGGAACAGAGATATAATGTGCATATAGAAGCAATTTAAATGTCTTTTTTCCTTCTCAGGTGCTTTAAAAAGAAACCTAACAGCTGAACAGGTGAAGGCAGACTTGCTCACATTAGGTACCATCTTTCCCATCATCTGTACCTGTTTGATTATATTTGTCACAAGTCAATATTTAACAGTGGGATTTACTGCTTAATTACAGGATTAAATGAAGACAAGGCCAGTCATTTCTCTGACCAGGTTTGTCTTAACATTAGTTGTTTTTCCCATGTGTTTGTGGATGTGTATGACTGTAAGATTCAGTATGTCTACATCTTCTATTTATTTCAGTGGAGAATCCACTGCCCTGTTTTGTCCAGACTGGCTGTGGGACAGACACTAATGGTCAACCAGCTTGTTGACATGGAGTGGAAATTTGGTGGTAAGCAATGGATAAACATTAGCATGCAAATCTGTATTATCTACAGTGCAAATAAGAATATAAGTAATGTGATTAAATAATATGTCAGTAATTAAAATACATATTTCTTTACAGTTACTGTTGGTACTAGTGAGCTGCAAAAGACCGGAAACATTTTTCTGCAGGTAAACCTCTTAAATGTTTTTAAACGTCTGACCAAACATTTATCACGAGATTGATTTTAAGATAGTTTACCCTTTACATGATTCTGAATCAGATTTAAAGGTTTAGTTCACCCACAAATTGAAATTTCTGTCATTAATTACTCACCCTCATGTCGTTCCAAACCCGTAAGAACCCGTTCATCTTTGGAACACAAATGAAGATATTTTTGATTAAATCTGAGAGCTCTCAGACCCTCTGTAGACAGCAACTCAACTGCAATGTCCCCAGGTCCAGAAACATTAGCAAGGACATCTGCCAAATAGTCCATGTGATATAAGTGGTTCAACGTAATTTTTTGAAGCAGTGCGAATACGTTTTGTGAACAAAGAAAACAAAAATAACTACTTTATTTAACAATTCTTCTACGGTTGAACCCCTGATGTCACATTAACTATTTTGCCGATGTCCTTGCTATGTTTCTGTAGCTGGGGGGAGTCTACAGAGGGTCTGAGAGCTCTCAGATTTAATCAAAAATACGAGTTTGGAACGACATGAGGGTGAGTAATTAAAGGGTTAGTTCACCCAAAAATGAAAATTAGTCCATGTTTTACTCACCCTCAAGGCATCCTAGGTGTATATGACTTTCTTCTTTACTATGAATCCAATCGGAGTAATATAAAAAATTGTCCAGGCTCTTTTAAGCTCTATCATTGCAGTCAGTGGGTGTTTCTGTTACACAGTCCAAAACACGTAAAATAAAGTGCGTGAATCCATAAAAAATGTGCCTTACACCGCTCCAGGGTGAATAAAGGCCTCCTGTAGTGAATCGATGTGTTTTTGTAATTTAAAAAACCATATTTAAAATGATATAAACAGTTTTGTGTAACTTCCGCTATCTGTCGTACGCGCGTTCACGAGAGACTGCCTTTCCGGCGGATGACGTAGGACCCGGCGCAGCACGTGTGAGTCTCGCGAAAAACCAACGTTTGTTTACAGGAGCAAAGGAAGCAAAGTTTCCTTACCTTAGCAAAGGAAAACCAGTCTCTTCTAGGTTTATATTGAAATCCTCCGACATTTGTCTTTACAAATCCTCGTTTTGTGCTTCTAATTTGTGACCAGCGTTTTATTTTGTTCTCTCTCCGCATTTGTCACTAATCACGCTACACTGACGTCCTACGTCATCCACTGGAACAGCTTCCGCATACGACAGTTAGATGAAGTGAGAGAGATGTGTTTATTACATTTGAAATATGGATATTTTTCTTACAAATCGCATTGATTCTATACAGGAGGTCTTTATTCACCCCCCGGAGCCATGTGAGGCACGTTTTTTATTCATTAGCGCACTTTATTTTACGTGTTTTGGACTGTGTATCAGAAACACCTGCTGACTGCAATGATAGAGCTTAGAAGAGCCAGGACCATTTTTTATATAACTCCGATTGGATTCGTCTGAAAGAAGAAAGCCGTATACACCTGAGGCATGAGGGTGAGTAAATAACAGGATCATTTTCATTTTTGGGTTTGTCTCAGACATTCAGTGTATGATGCCCACTCTGTAACCATTTATAAAATGTATGCTGCCTAGTGTTTTAATAATTTATTCAGATTTTAAAAGTTGTGTATATTCCAACCTTTAAAATATTTAATCCAGTAGTAAAGTGAGTGAAGAAATGTAACAGAACCTGAGATTTCTATACAAGATTCATATAACACGATGTCATCTGAATCAAAATGATAGCTGAGCAAGAAAAAAAGACTTTTTACATTACAAAATTACTTTTTTTGTAATAAACCAATAAACAACACAACAGGTTAGAAATTGAGAAATTTCTAATTTTTGGGTGGAGTCTCTCTTTAAATGAGTGAGATTATAGTAGAGTAGAGTAGCCTAATTGTTAATTATCTAAGTATATTTAGACTCATGTAACACAGAGCCAGGAGTTTTATTTATATAAAAAATGAGAGATGAGGCAGGAAATGATAGAGAGATAGATTCTTGCAGACTTAATGAGAACCTTGGCGCATGCACTAACCGCACTAGAATCACGAGAGACTGCACGATCACAAGAGAACTTGGTTGGATCTGAATCAGTGCACTCCAGCTAAACACTCAAGTCTAAGGGATCGATGGTGTGCTATTAGTCGTCTTAGAAGAAAATGCATTTTCTTAATGGCAGGTCACTGTCAAAGTATATAATTGTGCCGATATTTTCCTCTTTTATATATTAAAAGTACCTACCATCCCAGCTAAAATATAAATATTGTCAGTTTCTAACTACGATTCCAATTAACTGCACTCTGATGTGAAGCAAATACCTTTTCAGGGCTCCCTTGGCTTATTATATTATTCATATTATACCCATGGGGGGGTGTATTTGGCTAATGTTTGGTATTATGTTGTTTTTCATTTGCTAAGGTTTCCTTTAGTGATCAAACTCTTGATCTGTAACATCTGTCTGCTTTAGGAAGTTTTAGAGTTATTAGACAAATATACAGGTTCGTTCACTTTCTCTTTCTTCTCACAGTTGAAGCTGGTGATCAGAAAAGGAAACACGACAGAAAATGTGTACATGGGTAAGTTTTCTCCAAATCCACTGTCTTGTTGTAAAATACAGTATATGATTCAGCAGCTTTGATGTCATTTTGTTTGTATCTGTCCACATTAGAGCTGACTTTACCTCAGTTCTACAACTTCCTCCATGAGATGGAGCGTGCCAAAGCCAGCATGGATTGTTTCAGTTAACCGAGGTCTTTGTAACCGAGGTGTGTTTGCCTCTTTAACGATGTTCCCATACTCACCAAATGATTTAAGAAGAAACTTTAATACTTATAATTCACTAATCATAAGAAGTTGTGTGATTGTTTGCACCCTTGTACATGTGTTTTTATTTGGTACAAAGATTCCATATTCATGCTCTTTATTGATGATCTTCTGTTTATTAAACCTTTGATGCATGTCTTTGTACCAGCATATGTGCTTTTTGTACTTTGTTCACTAATAAATTGAATATATTTTAAATAAAAAAACACTACTTAAGACATTTTTTTAAATCAAACCATCTGCTTACTGTATTAATAACATAATACAAATCAACTAAATGTGTAATAACATTTTAATTAATGGTAACGAATTGGAACATTTTGACTACTACTGCTAGTAGGTATACATAAATGTATTAATTTGCTGTCAGTAGACATTTGAAAAGTGTTTGCCTTTATCAAAAGCTGTCATGCTTTACAAAGAGACAGACGGATGTAATAAATGAGCACGGTGTTAAATATGAGTTCCCTATTAGATGGTATTAGTGTCCTGAAGCAACTTAATATCAAGACTGAAAATATCAAAGAACACACCCAGAGGCTGTGTAGATAAATCATCCAATTGATTTGTCCTTGCACGTGCCATTGTTTCCCTCTCTTTGAGCAGTAATACTTCCTTTCTTTTCATTCTGAGAAATCTGGTTCATTTAGTCCTGTTTTCATAATCGAATTTTCTAAATGATTGACTGCCACTCTTCTGTCTGCGTGTCAGAACATGCAGGTCGTGAGTCATTAGCACCAGGTTCTCCACATCTTGCTGTGTGATTCGTTAGATGGGGGACGCTCGTTCGGCCGCACCTCGAATGGTTAGCACACTCTCATAACAATTCTTAACTGTTCTGTTTTGGCAATTTGCTGGTGAACTCATAATTTCGTACGATCTGCTTACATCCCACTAAGAGTTAGGTCTAGAGGTGGATCTTCAATCTTAGTTTTTTCCCCAAAAAACTGACATGGAAGTGATTGTTGAATAAAGTCATTATTTTTGTTTTCTTTGCGCACAAAACGTATTTTCATAGCTTCATAGAATTTAGAGCGGAACCACTGATTTCACATGGACTATTTTAACAATGTCCTTACTACGTTTCTGGGCCTTGAACGTGGTAGTTCCATTGCAGTCTATGGAGGGTCAAAAGCTCTCGGATTTCATCAAAAATATCTTAATTTGTGTTCCGAAGATGAAAGAAGATCTTACAGGTTTGGAACGACACGAAGGTGAATATGACAATTTTCATTTTTGAGTGAACTATCCCTTTAAAATCTATAAGCCAGAAGCATTGTGGGGTTCCACTTTCACTGTTCAACTCTTCCTCTCATTCTCTAAAACAACCTTTATTTAAATAAGATAATCCCAATGTGAAAATATGGGGTGAATTATAAGACGATTACAAACACATGTTCTAAACAAACACATGTTCTAGCTTGCTATCACATACATACTCTTTATGACCAGTTTATTAGATGACTTGCTTGTGTACAGGAGGAAGCGACTGTCATACTAGCATTATACGTATCTGCTTGCTCACTATGGTGGTCATGAAGCTAGCATAGACTTTTCTAGCAAAACAATTTCATTGAAACTGTATATAGTTTTTGGAGCATCATGCTTTGCATCTACTAACTAAACAAACAATGATCAGGACAATGATAAGTAATATTTCAAAAGTTCACATGTACACATAGTCAGATATGGTAACATATGCATATTTGGCATGCTGTCCAAGTGGATGAGACAGAGTTTGGTTTTTGGCCCAAATCCAGAGTACTCCCCAGGCTGGGATAGGAACCAGCCAAGAGTAAGGTATAATGGGGCAATGGAGGAATGCTGCAAAACTCACAGGACAGATGTGAGGGATGGCTATATATACAGGCAAGTAAATTGTATCTCAGTGGTCAAAACAGAAAAAATAATCCCAGTTGTATAAGGCCCAGAGGTCTGAGGCTGAGGTATATTAAATAGGCAGAGAATGTTATAAGTGGTCAAAACAATCATTGTAAACACACTAAGCATTCATTCAATCCCATTGTCCCAACCAGTAAGAGGAAGAATACCTTCAGAGAAGAATTAGCCAGCTGAAAGCAAGCAATTAATAAATAGCTTGAAGCAAATGTTTAAGAAATAAAATTGATTGTAACACCCATCATTACTGCCAAATATTACCAAGACTCACGTTAAAAACAATAATCCATGTGTGCTGATCTTCCTTAAGCAGTCAATTAGACCTCATATTAATGGTCATATTAATCAAATGAGATTAATGCATCAAATTAGAAGTAATTGTCAATGAAAGCATCTAAAAAAGCAATGAAATGTAAAGGGAAAAATTATTTAAACCTCTATGGATGTATTTGCCTCATTTGATACCAATGTAAGTAAAACAGCTTGTTTCAACAAGCACTTCTGAAGATGGGAGAGCTGGAGGAGAAAGTAGACGTCACTCAGAAAAGAAAAGAAATGACTCAAACTGTTTTTTAAAAGCTGACAGGTATCAAGGATACATAGCTTCTTGTGGTATCTAGACAGTGGAACATTTCATTGCAAAACGTAAAAAACCTCGGTTAAAACTCTTGCTAAACAAACAACCAAGATTGCTTGCATAGTTTGGGATGCTGTTGAGTCGGTAAACACCAAAAGCTGGGAAAGTAAAAGCTATCATCACTGACCTCAATGTGGCTCTAAACTTTATAATGTAGCCCGAGGTGGAAGAATAGGGCAAATCAGTTTAAATCAGTTCTCAAGCTGTGTCAGTTAAAATCAAATTACCACTCTCTGCAAGGGTGTGTTGACATGTATGAAAAATATTTTCTACATTCATCGCAATGTAAAAGCTAAATCCTTCATCGTTTGAAAACTGTCTGCTGTACAAAGATATTGCAAAATGCTTGCTCTTTTGGCGCAATAGGGTAGAAAATAGGTGTTCGAAATGATCAAACACAGACCTCATAAAACATAATTTGATATTTCATGAATAGTACTAATACAGTACATTGATCAACTGAATTTAAAGTTAGATCTAAAGTTAAACATCTTTTGAATCAGCAGTGACATTATTTGCTCCATATAACTTTCAGTAATTGTACTCTATGTGCTACAATAATTCTCTGTACAAACAGATTTAAAATATTGTGAAATACTATTAGCTTATGTTTGACTATGACTTAGGAAGTGAAAAGTCTGTGGACAGTTGCCATGATTCTATCAACAATAAATAAGAGTGAAGACAGCAATAATACGTGTATGACGTTAAATAGACTCCTGTCAGAATACATCCAAATCCTGAAGTTAAATTTCTACCTCTCCAGGCCAGTCATGCTTGCTCACACCTGCCGTGCACTAAGCACTGTGTGTGTGTGTGTGTGTGTGTGTGTGTGTGTGTGTGTGTGTGTGTGTGTGTGTGTGTGTGTGTGTGTGTGTGTGTGTGTGTGTGTGTGTGTGTGTGTGTGTGTGTGTGTGTGTGTGTGTGTGTGTTGTGTGTGTGTGTGTGTGTGTGTGTGTGTGTGTGTGTGTGTGTGTGTGTGTGTGTGTGTGTGTTGTGTGTGTGAGTGTGTGTGTGTGTGTGTGTGTGTGTGTGTGTGTGTGTGTGTGTGTGTGTGTGTGTAGAGAGAGAGAGAGGTGTGCATAACTGAAAGTAGGGAGAGGTATAGGGGAAAGTTACTGTTACTCTAGACCGCAAAAAGAGGAAGTTCAATTCCCACGAGTATTTACTAGACACCCTAAAGCAATTCTCCAAACATCTGTTAGGGACTTCTGGCAAGTTGTGAGATAAAAAAAATATCATTGTCCACTGTGTGTGTATAAGTGCACTTTCTGAGAGGAACAAAATGTGTGGACAGTTTTCTGTGGAAGTATGCGTGGCAGTTAATGTGTAAACCATTAAAGGTGAACTAAGAGTTTGAAGTTTTGCTGGTTAATACAGTCCAGTTTGCTCCTGAAAAAATGGGCGAATGTCATTGATAAAGCCACTGAAATCTTGTATTATATGTTTTGTGTATGAAATCATTGTAAGGCAAAATTATTTTGAATCTTATTGATTTTAAAATAACAGCTAACATACAATAAATTGCTTTGACTCACTGTGCAAATATTTTGCTGAGCGAAATACCTCAGTTTGTTATTAAATGAAACAGATGCACAGATGAATATTATATGCATTTAGAAAATAAATATGGTGCATTTCCTTGTCATACTGACTTTAAATGCATGTTTTCTCTAAAAAATCTTCCCTTTTATTTCCCAGGAATTTTTGTTTCTTTGAAATCAATCTTGTGAAAATAATCTTCTGAAACTTTAGCTGCTAATGTCTTTTTGCCATTTTTGGACCAAAAACAGACATCCAATAGTATGGAGGTCATGAAGAATGTGGGGAAAAAAATTGTCAAGCCCATATTGTTATGCAGCAAACTGGCAGGGCTGTAAATGTGAACTGCTAGATCGACAAGAAGATAATGCGTTATACAAATCTAAACAATTAAGGCAGTAAAATATTTTTTTACAATTTACAAATATTATATATTTTAAAATATATAATACAACTGAAACAGTTGCTCAGAAAGGAAGAAGAGGGTTTAGCTCTTCATCAGCCCCATACAGGGGCTCAGTGGGCTGAACACCAGGATACTGACACTCATCCCACACACACAGACACACATTTCTGCCATGAGCCTCTCAAAGGCACAGTTTCAAACAGGAAACAAGGCCAGTATATGGTTCCTACAGTCTTCCTCTTTCATATACAGCCCTGTTCTTCCCCATCTGCGTTTCTCACAGCCATGTGCACACTTTCATTCAGACTGCTCCTTTCACTTTGTCCTGTTCTCATGAACGTGTACACGCACACACACACACTCCTCAGCCTCTCGTCCACTGGAGAATAATTGATGGTTTCTTTTTTAGGTTCCTCTGGGGTGCAGACCACAGACACCACTGTGTTGTGTAGATTGGGCTGTGGTGCACAGGGGGATTTCCTGCAGTATTTCACCCCAGGCGCTGCGGCCCTAATCTGGGCAGGACAGATGGCTTGCACAGGCCACTTTGAAGGAAGAAGGGCCTCAACTTGTATGCCTTGAGAAAGTGTGATCTGCATCCTGAATATTAACACGGGTAGTAAAGATATGCAGGTGCGCAGAGTTAACATGCTTTTGTGTATTCTTTAAAATCATGTGATTTGATATAAAAGAGTGAAAAAATTATCTTTCTGCATTATTCTAACTCTCGTCTATTGTTTGCTCTTGTTACTTAGTTACCACTCACCTCAGTTACCAGCCTCTCTCATTGCCCTGGCAACTGAGCCATCCCATTGTTTCCCCTCCACTAGCACGCCGGGCCTGTCTCAAGGCTGACCCCTCCCCCTCCTCCCTTATCCAACACACACACTTTCCAGAGCACCTTTCTTTTGTTACCATCTCTTCTGAGAGCATTGTTTTTCCTCAGAATGAGAATTCATTCACTCAAGTGGCAATGTGCATGCAATGTGAACTAAGAAATGAGCAAAACCACAAACACTAGAAGATTAACCATTAGAAGATTTTGCTCCTTCACTGTGGAGATAAACATGGAGCTAATATTCTGCACTAACATTATTTATTTATTAATTCATTTTTTCACCAATAATTAATGCTAAGAGATGCAAGGTGAATCATATATATATATATCTATAGATAACAATTAATAATAATATTATAGTAAGACAACGTTATATATAGTACAGACAACTTGAAAGGCGATTTTCGCAATATTTTGTTTTCCTTTCACCTGCAGATTCCAGATTTTCAAATAGTTGTATCTCTGCCAAATATTGTCCTATCCTAACAAATATTACATTACATTAATAGAAAGCTTATTTATTCATCTTTCAAAAATTACCCTTACAAAAAAATTGACCCCTTATAAACTGTTTTTGTGGTCCAGTCCAGGGTATCATATTATATATATATATATATATATTAGTGCTGTCAAACGATTTATCTCGATTAATCGGATCCAAAATAAAAGTTTACACAATATATGTGTGTGTACTGTGTATATTTATTATGTATATATACTGTAAATACACACACATGCATGTATATATTTAAGAAAAAAATTGTAATATAATAAATATATTTATGTATGATATAAATTATATGAATATAAATATATACATGTAAATATTTTCAAAAGTGTAATTACTTTTTGTTTCTTTTGTTTTTTAACAGTAATGAGAATTTGGGTGGAAATGTGCTTAATTGCCATGAAAATAATGCCACAGTACAAAAAAAAACAATCTTAATAATCTTAAAATTAACTGAATTGTATCTAACCAAAATATAATTAAAAAAATGCCCCCCTTTGATTTTGTGGTAAATTATGACCCAGACATTAAGAAACTGACCAAGAAAAATAAAGTCATGAGAGAAAGCAGACATTTTTTATGAGGTATTGACTATGCTTTTATCATATTATTATATAATATTAAACTAAAATATAGAATATTGTATCATATAATGATACATTTTATAGTATGTAATATAAGCAAAGTATGCACATATGGTGAATGCAAGTATGCATAATCCACAGCACAGTGCCATCCCTAAACCGAGGGGTTTTATTGTGTTCCTGCTCATGTTCAGTTTGAATTCCACATCTGATTATTTGCAGTTAGGCACATTAGACACTAGAGGTCAGCATTGGCTATAATGTTCGTTTAGAAGTATGTCTCTCATTAGTAAAGTGCCTTGCTGAAACAAGACCCCAGAAAAGAAAGAAAGGGCAAATCAGGGTGAAGAAAGTGAAGGGTGGATTACAAAAGATGGCGCTGGAGTAAAGGATGTGCACATGGAAGAGGATGGAGAGACAGGCCAATTTAAGTTGTGAGAAAAGGGTCATAAGGTGAGGCCAAGGGCACCGCTGCTGTCGGCACAGAGCTGTAGCACCTCAAATGAGACTAAAAAAACACTTCCTGCAGTGATGAACTGCTCAGACTACCCCACGCCTGTACAGAAAAGAAGTAGAAAGAAATAAATTGTGTAACCGAGAGAGAGAGAGAGAGAGAGAGAGAGAGAGAGAGAGAGAGAGACATACACTTTGTAAGCTGCTGGTAATGGCTAAAGATTTCAGACTGTCCTCTGAAACGTTCAGCAGAATAACTGGGTAAAGAAGGAGAAGGAAAAGTACAGGGACAAAGAAAGGGAGGGGAGGAGAATCAACACAAACCCCAAACAAAAGAACTGGCTTTGAGAGAGTCCCTGAACGACTGATTTCTCCATCTAACAGCGATTCTCGATCATTGTCTGTAAACACCTTGATCCAGGCAGTTGTTAGGGTGGTACATGCTAGCTTGACCTCGGGGCACATACTGAAGCAGGTAAGGGGCAAATGTCAGACAAATAAAGAAAGGACTGATAAACTAACCAAGTGTGAAAAGGAAAACCGATGTCTTTAATTGTGGGTGATCCAAAAACAGAGATGTGTTTATTAGTGGATATTTACTGATGTTTCTGAGTGGGTGTTTCCATAAATGGATCTGAAGTCTACATCATTAAATATTACATGTTATACCGAAATGGACAGAAATTAGCAGAAAAGATATTCATGCTAGCCCTCATATGTTTGTATGCACACCATATGTTATTTTCAGGTTATCGTCAGGTTATCCTCAAATTTGAAAATATATGTGAATTAAATTCATAAACATATTGCAAACAATAACAATCTACAAAATAGTTGACTATCAGCTAATATACTTGTAGGTTATTATAGATAAAATATATTGAAAAAAATTGAGAGGAAACTTATAATAATGTGTTCAAAATGTCCACTACAGAAGAAAATTATGAAATACAATGCTAGTCACATGGTGCTCTTATAAACCTTTTGTTTTTTGACAGAACTTTTGCTGCATGATAAACATTTTTTTGGCAAAATAAAATATTTTCTTAAATAAATTTAATAACATTTTGGATTAGATTTCGAAATCTTAAAAATTGTATTTCTGAAGTATTTAGATTTAAAAAATAAATATAATTTACATACTGTTGACTTTTTTTTATAAACGTACATATAAAAATAAAAAAATGCTGTAAATTATTTTAAAGCCTTGAATCTATTCTTTGAATAAATTGTTACTATTTGTACTTGTTTATGGGCATGTGATTTCTTTATTGCTTTCCCTACTTTTTATTGTTTTGCTTATTATTGTATTTGTTTTGATGTAATTTATGTTATTGCCTTTGTATGTTCATTGTTCTAAAGACTGCAATAATAATAAGAAAAAAAAATGTAATGTAGGTAATTTCAAGTCAAGTGAAACAGAGTGTGCACAAAATGTTTGAGTGAGATTATAATATGCATTTCCTTACTGGATAAATATATATTTATTAAGAAATCATAACTTACATATTACATAGACATAAATACATCTGTTCCCTGAACAAACTGGTGTTTAGTAATACATTTTAACAACCAAAAACATTGAAAAGTTCAGAATCAGAATCTGAATGAGCTTTATTACCAGGTATGTTTACACATAAAAATAATTTGTTTTCGTGACAGAAGCTACCGCAGTGCAACAGAATGACAGTGACAGAACAAAAAACACAGATAATAAAAAGATTAAAATAATAAAATAAAATAATAAAAAGTAAATAATGAATAACAATATACAACTTGAAAATTGTATGTACAGGTTTATAACAATGGACAATTTTGTATGTACAGGTATATTATGTGCAATTGAAGTGGAGACTAAGTATGTGTGTTAGATAAATAAGTGTATAAATGTATAAATAGTGTGTGTACCATAATTATTGTCAAGTGTTCATGAGATGGATTGCCTGAGGGAAGAAACTGTTCCTGTGTCTGGACATTCTGGTGCTCAGAGCTCTGTAGCGTCGACCAGACGGTGAAAGTGAAAGTGACATAACATACGAACAAGTATGGTGACCCATACTCAGAATTTGTGCTCTGCATTTATCCCATCCAAAGTGCACACACACAGCAGTGAACACACACACACCGTGAACAGACACCCAGAGCAGTGGGTAGCCATTGATGCTGCGGCACCCGGGGAGCAGTTGGGGGTTCGGTGCCTTGCTCAAGGACACCTCAGTCGTGGTATTGAAGGTGGAGAGAGCGCTGTACATTCACCCCCCACCTACAATTCCTGCCGGCCCGAGACTCAAACTCGCAACCTTCCGATTACTAGTCCGACTCTCTAACCATTAGGCCACGACTTCCCCGTGTGCTGGATGTGAGGGGTCCAGAGTGATTTTGCCAGCCCTTTTGCTCACTCTGGATAAATACAGTTCCTGGAGAGTTGGGAGGGTTGTACCAATGATTCTTTCAGCCGTCCGGACTACCCTCCGTAGTCTTCTGATGTCAGATTTGGTAGCTGAGCTGAACCAGACATTTCTTGATGTGCAGAGGACTGATTCAATGATGGCAGAGTAGAACTGTACCAGCAGATCCTGTGGCAGGTTGAACTTCCACAGCTGGCCTTTTTCACAATGGAGTCTATGTGATTGTCCCACTTCAGGTCCTGGGAGATGGTGGTACCCAGGAACCTGAATGACTCCACTGCAGTCACAGTGCTGTTCATGATGGCAAGTGGGGGGAGAGAGGGGGGGGGGGGGGTCCTGAAGTCCATGATGATATCCACTGTTTCGAGCGTGTTGAGCTCCAGGTTGTTAAGACTGCATCAGACAGCCAGCTCCTTAACCTCCTGTCTGTAAGCAGACTCATCCCTGTCCAGGATGAGGCCGATCAGTGTGGTGTCGTCTGCAAACTTCAGGAGCTTGACAGAGGGGTCTTTAGATGTGCAGTCGTTCGTGTACAGGGAGAAGAGCGGTGGGGAGAGAACACAGCCCTGAGGAGCTCCAGTGCTGACCGTACGGGTACTGGATGTGTATTTTCCCAGCCTCCCTAACTGCTGCCTGTCTGTCAGGAAGCTGTTGATCCACTGACAGTTGGAGGTGGGCACGGAGAGCTGAGTTAGTTTGGGCAGGAGTAGGTTTGGAATGATAGTGTTAAAGGCCGAGCTGAAGTTCATAAACAGGATCCTCACATAAGCCCCTGGTCTGTCTAGATGTTGCAGAACATAATGCAGTCCCATGTTGACTGTATCGTCCATGGAACCGTTTGCTCTGAAGGCAAACTGAAGAGGGTCCAGTGAGGGTCCAGTGATGTCCTTCAGGTGGACCAGCAGCAGTTTTTCAAATGACTTCATAACCACAGACGTCAGAGCCACAGGCCTGTAGTCATTTAGTCCCGTAATTTTGGGTTTCTTTGGGATAGGGATTATGGTGGAGCGTTTGAAGCAAGAAGGGATTTCGCACAGTTCCAGTGATCTGTTGGGGGCCAGCTGGTCAGCACAGGATTTCAGACAAGCTGGTGTGACACCGTCTGGGCTTGGAGCTTTTTCCTATTCTGCTTCCGGAATACCTGGCACACCTCGTCTTTGCTGATCTGAATTGCAGGTGAGGGGGAGAGGGGGGTTGCTGGAGGTGTTAATGGTTGTTTGGAGAGGTGTTCAGGGCAGGTGTGGGGTGTTTTTTCAAATCTGCAATAGAACTCATTCAGATCATCTGCCTGTTGTTGATTATACACAGTAATGGGGGATGGTGTCTTGTAACTAACTGGTGATGTCTTTCATACATTTCCACACTGAAGAAGAATCACCGGAAGAGAATTGGATCCTTAGCTTATCAGAATAATTCCTCTTTGCTACTCTGATCTCCTTTTCCAGTGTGTATTTGGCCTGTTTATACAAGACTTTATCTCTCTTCCTGTAAGCATCCCCTTTGGCCTGATGGAGCTGTCTGAGTTTTGCAGTGAACCATGGTTTGGTCTGGTAGGAATGCACACGTCCTCACAGAAACTGATATACGAAGTGACAGTCTCTGTGAGCTCGTCCAGATTGTTTGCAACAGCCTCAAAAACACTCCAATCAGTAAGGTCGATCTTTGGTCCATCTTTTTAGAGTCTTTACCACAGGTTTAGCAGATTTTAGTTTCTGCCTGTAGGTTGGTATAAGATGAAACAGGCAGTGATCAGAGAGCCCCAAAGCTGCCTGTGGTTGATGAAATATCCCCAAAGTTGATGAAAGTGGATGCCCAAAGTTGATGAAATATCACCTCAGACTAGCAATAGCAAATAGCAAGATGTGGTTTTCTGCTGTGATATAAATTATATAGGCTATTAACTATTAAAAAAGAACAAGCCCTTTGAATTTGGCAACACCAACTTCATGTTTTAATTGGAAATAGATCAAAACAGGAATAAAACCTGCATTCATGGAGTGATTTCTTGGTTGCCTGTTAGGCTAGCCTGATACTGTTTTATCACATATATCGTCTTGCACAAGGTTGAAACTGTGATACTGAGCTATTGAGCTAGCGGGCCAGGGTGTTGAAGGTCAAGACACCTTCGGTTAGTCATATACTCTAAATTTGAGAGCAGAAATGTATAAACCAAACACACACAGTTGCACATATTCTCAGCCACCATCCCAGTTTATCAAGCACATTGCTAGCATAGATGCTAAAACAGCTGTGGCATTGTGAGAGGTAGGGTATAATCAAAGAGTGGGTTGCTTCACAAATTGAGTCCAGGCTGATGTCAAGTTACAAGTTTCTTCTTTTTTTAAATCATCAACTCCAAAAGCCAAAAGTTACAAAAGAGGAAATCCTTCTTCAGCTTCTCTCCACATTCACACACAAAAATAATCAAAGTCCCTCCATTCCCAGCTCATCATCAGCTTTTTTCCTTCACTCCCAACAGCTGTGCCTCCCCTGCTGAGGAACATTGTAACTGTAGTTCGGGACCAGGTGGCCATCTTGGTTTGTAGTCCCCTTGCTGCAGCCATCTAGATGGCACATACCTTCCTCTATGACACAACCTCTCACGATGCAACACTGCAGTTAGCGCTGTGGTTTATGGGTCACTGAGGGTCTCGTACTACTATTGTAAGGGGTCTTTTCACACCGAATGCGATCTTGTACTCAGTCAGCGCTATTTTTACATTTTCGGTCTATGTAGAAATGTGTCAGATGGATGTTTTTAGCATCGTGTGTGTCTAACGTTTTTTTCAGTGTTGATTTTTTTGTGTTGTTAATGCTAAGAGCTGTGCCATGTCTAATGTCTTCATTGTTTTTTTTCTTTGTTAGACCATGAGGAGCAACATGACACATACATTTGAAGTGCATTCCAGGTCTTTGGTGTCTCCAGGCACCATTTTGATTATGGAAGATGGATAGAGGATCGTTAAACAGCTATTATGGTCGTGTACAGTCTTAGGACAGCCCGGTAATGAGGTGCAGCGCATGGGATTGATGGGTGTTTGGCTCCACAGTGTTTCAAGAGACCAGTGCTGCCCTAGTTTCGACCACTGGGACACCGCAAAACAGACAAACAATGAATCGGCATTGAGAACGGATCATCAGTTAGCCTGTATTTGTAATAGCATGCAGAACACAGGTCAGGGTATAAACAATATGACATAGCCTCACTTCTACGTATATTAAAGTGAAAAAAATGGTTTGATGTCAGATGTCTTGCCCAAGAAAGTTGTTTCAGATGTGAAAAGACGGATTGCTTTCCACAGTATAGTCTTGTTACTTTGATCTCACTCTTCATCTGTCATTCTCAACATCGCATCTTTCCAAATCAATTTCAGTACTTTTATTTTCATCCGTTGCCCTGACACACAACCAGTTCTTAGCCACGCTAAGCCCATGTGATGACACCGTGAGATATCGATCAAGACAGACATGTCTAGAGTTCCCCCTGTTCAGCTTCCTGTGAAAGATGAGGCTATGATCTGTGTGCGCAGAGAACAGCTGCTGGCACGCAACCGGACGGACGCAGGAACGTTTGTGGTGGATGGTCCCTTCTCAATTCTTATAGTTAAGTTGACAATTTTTCAAAATGTACTACTTGCTGAGAGACATTTATGTCATAGCATAACTCCATATTACTCTTAGTTATATGTAAGCAGAGTTGGGAAGGTTACTTTGGTAATGCAATAGGTTACAGATTACAAGTTACCCTATTTAAAATGGAATAAGTAATGTAATTATTAAAGTAATGAAACCGATTACATTTGATTACTTTTCTAAATTTCTTCAAATGTAATAATTTTGAAACATTTAAAGCAAGCAGGGTTAAACCTTACAGTAGTACTCATCACGGATTACTGTCAGACTTTCAAAATCCTTCATCACTTGAATTAAGATTACAATAATTTCATTTTAAAGCACAGCCACCACAAAATCCACACTACTAAAAAAACTACACTATCTAAAAAAGTTCTCCATTTTTCCAATATACTGAGAACAGTATAAACACATTGAATTCCTAATTCCCATACTAATTTGTTCCCTCATTTTAATTTAGTTCAAATTAAAATGAGAAAGCACATCAAGATTAATGCGCCCCATATTAGGGAAAGAAAAAAACTTAAATATGGGCACAAATTAACAAATCATAGTGTTAAAGGGATAGTTCACCCAAAAATGACAATTTTCTCATCATTTACTCACCCTCATGTCGTTCCAAACCTATATAAGTTAATTTCTTATGTTGAACATTAGGAAAAGGAATACTATAGAAGTCAATGGGAACATCTACTGTATGATTACCAGCATTCTTCAAAATATCTTATTTTATGTTCAACATAAGAAAGAAACTCATGCAGGTTTGGAACAATATGAGGGTAAGTATATAATGATGAAATTTTCATTTTTGGGAGAACTATCTCTTTAATAAGAATTTGTGTCATTGAAATATATACTGATATATATATATTATCGCATATTGTGTGAGTGTCTCCATACCAGTATATACATGCAAGCAACAAATCACTAAATATTTTAATACATTACAGTTAATTCATTTTTTGTTAGTTTGTTTTGCAGGGCTCATATATGAAACAGTATTTTAGACTTTTTTTAAATATATTTGTAATATTTAATTTTTTATCAAAACATTGGAAGAAGTGTGGAATGGTGGGAAGTCCGTTTTGAATGATTTCACCAAAATATTATTTTAAATTTTCTGTTGCGTCTTTCAATAATGTCAAGGCACTATAGGAATTAGCATACAGTCAACAAAAGTTAATCACTCACCTTTCACAATTTGTATTATGTAACAAAAAAGGTTTAAAGCCCATGCATAAATTGAATGTGAAATTTGGTCAAATGAAATGTTAAATTTGAAATGTTCAGGATCGATATAATTAGCATAAACATTTCACTTTTCCAATAATGCAAGCAGTCCAAACTGCACAAACCCATGCACACAAGTAAGTCAGCAGGGATAAGCAGCAGACTGTACCCTACACCCACTCACAGCCTCTCCTGATGACTGCCGTCATAGCAACAGATAGACATAACTACCCACCCTTACACACAGTCCTGTACAGAGCAGAGCCTTACACACATACACATATCTCCAGTCCCATGTGAAGCTAGACACTTACTGAACCAGGAAACGCAGGATGATAGAAAGCTAACACACTCTACACCCATATAATTCAGTTTCAGAAGGCATTTCAGTGAAGGTTTACCTCCACCACATACAGATTGAAGCATGCCTGCTAAATACCAACAATCCAAGCAGTGCCACATGACAGCGTAAGTGTCTGAGAGACCTACTGGAACACAGTGCGGCCCAAACCAGCAGTTGTGATTTCGACAGGCAGAGTGACAAACATTTCAGGGAAGAGACTTTAGTGGGCTAACCACAGACGACTGACCACTTTTCTCTGGAAGCAGATGCTCGCTTCTCTCTTGGGCCACAGCTGAAAAGGGGAAAAGAGGCAGGGAGGGAGTCAGCAGGGTTTTGAAACCCACTTTCACTTCCCAAAGCAAAAGGCTATTTCAATACAGCTGGTTCTACCCAGTGCTTTGTTTCCCTGTGCCCGTTGCTAACTTTTGCTGAGAGGGTGCATTTAGGCTCAGGGTGTGAACTAGAGAAGATCTACCAGTTCAAAAACTGAAGTTACTCTTCACTTGTTTTTCAGAAATCAGATGAAAAGCTCAACCTGATATGTAATCTACATGATTAAAAATCCTTTAAAATCAGCCAGGAATGCATTTTATATGAATTCCTGTATTGATTTATGAGCACAAATTTTGTTCTGGTGGTGACGTATTTCCTATCGAAACAGGAAGTTTGTGCGGGGCATGTCGAAGGGACATCCTTTTTTTGCCAAATAGTGTTTAATTACAGCCATGAAACATCCCTGTGTCCCAATGTGAATACTGTCCATCCTAAATAGTATGTGAAATTAGAATAAGTCTGTCTCAAAGCATAGTATAATATCCGGGAACATTTGGCATACTCTTTTCAACATATGTTGTATATAAGTTCCCGGATGGGCTAATCTTTCCGGTAGATTTTTAAAGTATGGATTTGGACACAGTCTAATGGCTGATATAGCCTACGACCCATTGCGCTTTGGAGTAAGATTCGGTTCAGAAATATAAACACTAATAAAAAGAACTGGAAACATGGCAGATGTTTGTGAGATTGATTGTTAAGTAGAGACATTTTGAAAGGGGTTTGAGTTATAATAATCAATATTTAACCTGATAAAATATTGAATTAATGTTATCTGTGTTAAATTTCATCTGCAACAACATTATGAACTTTTTAAAGATACAAAAAGCACAATCGTGAAACAGATACGTTTATGGGTCATCATTATGCAAAACAATAAATACAAAAATATCTGCATAAAAGATTCACAACTGGCAGATTTTCTTCACAAAAAGAGTACATACTTGTAGGCAACACATGATTCGGTAGTTGCTAGTTGGAAAGGGGAGGGGCATGTTCAGTCAAGGGGGCATTTGATTGGATGAAAATCTGTGCAGTGCTGGATGAGTCACCACTAACGCTTTGTTTGTTTTCCTGGAAAAATAATTTTTTAAGCTGTACTTATTTTTGTACTTTGTAGAGTACACTAGAATATAGATGGCTTCAAAGCTAACGGAAAAAAGCCACAAAAGTATATTAAATGAGGTCGAGCTCTTCAGAACTTTACTGAACAGAACCTCAGCATTCAGTTTTCATGGAATGAGATTTTTGTAAAAGATTTTGAAAGCTCTTTTCAACTATGTCACACAATTGTTTGTATATTCAGCACACAGCATGTGTATCTGCATGTTGTGTCTGACTCAGACACACGGCACTTGGAGTTACACAAACACACTTAGCCCTGCACAGAGCGTCCATGCTCACTGTTCACTCAAGGTCCTCTTTATCGCCTACATTATTCCATCATCTGCAGTAGTATTTCTCTCTCTAATCACTTGGTTGAGTACTCTAGGAATGTGTTGCTGGAACTCCCCTGATCTGAGGATTCAGATTTAAAGGTTAATACTAATCTATTTGAATTATTCTTTATATTTTATCAAACTGTTCTAGCAGACGTCTGTGTGTCCCCATGAAAAATCACTAAGGAGATCTCTCAGTTGTTCTGATTGTTGCTCTCTCAGTTTCTCTGATTTTTCTTTTGGAAAAAAGTCGTCTCGTTTTATTTCTCCTAAGGCATTTTAGTAGAGACATCCGAGACTATGTTGATACTCCACCGAGTCTGCTAAAATGTGAAAGAGCAACCTCTCGTGATCAATCTTCAGGGCACATCTATATGAAAATTATACAAAATAGCTGCATCACAACATTGGGTCATCAAGGTTCGAAGTTTTCATTTTTTTTAAACGAATGATTAATTAACATTATTTACATATTTAAACATGTGTATCATACAAATTCACTCATAAAGCAATTCCCATGGCCTTTAACTGTGTTTTTTTATTTACATTCATGCATTTGACTGACATCTTTATCAAAATAAACTTATATTGCATTCAAAGTATGCATTTTATCAGCACATGCATTCTCTAGCAATTGAACCAGCCTTAGTGTTGCTACCACCATGCACTAATATATGAGCTACAGGAAAGCAAATATAATGATAATATAAACTAATAAGAGGTTTTATGCTGTCTTCACATGCTAGAGGAATTATCATAAATATGAGTTTTCTAGTTGGAAATGATGGCCTCTCAAATTGTTTTTACGAATGGGTAACTCAGAAATATTTTTTGATAGTCACGTTTCAGAGTTGGGCCGGCCATAAATGCAACACAGGGCGGAGGAGAGGACTAATGCTCTGGCTGTCCATTTGTATTAATTTTTCTCACAACATCTAAATGTCCAATAGCACATGAAGGCAGCATTAAATACTTTTAAGAAAATACTGATTTGTTAATTGCCTTTTAGTTGACCTTCATGGAACTGTTTAGTTTTTAGAAAAAGCAGCTGCAATATGAAGGTGATTTTAAGTAGTTGGGCTTGTAACAGGCTTTAAATTCCTTGTAAAGACACAATAGTGCACAAAAGCCTAAAATGCACATGCCCTGACTGACCTCAGCCCCTACTATCACAGTTCCTCTTATACTGCTTTTGTTTCAGTGCAAAGCCCTGTTCATACTGACAGCAATTCAATTAAACTGATGAAGGTCTCATGTTGCAATGATGTTGGTTGTTCCTGCTTTCCTCATTTGCATGCTTTGCTCAACTTTTTTTTTTTGCTTTGCCAATGGTGTCTGTATCTCATATTGCCAGAAATCAACTCTCATTGAAAATGATGTCTGTTCACTGCGAACAAGCTTAAATCAAATATAGCACCAGAGCAGACCTAAACTGTAAATATTTTCCATATATATTCAAATACTCATGATTTATATTTTAATTTAGGTATTATGTATAATGTCATATTTTCATTTCATTTCTATATTCGTTTTTTTACCATTATCAAAAATAATTCATTTCAACAAATGTAAATGCATACTAAATTCTGTTTAGTCTGGATACACTTAATAAATGACATAAAAACAAATAAAAAGTAATTAAATAAAAATTAAATAAACAAATAGCACGTAAACAAACAGTAAGCTCCTGGTCTAACTGGTTTCTTTAGGACACTGATCTGTTTTGTGTTGATTTGGGCTATCTGATTCTAAACGCGAGCACTTCCTGGATCTGGACTGTCCCACCGCGCATGGGACGCCGCTCAAACCCATCCATCCATCCTACCGCCTCGTGGGCCAGTTAGTATGCCTCCTATCTCACGTTACACCGTACACGCACTATCCCGTTCTCCGCATGGACGGACGCGCGGCTCGAGCTCATTCTAACAGGTGGCGAGCGATTCCAGGTGCAGCAGCAGTTCATCACTGAGCGACGAACCAGGCTGAGAGGACCGTTCGCTCCTCGTTATAGGCAATTCTTGAGCTCCTACGCAGTCTAATCATCGTATTTTGGGTATTTAGGCGAGGGACAGATTGGTTTAATTAGCCTTCAGCTTACAGGTGGGCGAAACCCGTTTGTAGGACGGCCCCTCTTTCAGTTCCTCAACAGGAGACGCGGGACTGTCATTTGTTTGCCATCCTGTGGGACAGAAGAAAGGGCTCCGTTAACAGGTGCGAGGAAAGACAAATACACTGGCGTTAAGTCGCGTGTTTGTGCAGAACGCGATTTGAAGAATATTTTCATTGGTGTTCGTGATAAATTAGGAGCTTTATCTACATATCTAACATATCTTCGAAGCCTCTTTCGTACCGGAGGAGGACCGACAAAGCCATGTCAACCAAAAGACGGGTGGATTTAACGAGAAGGAGCCGAAGCCCCGCGGTGTCCGAGGCGGAGATGTTTGGTGATTTTCAGGAGTGGTGCCTCCACACTTATGGGGACTCCGGAAAAACAAAGACCGTCACCCGGCGAAAATACAACAAAATTCTGCAGACCCTCTTACAGAGCGACGACTCGGAGGGCGTCTATATCGAGAGCAACCAAATCAACGCCAAATTTAAGTTCTGGGTGAAATCCAAAGGTTTCCAGGTGGGCAACACTGACGGCAAGCCGAACGAGAACGGGGCAGCGGACGGACCGGTCCTGTACGTCCCCATCAAGGCAACGGTTAGTATGGGTGCTCTTTTTCCCGTCTGCTAATCAAACGCGTAATATTTGCCTATGCAAATTCTGAGCCACGCGCACAATGGCGCACAGGTTTACGCGTCTCGCGGCCGGTGAATCTTGTTTAGGGTTGTATATCCGTAGTTGAGCTCATGTCTCTCTCGGGTCTCTGGTAACCACTTGTTCGTGTGCCACTCCGGCCGGTATCCACGGGAACCGATTGTCCGGAAGCTCTTTCTGTTGTCACTATCAGTCACTGACAATGAACACTAGTTTCAGGATATTAATGAAATGTAGAGCTAACGAATCGAATGTATTATGATATTGTACATTTAAGATGGCATACTAGTTCAAATGTATATTCAAATAATATTTTTTCCAGTCAATAACTATACACCTCTCTATATTGATGTTTTCAGTTTTGATATTTTTTCAATTTCTGAAAGGTATTTTTGTAGGGCTTAAAGAAAAATCAAGTCCAGAGTTTGTAAAAAAAAAAAAAAAATGCTGGCATATTTTGCCATAATATATTATGTTGTATCAATCTTTTTATTTTTAGTAATGGTAGTATAGTATTATATAAATCAGCAGTGAAAATTCTGATTTTAATAAGTCAGTGTAGTGTAACCAGCTTGCAGGAAGACATTTTTGTTGTCATGTGACAAGAAAACCAGACAACCAAGGGAACATCTTTTGACCCTCGTGAGTGCCTTTAAAATATATAACAGATTTTAACAGATTTATGTAGAAGTACATTCTGTTTGGGTCAAATGGAGTTAACCTGAGGAAAACCTATTGATATTTTTATTTATTTATTTATATATATATATATACACGAGTGTATTCAAAAGTGCATTATATTTAGTACAATTCACTTGATGGCTGAACCTGACATTATTAAAATGAATACATCAAAACTATTTGTTGAAATTGGTATACATTAAAAAAAGTGTAGGAAACCAACATGAATTCAATGAATACATTCCTATGAGCTTGTCACATGTATTTAAAACTATGTTGTAAACGACATTACGTTAAAAATGCCTCCCTTTTTATAATTTCTTACATCCTTATGGTTCAGTGGTTCACATGTGTTTGTGTAGGGTTATTTGCAACTATTTTAAGTTGACAAATTGGTGGAAATCCGTAAGAATTTGTACAATCTCATTAGAAAATTTTCGCCCAATCTGTGTATGCTGCCTTTATTTTTCTCTCTGTTTTGCATTTTACCATTAGGACAAGCGTCTAGTCAAGTAAAATGACATTTGTTTCAAATTGAGCTTTTTTACATTTATGTATTGAGACTAGGTTTACAGAAAGGATGCATGTCTTTTATAAGAATGACTCGTATATCCTGTGCTTGCGTTATCTTTCTCAAATGATTAATCTTCATAATGTCTTTTTCGGAGCTGAAGAGTTCAGGTTTCCAAGCTGTTGACTTTATTATAATAATTGACTAAACCCAAACACACCTGCCAATTTGGTTCACCTGTGTTTCTTAGTGAGACAATATGGCAGTGTGTGGTATTATTGGTGAAAAGGCTAGACATGTGTGTTTGTATGAGAGCAATAGTGAGAGATAGAGAGTCAGAGACGAGGTGAGCAGGTCAGCTCTCAACAGAACAAATGAAATAATGAGGAGCCCACATGAAGATTCATCTTATGACCGTTTCACTGATAAAGGAAAGGAAACTGGTATGATGGAAAAGTCAAGATGGATGCTCTCTGTGTACCCTCATAATGAAGAGGCTGCCCCAGATTTGTCCTATTCAAATACTATTTTTGCTCACTCTCTCTTGCTTTGGGTATGTGTGTGTTCTGCTTTCTTTGAGACAAGCCTCCCATTCAGTTTACTCAGGGGGGCTAATTGACAGGAATAGGAAAAATGGAGAGAAAGTGTTTCCCTCACCATTCGATTAGCAGTGCAGGGACTGTGTTGCAATGTGCAAAGGTAACACAAGATCCTGGTTACAGAATATTTTACTTAACCAATTCCAACCTAATAGAAATCATGTCAAAAGGTCACCTAAATTCTCTTGATTAAATTTTAAAGGAAATTTTTAGCTCAAAATGAAAATTCAGACATGTATTTACTCCCACTCCCATGTTTTCCTTACCCATATGCTGTTATTTTTCACTTTATGAAGCAATGTTATGGAGCTATTTTCCATCTTCCTCTTCCAGCTTGCAATGACCAAGACAAAAAAATAAATAACAAAACACCATAAAAGTAGTCCATATAAAAATCGTCTGAATCCGTATGGTTTCCATTTGAATTCCGAACATAAATGCAGATTATCAGTGAATGTTGATGAAAATTTTAGTATGTTCTTGACAGAAAACTATGGTATGGCAGAGGAAAATCTGAAAGACTACTAGTCGAGAAACTGACTTTAACTTAAAAATGTTACCATGGCAATTAACTGAAATAATTTGGAGTACTAAATTGGCTAAAACTTAAATAAATAAATAAAGCTAAACAGCTATATTAAACAAATAATAATAATAATGTCAAATGTTCACAAAGAAATGACAAAAAATATAAATACAATTTAAATGAAAATTATTTATACAAAATAAAGGCAAATTTAAACTATGAATAAATACTATAATAGCACAAACATGCATGTTACACTTTCACAATGCTTTCATAATTTTTTTGTGTGTTATTTTTTTGTCCTTCTTGGAGCTTCACAGCCTCTAGCGATTGTAAATTGTTGAGATAAGGAAGAGTAGCTTCAAAAGTTCCTACGAAAGTTCCACTTTTGTGTTACCTAGAATAGAAAGCAACCACCCAGGGGTTTGAAACAATGTGAGGGTGAGTAAATAATGATACGATGTTACATTTTGGTCGAACTATCACTTTAACATTCTTTTGTTCACATTACTGTGCGTAAAATGTCCAATGTTAGTGAAAACTAATGTTTCCCTCTCATTGGTGTGCTTGTGTGTAATAGTAGTTTTGATGCTAGAGTGGATTGATCCACAGCTCAGTATGAATATAATAATCAGTCTGTCGTTATGACTGGCAAACTGTTTTCTCTCAGACGCTTACTGTGTTACTCATCAAAACACACAGCTTGAAATAGTGTGAATACAGCAGACATCATTCACACATGTAAAGGGGTCATCTGACTCACCTTAAATGACCTGTAGCAGTACTTCATAATGTATGAAAAGTGAAGGAGAGTTACGTGAGGATGACGTTTATGGGGGTGAAGGCCGAAGACGAGAATAAAAGATGAAGGGAATTTATTTTATACCAATGCAAAACAGATACATGACAATGAGATGGAGCAAGAGAAAGCGGGGGGGGGGGGATTTCAGGAGAGGGAGAAAGAAGAAATGATGTTGAGAGATGGAGAAAGAGGTGGCTGGAGGAAACAGTCACACAGCCATCACATGCAGTTGACACCAGCGTCTGTGGACACTATTAATAGCCCCTAACGTTCCTCTCTTCTCTCTCTCTCTCTCTCTCTCTCTCTCTCTCTCTATCTGAGCAACTGTTGTAGGAGAACACTTCTCTCTCTCTAGCTTATTTTGTCCGAAAGCTTCTTTTTTTTGTGGGGTGAGGTATAGGACAAGGAAGTGAGAATCTCGAGAGAAGATAAAACCGTCAAATACATTGGCCCTAAAAAGTATTTGGACAATTACACACTTTAACATGACTGAATGTTTGTAAATTATACAGAGAAATGTTTCAAAATGATTCAAGCTCATTGTTCATGACCTGTAAGATTCACTTATTTTGGGAATCGGAATTCTCTTGTTATTGTATGTTTCAGATTCACTAAATAACGGACTCCTAAAGGGCCCGTTCACTTTAAGTTTAGTCATCTGACACCTTAAATGCTGAAGCTCTTTAAAGTCCAGTGGATTCCGATTGGCTGTTAGTGTTTTTATTGTTCATCAGCGGGGAAAGATTGTTCTGAAAGTGATTCCTCTGTGTCATTATTGTTGTAGCTGTGGACTTCACTATTCTCACTAATCTCACAGATTTAAACTGAGTTATAGTTATCATTATAGTTATCATCCTTGGAGTGAACGGCCCTAAGAGTCATTCATTCAAGGAATTGGGCTACACTTGTTATTCTGTATGATTTTTATTCACTAATAATAAGCAGCTCATAGGAGTCATTTGTGCATACAGTATATCTTACTATATTAGTTGCGCTATATTACTAGCTGTGTTTAAAAACATATTTGTAAATATATTTATGTTGTAGACGAATCAGCTCAGTCACTTTTGGGAATCTAGATACACGTGATACTTTGCATATTTTTGATTCACTAAAAATAACTGTCTCTTAAGAGACATTTGTTCACGAATCATGCTACACTTGTCATGCTGAATGTTTTTGATTCATTAATTTAGGAAACTGGGCTTGACGCTGTATGTTTTTGATTCACTAAAAAGAATGAGCGCATAGAATAAATCAGACTAGAGTTTGTGCATGTACCTGTAAGGACTCGACTGAAAGATGATTCTGCTATTGTTTTTTTTTGCGGTACACTGTGCAGTTTATTGCATCGTGTTCAATTTTCCAACTCAAATATGTGTAAAATATAGTTCACTCTGTCCTCAGTTGTATGTGTGTAGTCTAGCCTCTGCTCCGCCTAAGGGAGCATCTCAACTGGGACGGCCTGTTTTATCAGTCCATTCATCTCAGTGCCCTAAAGGAGCCCGAAACGCTGAGCTAAATTATTCTGCATTACTGAAAGCCCTCCCTCGGCACACACTGGGTGGGAGTGTTTGATGGTTGTTTGTGTTTGTGGTCAGCCATGTGCAGGTGTAGAGAAGAGGACATGCTTGCGATCGTTGACATCATCACGGGCCATACCCCTGCAGTTGCACTGTTTGTCTGGATGCTCAGTGAGCTGTGACGTGTTTGTTATTTCCGATTAGGGGTGGGCATTTTGTGCCATGAGCATCTGTTCTTTTCCATTCAGTTGCGTTCCGTCTAGCTCTTTTAAAAATAAAAATAATCTTAATATTTTAAAAAACAGTAATATATTTTAGATTTTATATGTCAGTTCTCTCTATAAACAGACTTTTGAAAGTCACAAATTGTTTTCTGATGAAAAGGACTACACAATATATTGGACCATGTTGGTTAGACATTTTTTATTTATTGGCATCAGCCAGTATACTTACTTGTTTGTGCTCATTAACTCTATTTTTACATCTCTCTCTATATTTGTCATCTAAAGCTAATCATTAAAAGTTAATCTTTAAAAGACATTAATAATTTAATCACTTTCAGTGTTGTTTTAGTTTTATTTATTGTAATTTTAGTTGAAATGTTATTTTAGTAATTCATTTGCATGCTTTTGTCACTTTTTTATATTTCTGCTCTGCTTTAAATACATTTTTATTTAAGTTTAGTAGTTCTAGTACTTCAACTTTTTGAATGTTATTTAATCCAATATTTATATTTTATTTCAGTTTAATTTGAGTGATTTTAGTTAAACAATGACAACCTTGATCACGGTTAATTGTATTCCTTAAAAAAAATCATAGTATTAATTTTTCATACTATATATTATAATTTTGTGATGCCTAAATTCACTTGTAACAAACAATTATTGATTTTATTTTTTACTGTTATTTTGAATTTATTTATAGAAAATAGTTTATCATTTTATTGTCTGCCATTTATTACTTATCAGCCATATCGTAAAAATAATTATGTGCTTATCACATTGGCCAAAATTTACCTAAGAATTAAAGTGTGAGACACGTTCATGTAATTATGACCAGGTCATGTGAGAAAGAGAAATTGTATTTATCTGATAATTTTACAAACTTGAGTGTCTTTCTCTTTCATGTGAACTCCAAACATGGTCTACTTTGCAAACCCCCCCCCCCCCCCCAGTCACTATTACCTGGGGCTCAAATATCTTTTACACACACTCTCAGTCTCACACATACACACACAAAAAGCAGGTGTAGGGGAGCAGCTGGTAAGATTAGTGCCTGTGTGTGTGTGTTGGTTGGTTTAGGTGTTGAATAAGGACAATGATCTGAGTGGTTAATCATTCAGAGCAAGTAAAGAGCAAGAGTTTGTCACATCCACTGACTGCTCATCAAGGGCTCTCGGTTTATTCGGCTTCACAACAACGAGAGAAAACATCTCTCTCTCGCCATCCTCTCCTCTTTCCCTCAGATTACCACTGGCGCACACACACGGCGGTCCTGACCCCCCTCTGCTAGTTGAGCAGCTGTAGATGTAGCTCCAGCGGTAATTGTGGTAGTGAGTGTTCAGGCTAACAGGAGCAGAGGAACGGGGAGGGAAGGAGGGGGATGAGAGGAGAGGGCAGAAGCTGATAAAAAGACAAATGCATTGGAACAGAGAGTGTTGTGCTGCTGCAGAAAGGGCCATACGCATGTTTGCAGGGCAGCTAGTGGTTAGTGTGTTCTCTAGAGTACACACACTATGTCCTCTTCTCTGCGGGACTTCATTAAGAGCTCCTACAGGTAACAGAATGTCACACAATTCAGCAAACTCTATTTGAAGAAAATGCCAGTGGTGTTTGCTCATGTGAAACAAAGATGTTAGGGCAATGGTAGAGCATTTCTATGCTGATTCTAAAGTGTTTAGGGTGTCGATAGGGTAGTAAGGTACAAAAGCTGTCATTGGGGTGTTACTTTTTCAAAAGGTACACTTTTGTATCTTATTTACCCTTAAAAGGTGCATATTAGTACTTTAAAGGGATAGTTCTGTCATTAATTACTCACCCTCATGTCGTTCCAAGTCCATAACACCATATCCTCCTAACTATACGCGATGTGACAAGATTACAGTGACAAGCAACGCGACAGAATCAAGCAAATATCACAGCCAATCAAAAGCATGTGTGGGCGGGCTCTCTCTGGAAGCACACTGCACTCGCAATGAAATAGATACGTTTATAATCTAATTCATAAATATTAAACCTTTTAAACATCATTAAATGTTCATACTGAGTGTCTGATACCATCTTTGTTGCGGAATACACTTGTTGGTTCGCATTGAGTTCACTGTTTTAACGTACATGTTTGCTTTAATTTGTTTTTAATATCTGAGGTAATCGGTTGTTGCTTTCAGTATGGCTGATCACTCAAAATTATATTCAAACTCACATTAGACAGGTTTAACTTTGAATAAAGCACATAATCACCTGAGAATATCTACTGTCATATAGTTTGTGTGTTGTTGTTCTAGCTGCAACGTTGCGGAAATATAAACCGTTTCTAAAATAGAATGTCGCTGTCGCGGCTAGTTAAGACAAAACCTCTGATTAACATGGAAAATATATATTTTATCTTGTGTCGCAGTGTTGCGTGTTGTTAGGACTTGGTGTGAGAGCTTCGTTCATCTTTGGAACACAAATTAAGATATTTTTGATTAAATCTGAGAGCTTTATGGCCCTGCATAGGCAGCAACGCAACTACCACATTCAAGACAAAGGTAGTAAGGACATCATTTAAATATTCCATATGACGTTAGTGGTTTAACTGTAATCTTATGAAGCTACTAGAATACTTTTTGTGCGCAAAGAAAACAAAAATAACAACTTTATTCAACAGTTTCTTGAATAAAGAGAAGAAATTATTGGATAAAGTCATTATTTTTTTAGCCTGGCCAAGCTGGTATTCCGCTGGTTTTAGCTGCTGGTCTACCAGCCTGACCAGCTAAAGAAGTGCTCAAAACCAGCCTGAAACCAGCTATGATCAGGCTGGAAGATCTCCAGCATTAGCTTCAGCATGCACCGCAAATAAACCGATCGCATGACATTGACACTGAGGCTGTGTGTGGAATGAGAGATTAGAAGAGACCACTGCGTCACACTCTATCATAGTGGAACTAATGGATTTTAATAAAGTCGGTGTGAAGCTGTTTTTGATACCTGCAAACAGAGTGACTCGTCCTGAATATTCATGGGGTATTCACAAGCTTCATGTCTTCACACAAAAACACGCCTTTCATTCGGAGGACGGTCTATAATTCGGTTTCCCCAGGAGACCAGCCGTATCTGTGGCTGTAGATTCAGCTGTGCAGCCGTGAGGACCGATACGAGACCGAGAGAGTGATTATTTATGAATTAGAGAAAAGAGGAAGTGTCGTTCCACCACCCTGGAAGTCTAACAGAAACACACACACACAGCTGGAGGGAGCTAATGACAGGCCAAAATGATTAGTTTCATTTATCACCCGTGAACAGAGAAATGAAATAAGTCTAATTTTCCTGTTAACTAGGAGATTAATATTATGCGACTGAAACTACTGGAGGTACTGAGTTCAGAAATAACTGATGCAGTGATAATGTAGAAAACAGCGTGCACTTTTGTACGCTTCTAGTAACTGATTTTCAGTGGCTAAAAATTATGTTTCAGTGTTGATGTTGCAGATATTTACAAAGTGGAGGATGATGCTTATTAAGCTGAAGGGTGTACATTTGGTTGAACCATTTTCCACCTCAGAAAAAAAGGTAATTGTGAGATAAAGTTTAAAATAAAAAAATAATTCCACACTGTGAGATCACAGCGTCACACTTCAGGAAATAAATTAGCAATTTTATATCTCACAATGTGACTTCTTGTCTCATAAAGTGGCTTTATTTATTGTATAGGAAGATATGAAGTCACATTTGTTAAATCATAACTCTGTCTATTTGGTGCAAAGACAACATACTTAACCTTTAAATATTTTTATATGTTGTTTTTTATGTTGTTTGCCCAAAATTTTCAAATCCGAGTTAATATATTTTCTTTGGCATATAAGAGAGTCTAAAGGTTGTGCTAGTAATCTTTGTTTTTATTATTATTCGATTCTGCTCGGAGTGAACCGATTGTACTTTTTTTTTCGTTTTCAAGTCCTGATTATTTTTACTGTTATAATCTTTATCTTATTTATTTTTATTCTTATTCTAATCATCGGTTTGGTTATTATTTTGCAAAAATTATAACAAATTATTTATTATTAAAAAAAAATTGACACCGTGTGTGAACACACTACTCACACTATTTTGACATAGAATAGTGCAAAAGTGTACGCAAATTGTGATGCACCGACCTAGCACACTGACATGGCTTTTAGTTGAATTTTTTTATGTTAATCAACAGTAGACTAATAATCTACAACAGCTCAAATGCTGGCTGCTTATCTGGCCTGGTTTCATATTCACAGCTGCATCACTGCTGAGAATACAAGCAGTCACTCATCTTAATTTCCACCATCAGCATCTCACTGCATCTGCACACTGTAGTGACTGCAGGACAGCCTGTGAGGTGAGTGGCTGCGCATTCTGGTCTCCCTGCATTCCTGCGGTTGCCATGGTGAAGAGTCTCGGTTCTCTAGAGCAGGATAAATTAACAATGTTTTAATTGGCTCCGGGCTCTGAGTTACAGTGCGCCTTATCGCTACACTGTCATTTGCAGTGCATTATCATTCACTCTGCATATGCATTCACTCAGGTGTGTATAAATCCTAATGGAGCAGTGTAACCCCAAGTGTGTGTCCAATCTTATTTCAACACACACACAGCTCATGCCCTGACAGTTAATACGGCCAAAACATACAATGTCAATGCACTTCACCTACAGAATACACAGCACTCCATCAAGCAAACTAATCACGCACTTAACCTGGTAGAAAGACGACATAGGCATAAGGAGAGGAGAGAAAAGAGAGACAGAAAGAGGAACAAAGAAAGAAAGTCGAGGGTATGTAGGTGAAAAGCCTTATGGGACTAGGAGAGGGCCGATCAAGAGATACAGTAGTAGATCTAAAAGCTAGTGAGATGCCCCAATGACTTCGGCCTACATAGGCAGCTGTCTTCTAAAGGTGCAGTCACAGTTATCCGTTGTTTGCCAAAATTTCTTTGGTGAAATCCTGGTATTCCAAAAGGAATCCAAAAATTGGGGATTTTGGCATGAGGCTGAAAAAGTTCCCCATGCAGAAAGCTATTTTTTTAAGTAACTTATGTGTTAACTTTGATTTATATATAGCTACAATACTGACAATAGACAATGGCATTTTTTTGCTAATGCGAACACACCTTAAAGCAGCATCCTAGCTCACAAGTGATGCATGAATAGTAACACAAATAGCACTTCTTATGCAAGGCTAAGATTTTTTTTTTGTTATACACAGAAATACAAAAAAAAACATCTGTTTTATTTAACTCAATTATATATATTCTGTAAAATAATACTAACTCATATATTACTGTTTAAAACTTCGGGGTCTGTATCAAATAGTAAAATTGTGAAATATTATTGCAATTAAAAGTAA
The DNA here is from genome assembly GCA_027422405.1 of Ptychobarbus kaznakovi. Taxonomy (NCBI): domain Eukaryota; kingdom Metazoa; phylum Chordata; class Actinopteri; order Cypriniformes; family Cyprinidae; genus Ptychobarbus; species Ptychobarbus kaznakovi. Next base: position 14,803,191 of record CM049794.1, on the reverse strand, counting down.
CTTCTATTTGAATATATTTTAAAATGTAATTTATTCCTGTGAAGACAAAGCTTAATTTTTTTAGCATCTTTACTGTGTCACATGATCCTTCAGAAATCATTCTAAGGGGGATGTCACATTTGCCTTTGTATGGTGAAATACTGTGGGCAAAATTATGTTATCTCAGTAGAAATCTGCCGGTTTGTGGATCACGAGGCAAAACATTTCCCAATGCAGATTCAAGTTGTTTGCACTTTGAATACACAAATATGAATCTGCAAATTCTTTTGTGACATTATAAATGTTTGTACGATCACTTTTGATCAATTTAATGCATCCTTGATGAATAAAAGTATATATTTCTTTAAAATAAATATCTTACATGATGCTATAATAAGTATAACAATGCAGCCCACAAAAAATGGGTAAACTAGTGAATTTTTTATTAGATTTATTTATTGTATTAGTACTTTTCATTAAAATATAGTATATCTATAATCAAAAAATATTTTGAGTTTGTTGCAATGCATTCTTATATTGCTTTCTACATGCTGCCTTCAAAGAAATGATCTTGAGAGGCTGCATGATTAAGTTTGCTACTTTTTGGAACGGCCTTCATGTCAAGAGCTTGCCAACGATGCCTCTGTGGGATGTTCCCAACGAGCGAATACGTGTGTGATCTTCCCCTCTTGCTCTCTTGTTAGTCTCATGAACACACAGACTCCATCATTTAGCCATCAGCTTGTTTATCTACGCAGCCATTTGCCAAGATTAGTCCATAAACTGTGACCGCCTGTCACAATTAACACTAACCCAGTCGAACTCATTTCACTCCCACTCGATCCTGTCCATCTCTCCGCGCAAGATAAAACCCTCTTCACGCCCCCATGTCGCACATTCCCTTTCATTTCCATAGTTATTGGTTTTTGCTCTCTTTTCTGGTAAAAGCATTGAAACGTCCTTAAAACTATAGATTTACTTGAAGCAATTCTGCCCTGTGGATGTGTGCCAAAACAGAAAGCACTCGTCCTGGAGAGGGTACAGACCCATTTTTGAAAATTAGCACAGACAGGTCCAGCCAGGCTGTCTGCCTTATTTCAGCACGTAAATGTTTGTGTCGCTATCAGCAGGCTTTGCGCCCTGAATTCGCCATGCCGAGCTCGGCATGTTGTGCAGGTGTGCCAGTTCTTTGTGAATTTCTGCATTTTTGTTATTATTGTTTGTTTGGATGTCTGTATGTTGGTGGGGGTCGGTGTCTGTCTCTTCCTTTTGGCTGAACACACATGTCTGAAGGGCTTCTCCCCTCCACTGAACTCTTCCACCATCCCTCCATCCCTTGTTTCCAGAGAGGCGGAGACGTGGGGGAGCTACCGTCGCCGCCGCTCGTGCTCCGACCCAGCTTGTCTCCTAGCAACAGGGCTGTTTGGTCCGGGACCTGGGAGTGGAAGCAAGAGAAGAAACAGAGTACCAGAAAGGAGAGAGTGTTGAGGGAGAGATTAAAAGCGAAAGAGGGAAAGCTGTAATTATCCGGTGCTGCTGGAAGGAACGAGGGGCCTGGAAGTGCAGAGGAGAGATGGAGTGAGGGAGAAAGACAGCGAGTTTCTGGTTAAGAGGTGTTCATAGAGGGGGGTATGTGAGAAATTAAGGGTATGGGGGAGGTAGAAAAAGTGTGAGGGTTTAAAAACAGCACAAGCATCCGCTTATAGAGGTGGAGGTGGAGTGAAGGAATAATTCCCCTCGCTCATTTTGTTAATCTGCTTATTTCGGGCAGTTTTTCACTGTGTCGGAAATGGTGCCCTCCTGCCCGGTCTGTTAATAGAAACTGAGCAATGTTCTAGCAACAAAAAGTGCACAAAAATCATGGAATTGTTAAAACTGCCTAACAATATAAAGTGATGCATTGTGGGTATTATTTTTTATTATAAATATATATTTTAAAGTTTGGATGAACTGAAAAATCACCCTACATTCACCTTTCTATTTTTAAATGCGTGTCATTGATCTTATCATTAATCATTCATTCATGCATATCGTTTTATTTGTTTATTTATTTTTGGACCTTGTAATTATTAATTAAAAAACCCATGTGGAGATGATGCTCACAGAGCACGGGAGTATTGAACAGAATTATTTTTGCCGCTTTTATAGACCTTCACTATTTAAATACACACACTTGTATGTCAATATGCCTGTCTTTGCAAGTGAAAGCAAACAGCTGAGAAACAAAACACATGTGTAACAGTATATTAGATCTGGGCAGCTCTTAAAGTGACAGCAGTCTAATATTCCTGCTGTGTGTCATTCATGTTAATCAAACAACAAAGGAGAAAAAAAATCTCTCACTGCTCTTGATTAAATCACTTTTGTAACTTTAATACAAATATTAATTTGCTAAGTTGTTATTCATTTGAATACTTTATACAATATATGTAGCATTCCCTATTTACAGTGTTGGGAGTAACGCGTTACAAAAGTCATACATTACAGTAACGGAATACTTTTTGCTGTAACGCAGTAGTGTAAGGCATTACTAATACATTTTCAGTAATATTTTACACGGTACATGTTCAGTAACGCTTGCGTTACAACACACTTTTAGCCCACAATTTGTATTTTTTTTCATATTTAATTTAAAGTCGGGCTCCGACTTTTTTACGTTCCTAGGGTTGGGCTTCTTCGGGTCAATATAAAATTTGCCGTGCTGGTGGAAACAACATGAGACCGTGCCGCGACTGTGAAGAGCGGCTCGACGGTGTTTAGTGTCCCGCAGCAGCAGCGAGCCGTCAGCGCAAGCGGAAGAGTTCTGCGTTCAAATACACGCAATAAAGCTTGCCGTAAAGCCCCAGCAAAAGTAATTACCATGAATGTGTCCGAATAAATATATTTTTAGAATAAATAGTAAAACAAAAAAAGGATTCGCCATCTGCAAACCCTCATTTAGAGAATTTCTGTCACAACAAAATATATTTTGAAGTGCATCTTCACGGATAATGATTATATTAAAGAGTTTTTGTTTTTGTTTTTATTTATTTTTGTTAAGTAGTAATTTATCCTGTTCAAGATAAAATCATGACATTTTGTTGATATTGTGAGTGCACACAAATAAAAATAGACCCTTTATAGTTCCGAATGATGTATTACTCTTAAATTTTATGAGCAAAAATTACGGCGTAAGTTGTTTCCATTGAAAAAAATTGCAATTGATTGTGCTGGTGCCTCCATGTCCTGCGCTTTAGCTTCCACTCTCAGCACAAACTATTGGATGCAGCGCACATTTATCTAGGTTTAACATTTAAACATTGTTATATGCTTGAACTGTTTTAGTATAGCCTATCTATAGATTTTATAGGGCTAGTGTCTGACTCTGGCTGGTAATTCTGATAAGCTGTCGGACACGGGCCGGGTTCGAGCCTGAGCGTCTCGGGCCAGGGCCGGGCTAGGGCTTAAATTTGAGGCCCGTGCAGGGCTCTAGTACGTTTAGTCATTTTAGAATGTTAAGATCTACTTCTGTAGTTATTTTGGTGAAAGTAACTCAAAAGTAATGCAGGAGTAATGTAATGCATTACAATTTTGAGACAGTAATATTGTAAGGTAACGAATTACTTTTAAATAACAGAAACAAGTAATCTATAATGTGTTACAGTTTGGAAGTAACTTGCACAACACTGCCTATTTATTTGTTCTACTGTAGTTTTTTGTCCTATTGCTTGGAAGTAGTTTCTTATTATTTAATCGCTGACTGTTCACTTCTCTTCAAGTGAGCTTTATTTATTTATGTTTTTTTTATTTAGGCTAGTATTAGTTTTTTTATATTGTCACTGGTGACAAGAATTATGAAATATCTATGATATCAAAACTTTGATATCATAAAGTCAAGTCAAGTCACCTTTATTTATATAGCGCTTTTAACAATACAAATTGTAACAAAGCAACTGCACAATATCAAAATAGGAAAATAGTGTGTCAATAATGTAAAATGACAAGATTAAACACTCAATTTTCAGCTGAAGGCATTTCATTATTGAATTCAGTGATGTCATCGTCCAGCTCAGTTCATTTTAAATAGTATCTGTGCAATCAAGTCGATGATATTGCTGGAAATGAAGTGTCCCAAACTAAGCAAGCCAGAGGCGACAGCGGCAAGGAACCAAAACTCCACCGGTGACAGAACGGAGAAAAAAATACCTTATTTAAAGCAAAAATAATTGTTGTGATATATATCATTACCGTGAAATAATATTACTCATATTATCGGGCAGTCGTGGCCTAATGGATAGAGCGTTGGACTTGTAACCCGAGGTTGTGGGTTCGAATCTAGGGTCCGGCAGGAATTGCAGGTGGGGGGGAGTGAATGTCCAGCACTCTCTCAACCTTCAATACCAAGACTGAGGTGCCCTTGAGCAAGTCACCGAACCCCCAACTGCTCCGGGTGTGTGTTCACGGTGTGTGTGTTCACTGCTGTGTGTGTGCACTTGGATGGGTTAAATGCAGAGCACAAATTCCAAATATGGGTCACCATACTTGGCCACACGTCACTTAAAAAATTATAAAATAAATGATATAAGAATTTTATATTTCATTTCACTTGTATGTTTCATTTCATTTTAGCAATGTGGTCATATTAGTGAAATTTAAGCAAAATTTTGCTGGCAAAACAGGTCCATTGTCAGTTGTCTATAGTGTAGAATATGTAAAGCTCTTTCAAACCAAGCAGCTTTTGATGGTCACCAACTTGATCCTTAGTGAAACATGTGTGGGGTAATTTCACCTTCACCTAAAACTCCCAACCACCCAGATTTCTATTGAAATGACTGGGTTTTACCCATGAAATTTGGTGGTGATAAATGTGACCACAACTTATGTTAACATTTGGCTAATTTGGCTAGGATCTACCAAAAGATGAACAAATGTACACCCTAAATACTGTTCAAAATACTGAGCTTGATTGTGCACGCTGCCTTTTCATGTCAACAAAACATTTATGTGAAGCATTTGTACCCTTTTTGATGAACATTGTTCAGCAAATATATAAATAACAATGGTATTTACTTATTGGTTGAAAAAATGCACATCTATAAACTAATTCACTATTTTCAACCCTTCCATCAGATATTATTGTTCTACTTCCAACCAAATGTTGCACAGGATTGTGGGATATCACAGAGAGTGAAGGATGCATTTAGGCTGCCTTCAAAAAAATCCACCAGATGAGGGCATCTCAGAACACAGAAACCTACATTTTCACTGGTATGATGCACTGCCCACCTAGGCTTTTGGCAGCTATGTCTTAATTTTTGATGCAATAAAATTGCACTTGATTTATATCCATGCATGTGATGCCATGTTGCAGTGGCACAAAGAAAATGCTAATATCGGGCTATGAGCGTGTGTGCAGGACAGCCTGCGTTTACCCTCTCAGAGTTCGGTGACTTTGACCCCGTGCAGGCTGTGGGGGAAGGGGGGTCTTTCTCTGTCCTATCCTCAATGCCTTGAGGTGCGCCCTGTGTGTTAGTATGGGCATGCTCGAGTGTCCTGTCTGCTGTGCCTGAAGGTGCTGCGCTGACCCCCTCCCTCCCGTGTCCCACATTGGTGTGTGTGGTTGGGCTGCTGCTGTCACACGCACTATCGTCCCAGGCCGCTGATGTGCCCTGCAACGCTGGGAAAAGGGGGGTGGTGGGTTGAAGGCCGGGCGGCATCATGCTACAGCAGCATGAATCTCTAACACACACACATTTGCAGAGCCTGGCACACGTGCCCTATCTCCTGAAGTTAATGTAGTGGAGTGGAATCCAGCAGTAAACATGTGTGAGCGTGTGCCACATTACTGCAGAGGCTCGCCGCGTGTCAGAATGCATAGTTTCATGTTTAGTGTAGAACTATACTCATACCATAATGTGATGATTTGAGAGTGGAATATAAGTAATCATTAGTAAAATGATGGGAGTCGGTGAGATGTTGTTTTGCCGATACACCCTTGCTGCCTTGGTAACCCCGTGGCCCTGTACCGGGTGGTGGAGGGGACTGAGTGGGGGATGTGGTGGAGGCGGAGAACATCACTGCATGTGATGTGGGCGATGAGAGGAATAGAAGATTCGGATGATGATTTGAGTTAGCTAGTCCAACTTGGAGGTTCCGTGTGTCACATGACCCCGATGCCACACACATTTACCCAAGAGGCCAATAGCAGTTACCGTGGTAACGAGGCTGGCCCTCCGATGGGAACTGGATCCCCAAACTACCATTTACTGCTCTAAACCTGATGCTGTGCGAAACAATCAGAATGTGTGAAATATGTTTCTCAATACTTTATAGTATGAAGGGGCCATACTGTCATACTTAATACACAAAGGCCATGATTATGATCATATATTATGGAAAATAACCTATTAATTGCCATTAAAGTGAAATAACTAAATTACACATTTTAGAAGAGAATTTCAAATAGCACTTTGAGGCTTTTGCGTCTGAACTCTTCATATATATATATATATTATATTCAATCAGTATCATAGCTCAGTATCAGATGACAGTCATCAGTATCGCTTTTTATTTCTCCTCTTTCTTACTGCTTGTTTCACTTCTGTTTTAGTTTTTATAACTAATTCTTACTATGTGTAAGTTGTTGTTTGTTAGCATGTGTTTTTGACAGTGTTCTTTTTTTAGGATTACTGATAACTACTGCCGTTTGATTTATCTATTTTAATTTTAGATCAATTATGTATGAATTTATTATGTCTTTATAGGTATTTACTTTAGTTTTAGTTTTAATACATTGTATTTATTTTAGTAACGTTACTTCAACATACTGCATGGAAATGAAATACCATATATATATATATATATATGGGTGTTTGGCTTAGTGTCATGTTAGAATCATTTTTATACTCATACCTTTGGTTGTTTTAATATTTTGAAATGTTTTTAGCTTTATTTTTTGTTTTCATTTAAATGTTAAGTTTTGAAATGTTGTTGTATGCATTTGTCATTTTATTTAATTTCTCAATTTTCTTAAATGTGTTATATATAGTATTTATAGACTTGTATAGTTTTAGTTACTTTTTTTATTTGTAAGTCGCTTTGGATAAAAGCGTCTGCTAAATGACTAAAAAGTAAAGTAAAGTAAAGTAAGCTTTATTTTTTGTTTTTCATTTAAATGTTCAGTTTTGACATTTTGTTGTATGCATTTGTTTTATTAATATTTCATTAACATTTTATTAACATTCACTTCATTTGTTTATTTAATTTCTTTATTTTTTAAATGTGTATATGTAGTATTTATAAAGTTTTATCTTTTAGTTTTGGATCTGTTTTTAGTTGTTTTAATGCTACAATTGATTGCTTCTGTTGTCCTCATTTGTTAGTCGCTTTGGATAAAAGCATCTGCTAAATGACTAAATGTAATGTAAATGATCAGTGAGTATGTTTACATGGACAACAATATTCCGATTTTAACACAATTAAGACAATACTCTGATTATGAAACTACAGAGATTTTAGCATTGGTTAAGCTTACGGGGCTGTTACGTGATGAACGAACGACTTAAACCCGAAGACTCAAAAGGTGAACTAATAAATTCTCTTTCCGGTTCATACTGCATTAGTCACGTGATGAACGAACGACTCTGAAAAACCCGAAGACTTGAAACAGGTGAACTAATTCCAGTACAGAACCTATAGGATGGTCCGCATGCGCGACTGAACGAATCACTCCCCGAGACGAATCGTTCAAGACAGACCCATCACTAGTCGCAACATGCTTTCAGAGTTCCTCTGAAACCCACCACCCCCCCCAGCTCCACCTGTATAGATCTGCTTGGGGTTATTCTATATGCTATTTGTGCAGCAGCAGTATGTATTAAATACTCACAGCACTGTATTGTCATGTATCGTCAGTAGCAAGTTCCTGTACTTGCTTTGCAGCAGCTGCAGCAATAACCAACAGCAGCAGTGTAGCAGATCTATTGCGCCAAGACCAAATACATTAACACTGTCATATCCATTACCATGATAAAATCTTACCAGAGTTGTCATGATAGAACTATTTTAATGTTAAAGGGGTCATATAATGTTACATGCACTTTTACAAGTTGTTTGAACTGAAATGTGTGTTGGCAGTGTGTGTACACAACCACCCTATAATGAAAAAAATCCACCCAGTGTTTTTTTTTTTTATCTACTAAAATCTTTACCCCTTTCTCAAATTGTGACGTCACACGGACGGATGCCCCTCCCACGATTGGGAAGGAAATATTTTTCAAAAGATAAAATAGGCATCTATAATCAAATGACCAAAACGCTGTTGTTTTACAGCACAGAATTATGTGCTGTGTTAATCACTATTTGACTTGAGAATGTGTTTGTCAGTCCGTTATGATAATATAATGGTATAATAAAGTCTAACATAATTTTTGCCTGTGTGACATTGCTTAAGTATATGAAATAAGTCTACTTCTTTGTGTGATTTCAGTGTGTGGACGGGGGCTCTGGGCCAGAGAACTCCTTTCTCAAGAGGGTCGCTGTGGTGGAGGACTTCTATGACATCATCTACGCCATGCACGTGGAGATCAGCTCCGACCCGGCCAAAGCACCCAAACACGCCGGACAGAAGAAAACATATAAAGCGGTGAGGAAAGCAAGGAACTTCTTTCTCATAGTCTCTGATCAGACATGGAAGTATGTTTAGATTTAATACCCTGTGTGGCCCTTTTTGACCGGCTGTATCTGTCTGTCACTTAAAGTGTCCATTACTGTGTCAGTTTGATTTACTTCCTCTGTGACTCTCATGAACCGAAGCGAGCAGCCCCTGCTGTGTGTTGTCCTGGTGTGGTTTGTAGCAGAGAATTGCTGGCCTCTGTGAATTTTTTGGTGAATCAGTCAGAATACGCTAACATTACCTAGTAAATGAAAGCTGGAGGCTATGTAGAACTCTTTTTCTAGAATTGATTTTCTTTCTTTCTTTCTTTCTTTCTTTCTTTCTTTCTTTCTTTCTTTCTTTCTTTTTTCTTTCTTTCTTTCTTTCTTTCTTTCTTTCTTTCTTTCTTTCTTTCTTTCTTTCTTTTTATTTCTTTCTGCCTTTATTTAATCATTTATTTTTTTTTCCTTTCTATACTTCTGCAATCACATTTTTAATTTATCTTCTTTTTTTATCTGTTTGCATTTATGTGCATTTTTCTTCATTTTTGCAGTTAAATTTTTTCTCTGCATTTCTTCCTTTCTTCATGCATTTTCTTCACACGTTTCTTTATTTATGCATTTCTGCATTCATTCTTTCTTTATTTCCTCATGTATTTCTTTCTTCATGTATTTTCCTTCATGCTTTTTTTCTTTATTTGTACATTTCTTTCTTTCATTATTCATTTTTCTTCATGCATTTATTTATTTCTTTATACATTTCTTTCTTTCTTTATTTGTATTTTTCTTTCTTTCTTTCTTTTTTGCTGTTTTTACTCTTCAGAATTCTGAATTTCTGTAGATGAAGCTGGATCACGAATGATTCAAGGGAACATAGACGCATTTAGGTAGATCGAGGGCACATTCCCTTCAAAACCAACCAGATAACGGGAATAAATGACTACTGCTATGTTCATTATTACATCCAACAACAAAACACCTCAATCCCTTAGGAGACATTTTTGTCTACATCTGCTCCGGCGGTGAAACAACTGATGACAGCTCATTCAGGGCGGGTCTGAGGTAAGACACCAGTGCAGTCTGTCAATCAACAATTGTGGGAGGGGCTTCCGTCTGTGTGACATCACACAGACAGACGGCTCGATTTGAGAAAGGGGTAAAAAATTTTAGTAGATAAAAAAAAGATTTTTATTATTATATGGTGGTTGTGTACACACACTGCCAACACACATTTCAGTTCAAACAACTTGTAAAAGTGCATGTAACATTATATGACCCCTTTAAGAGACTCTAAAATAAAGTGTTACCTTCTTGCTTCCTCAATTTATTGTATTTCTACATTTTTGCATTTCATTTTTATTTCTGTATTTATTTTTGTTGTTTTGTCTTTCTAGCTATCTTTCTTCTCTCGTTTTATTGTGTATTTCTGCATTTTCTTTCTATTCTGCTTACACTTTCTTTCTGTCTTAAATTCTGCATTTCTTTCATTCTCTTCATTGTTGTAGGCAGAGATGAGGATCAGCTCATATTTAGAAGTTATATTTAGGTTTACGGTGAACATCTTTAGAACTCTGTATCACACATGTGCTGTCATGGAAACATGGGAAGTGAGAGTGACATGGGCCGCTCTCACCTGGCTTGCTCTCACACAGGTCCAGTGCTGCTGCCCTCTCTTGGACAGTTACAAAAGTGCATGTTTGCTCTCACGTCCATTTACAGTCAGTATCTTTTACATACAAGGTATTACTAATAAAAGCATAAATAAGCTTGTTTTTGGTTTGTTATATTAATAATTTCTGCGATATGATTTATACACTCGCACATATTGTGTCCTCTACACTGTTCCTTGTTCCTATCGTGCTTGACAGCTTCTGGGGAGGGCAGGGCCTTGAGCAGAGGATTTGTGTGCCTGCTCCTCTTAGGATCTCCGGGAGGACTCAGGGTGCTGGAAAGGAGAAAGCTCAGGTTTTCTGGCTGTTGTATCACTGCAGCCGTGGGGTTTGTGTGTTTAGTTCAGCTTCTGCCTTCGTAATGCACACGCGTAGATGCTATACCCTCCAGCTGTGGTTCCATGGCCACCCATGCTTGTTTGTTAGAGCCTCATGGGAGATTAGACGGACACAAGGGACTTTCAATATGGGGGTGTACTTTCTCTATTTCTTTGTCCAGTTTAATGGCAAAAAGGCGGAGGAGGGAGAAACTAAACAGATGCGAAGGAAGGGTTAAAGTAAAAAAAGATAGATATATGAATTGTATAAGGGAGAACAAAAATATGAATTTCAGATGGGAGCAGCACTCTAGCTACATACGTTTGTGTACGTGACATGATTTGAATCTCACTGTGTGTGTGTGTGTGTGTGTGTGTGTGTGTGTGTGTGTGTGTGTGTGTGTGTGTGTGTGTGGGACAGAGAAATGTTTTGACAAGGACAATTATTTTACAGTTAATTACTTTATCCTTAGACATACAGTAGAAAGTGAGATGTGTGTGTGTGTGTGTGTGTGTGTGTGTGTGTGTGTGTGTGTGTGTGTGTGTGTGTGTGTGTGTTTGAGAGGGAAGGTCAGCTCATTGAATGAGAAGATATCAATATGATAGTCACCCTGGGATTATTAGTCCTGGACTTGATCACAGTATTGCAATCAAACATCTAAGCATCCAAACTGTCTGCAAACTAATCATCTCTTTTCTGTTTGCTTTTACTGCCTCACTACAGCTCTCCACTCAGAACGGGAATAAAACATTGTTACTCTGCCTCTATGGTAGATATGAAATGTCTCAAATATGCAAAATTTGAGGGAAAAGGTTGATAAGTTTACACAAACATGCAATTAATTATAATGCAAGTTAAAATAACCAGTATGACACTTACATGAAATTTAACGTTTGTTTTATTCACCAATATTACATCACCAGTAAAGGTTCCACAACTTATCTAAACTTTACAATCAATGCTTTTGAAATGAATGTATGAATGAATGAAGACTATGATTGGACACACATAAGAAAAAATTATTAATGGTGATTACTTGAGCACTTCTCTTGTAAAAGGCAATACAACTTTTACGTAATAACAGCTAAATGATTACTTATGCACATCTCCTGCAAAACTTAGATGAAAGGTCAAATTTAAATGAATAAATACATAAATTAATGAACATTTTGCATATACAAAAACAAAAAAAGATTTTAACATTTTTGGTAATACTAAGTAGCTAAATACTTCAAATCAAAAACCCACAAATTAAAATTATTAATAAAAAATAAATAATGAATGCTTTTCTTTCTTTCTGTCATTTTAGTTGTTGCTATAATTTCTTATCTGAAAACATTTGACCATATATTAAGCACAAAGGCACTTCTGAGCGTGAATTCTATAACACTCAGAGTTTGGATTTAATTAACGAGTCCCCAAAAAATAATGTAAAGTTTAATAAGGTGTGTGTTTGTGTGTCAGATTGCAGAGACGTATGCATTCCTGCCCAGAGAGGCGGTGACCCGTTTCCTGATGAGCTGTGGAGAATGTCAGAAGAGGATGCACATCAGCCCCAGCGGAGCAGAGTTCAAAGGTATCGCACCACACACGCACACACACCACACACACACACACAACACACGCACGCACCACACACACGCACACACACACACACACACACACACACACACACCACACATACACACACACGCACGCACGCACACACACACACACACAAACCAACCTGGATCCCTTCAGATAAGTACGTTTTATGGCTTTAATATGTATTAACTCCAAGGGCAGTTTGTGAACTCATTGACTCTAAAAATGACAAGCTAGAAACTATTAATTCCGTATATTTATACATATTCAAACCCATAATGCTTCATTGGATAACTCATTGTCTTTGTTAAGAAAACCCCCTCTCATCTCTTTTGTCACTTGCCCACCCTGTAACGAGCTCCCCCCGTCGTGCCAGCCCGAAGCTAATGAAACCCCCTCTGACCACACCTCCTCACACACACACACACACATCTCAACACCCTTTGATTAGGCTGCAGTCACTGGAGTGTCCTGTTAGCCTCCCTACACACTGCAATTAGCCCAATTACAGGCCTTTTAACAAAGAAAATACCTCTGAAACCAGATTATTTCTACAGAGAGAGAGAGAGAGAGAGAGGGATTGTGAGTGGAATCCATTGGGGAAGGAATTTGATTGGGAAATTTTCACTGGGATGAAAAAAATGGATGAAACTCAGTTTTTTGTCGTTTCCCAGTTAGTCCGACCCCAGCAGTGCGGGATGCCAATCAGAAGAACTGCTCGCAAACGTCCCGCTTGCTGAGATAAACAGATAGGCAACACCTCCCAGGCCTGAGCTGTCAAAGCGTTGTGTCAACGTTGGGCTTAGGTTGGGTGTTGCTCATAAAGAGAGCAACTAATTGGCTTCTTGCCCATGGGGGTGCACAGACCTCCCCCCCTCCAGCCAGCCGTACGAAAGTTCAGTGCTGAATTATTCAGAGTAATTAATTACTGTACACTTGCTTGTCTTTAATTGACACTCAGGCTGTGGTTGATATGGGCTCTTTTATCCACATATCTGCTGTTGCTGCCTTGCGGTTTCATGCGTAATTTATATATAGATACAGAAGAAGTGATATTAGTAGCACATGTTGAGGATGTGGTGAAATCATATCAACGCACCTTTTTCCTAACTCTTCCTCAGCTGACAGATGCACAGTGTTATGGCTAAATATAAGCTAATTAAGCTCAATATAAGCTCAACATCATCTTGCACTGTTAAAGTACTTATAATGTTGAACTGTAGTTTGTTATTTGAGATTTAATTTAAAGATAATATATTGTAATACATTTTAAGTTTTTAAACAAATATTTACAAAATAGTTAAAATATGTTTAAAATAGGTGATATACAAGTTTCAATTACATTAAAATATACATCGAACATGGTAACTTTAAAGACAGTGGACGTAATTATGAAATTACATATAAAGATGTATGAAGTCTTACTTAAGTGGGTCAAAATGCTGCATTTAATATAAATTTAAACTATAATCCATTTTCATTTAATTGTAAATAACAAGCAGGTAAGTGTTTGAAAACATTATATTCAGTATATTATTTCCATAGTACGCACTCTTTTTAAAAGAATGCTTAAGTTAGTTTTCATAATGAGTGGTGCTAACTATTTGCTTCAGTAAATCACGCTAGCTTGTTTGTGTGTGTTTTTTTTTTTTATTTTTGCAGTCTCTGGTGAAAAACTTATTGAACAACTGCATCAGTGTAATAAACTTGTCATTTTAGCAGCCTGACAAAACTGCAAATCGTCTGAAAATCATTTTTGTCTTTAACCATTATTAACCATTATTACCATTGTTGGTTTTAGCGGTGATCTAGATCCTGAAATGTTTTCTTTTTTTTGTTTGTTCTTGTAAATCCATATGAAATGAGAAAATGAAGTTGATCAATACAAAGCAAACAGCTCATCCATTACTGTGTGTATGTGTGCGTGAGATTATCTGCAGGTAATGGGTTGCTTCATGGCTCTTTTAACTCAAAGCCGATAAAATCCATAAATGAGAAGGCTGTTATATGACTAAAAATGCTTCCACATTTATGAAATCTAATGGAAATTGTTGGGAATTATTTATATTTTAGACCTTCTTCAAGAAAACTTAGGAGGACCATACTGTCAGTGCACTTCTGTGTGTGAGTGCACTTAAAGGGTTAGTTCACCAAAAATGAAAATTCTGTTATTAACTACTCACCCTCATGTTGTTCCAAACAGAACAGAAATCAATATATTTTGATGAAATCTGAGAGTTTTCTGACCCTACATAGACAGCAAGGATACAACCATGTTCAAGGCCCAGAAAGGTAATAAGGTCATTGTTAAAATAGTCCATGTGACGTCAGTGGTTCAACTGTAATTTTAATGAAGCTACGAGAATACTTTTTGTATGCCAAGACAACAAATAACGACTTTATTCAACACTTTCTTTTCTGTTTTAACGATGTCCTTACTACCTTTCTGGGGCTTAAACATTTTGTGGAACGACATGAGGTGAGCAATTTATGGCAGAATTGTCATTTTTGGGTGAACTATCCCTTTAAAATTGAGTGCATATGTGTGCATGAACACACATGACTACACACACAGACACTAAACAAATCAGAAATGATTAGTGTCAAAGTCAGAAGCATTATCATTATGATCTTCACACAAATATTCACAGTGGTTTTTCACACAAATCACAGGACATCATTACAGTGGCTTTGGATGAAAATATAACAGCTGTGGACAGAGAATGGATTTAAATGTCTCAATGAATATTAATGTAATTTGCATATGTATTTTTTATAATTAGGCCTTTGTTTGATACTGTAAATGTGAGGCTGAAGTGTGCCAGCAGAAAACACTGGGGCAGATACTGCTCTCTAGTGACAGTTTAGAGAAATTGACACTTACTGTATTCACACACTGTATATGAATCTTTGCTATAAGAACAGAATTATTCACTTTTCCTGTTGTGATAATTATATCTGTATGGTCTAACCATTGTAAATCTCTCATGCTTTCTCAGAAAATAACCAACCAACTTCTCTGGCGGCCGACCTCATAGACTTCAACATGCCCCTCACGACAACCTACTTGAAACAGAAGAAACTACAGTGCATGAACAACAACGAGCAGGTACTGCAGTCTTCTCTAACATCTATACATGTTTATTGACCGACATACATTCAGCATGCACACAGCCAAGTCTCATTTCGGTTCATCCAGATGGTGCAGAAATCATTGTGGGCGTTGTGCATTACTGACAGGAGGTGTTTTACTTCAGTTTGCATTTATTTATTTTTTTCAGATGGTAAAAAATGTCACTATTCACTATTTTGTAGCCCTAATCTAGGTATTTCTGGTACTGTCAGAATGTGCTGCTTATAATATGCAGAAACATAAACTCATAGGTCACCTGTGGGTGGGGTGGGTGGATGTGAGTTTGTGTGTTATAGTATTTACAAGGAATGGCAGTTAGTTCTCTTCTAATTAACAAGTGTTCTGAGCAGCTGGCTAATTAGCTGAGGTGTGAGAAAACTGTTGAAATGCCAATCTAACGAAGAAAGGTGAACCGCTCTTACAGTCACGTACACCTCAGTCTGTACACACACTGAAATGTGTTTAACTTAGTTTGCTCAGTAGACACTTGCTTGCGATCAGTATTGTTAGTCCAAAGGCCCATTCACACCAAGAACTATAACTATAAAGATTAAGTTTTATAAATCACTCTATGAGAATAATAACGTTCAGACCACAAGCGTAACAATAACAACACAGAGGAATGATAACATTGCTATCACAGATATTTTTTTATTTTGATAAATGATAAAAACTTTGACCACAACCACAATACAAAAGCTTGAACAATGACATAACTGCAGCTAAAAGGAAATGCTCTCCGAACTTTGATTAACATTCTGGTAAAGTTATGAACACACATTCGTGTAGTAAGGTTAATTCAAAGTTCATTCGGTGTATCTGGTCTTTAAAAAGGTTTTCAAAAGTTAGCACAAAAACTTTGCTATACTTCATTCATGGAAGATTTTATTTCTGAGACATTTTGTTCTTTAAATGTTACTAATTGTTTCAGAAGAGATCATTCATAAGTAATGTTTCCTTATTTATTTTTTTTTTTTGTTAAAAACTGGACGTTCAGAGAACGTTCAGAAAATAATGTTTTCAGAACTTGATGGGAATGTTAGTAAAACATTCTTAGAACATATTTTTGTTTGGTGGCCAGCGCTTCTACAAACCAGAAAATGAACATCCGTTGATGAGGAGGACTCCACTCTACTGTAGTTATAGTTATTTATATATAGTTTATGTTTTTGGTGTGCATGGATCTTAACTCAGAATTAGACATATGGAGACACCAGGTTCCTAGCTCACTTAACAGACTTAATTGGTCAACCAGCTTCTCCAAAATAACCATGGTTGACTAGTTCTGAACATGGCTGTGCTGTTCCTTCAACTAGTCTGGCACCTAACCTATACAGCACTAACTCCTATAAACCAGTCTGGACCAGAATTCATACTGGTGTAGGCTGGTCTTTTCGATTTCAGTACACAGAAATATCTCTTAACTCCAAATGATTGTTCCATTTTCCTGTTGTGTACTGAGTGCAAGACAAGACATGCCGCAGTGCGATTTCATTATTATTATTGAATCTACCTGTGCAGTGTGCACTGAACTTGTTCGCTTTCTATACTGTGAAATTCTTCCAAGAGTCTCTTATATAAAATGTCCTAATATAAAAGCTCATGATGCTCAGGAATCTCTGTTTTGAATCCATACCTTGTTTTCATGTATCGCTGTATTCACTCTTTTTGTGAGTGTTTGCTTTGAGAAAATGGCAGGGAGCAGACAGGAAGTGTATGTGAAATGTCCTACCGCAGTTTTGGTCTCTGTGGGTGGGGCATGACAGGAGAAGTGGGCAAATGAGCTGAAAGCACAATAGGGTACAGTTCTATATCATATTACCTTTTCTAAGCATTTGAGCTACGTATGCCATGTTTTTGGTTGTGATAATTATTGGATGTTTTTTTTAGATTAGGCTAACTATTATCCAAAATAACATTAACATAGACAGCATGAAGCTAGCTTTGACCACATAAAGAAATATCATGTTTTTTTATCTTTAATTAAATGGAAATGTTGTATTAATGTATAAATGACTATATGTGACAACTACAATAACTAAAAAATAACATTAGTTCTAATCTAACTTTACAGCTTAAGCTAAAATTGCTTTGAGTTGTTATTTTATTTGTATATTCATTTAAAGTTTGTGGTCGGTAAGAATGATTCTGAAAGAAAGTGTATTATGCTCACCAAGGCTGCATTTATTTGATCAAAAATACACTAAGTACAGTGATATTACGAAATATTTAAAATTTAAAATAACGGTTTTCTATTTTAATATATTTTGAAAAGTGATTTTTCAGCAGAAATTACTCTGGTCTTCAGCATCACATGATCCTATAGAAATTATTCTAATTTGCTAGTTTGCTGCTCAGGAAACATTTCTTATTATTATCAATGTTGAAAACAGTTGTGCTGCTTAATTTTTCAGCTATTTTTTTAAATGACAATTTTTCTTTTAATTTTGATCAATTTAATGTTTACTGAATAAAAGTAATTTCTTAAAAAAACGTAATTCCAATAATTAGTCATGTAAAATTAAACATTTCATGCAGTATAATGCAATTTGAAACCTTTCACTGTTAAAGGACTTATTTTGTACCCTGTTTGCAGAAAGTATAAGGCAGATGAAAAAAGGCAGAGTAAGAAATAGAGACTAAGTGCTGAGATACAGAAATGGCAAAAGAAAAGAGAGAGAAACAGATAGGCAGAATAATTAATAAAGAGGCCCTGGGATGAGCATCAGAGTGAGAGCAGAGGAGCAGAGGATGTGGCGAGGAGGCTGGTCGGCCCTGCAGGACGCGTGTGTCCTAGCTCAATTCAATAAAGAAGGAAATTAGCAGCATCCTTCCTGCAGGCTGCAGACTCCCGGCTCTCAGAGGGGGGATGGAGGAGATTAAGGAGAGGGGGAATGTTCATTATCGTTTATGGCCATTTTTTCCCCATTTGCTGTATCTCCTCTTCAGGAAACTCATTTCATTCTCTCTCCTCCTTTAGCTCTCTTTCTCCCTCCCACTTTGTCTCTCTGGGGAAAGGTGTGAGATTCTCAAATATTCTAGAAAATTAGGCCCACTGTAGTCACGAAACAGATGATGCATTTTATTCCATCTACATTCCTACATGTATCAAATGGATAATCAGTGTTTTCTTTGTGATAGTCAGTCAGCTTTGCTGAAAAATAACTGATGTATTTGTAAGTGTTAAATGTATTTTGTCCATTGTCAGTCACGCTGGAAAAATTAGCAGTGTCAATACTAAATTTAATATGGCCTGGGTGGCAAGTGTAGAAGTGTGAGTGAACGTGAATGTGTCGTTTGTTCTTATAAAAGCTGTATTGTGCCATTTTGTCTGTAGGTGGCAGATTCACCAAGCAATTCATTCTGCTAACTAACAATCCAACTAGATGAACAAAGTTGCTTTGTAATCTATTGGTGGTTTATTGACAGTCAGTGAAAGCAGGTGAAAAAGCCTCAAGGACATTTCTGTCACAGATTATTTTATTCCATTGTGTGCTGCTTTTGATTTCTTAGAATTGTATTTGAATGGCTCTTTAATGGCAATGATTACTAAGTTTGAATTTGTGTCTTCTAAAATACATTACAATAACAGTTAACAACACCGTTTGTAAACTGGCTTTAAAGATAAAGACTCACATTGTTGTCTTGCATCGATGTTGTTAATCTATTTCCTAAAGTCAGTCTATATATATAACACAGACTTTTGCTTCAAAACACTGGTATGCACAGTTTGCATTATGAGCCAGAATTGTATTTTCTGATTCCTTTGAATGTATGTGCTTCTCCTGAGGGCTCCATTAGTGACTCATAAATCAAAGTGTGTGTGTGTGTGTGTGTGTGTGTGTGTGTGTGTGTGTGTGTGTGTGTGTGTGTGTGTGTGTGTGTGTTCATGCACTTAGATGTTCACTGGGTAATTGAGGACAGTACCAGGATGGAGAGTTTACTTTATTGATGTATCTGAATAGAAAAAACTAGGCTGATTCTTAGCTGTGTTCCTTGGTTTTGTTTATTTCTACTATAGCAGACTTCAGTATGCTGAGACAGTGGGCATATGGTCCAAATCTATAATTATGTTGCTGCTTTTTAAAATAATAAGGTGATGTGGTCTTGCTTTAGCAAACAGGTTGTTTTAAATGAATGTGGATTTCTAGAACAAATGTTGCATTTGCAGTAGAGGAAGATGGAGGCAGAAAGAGAGAGGGGAGGGGACGTGAAGTGCTCTAAAGTGGTTTTGGTGATTCTGTACCTCACTGTACAGTACTTATAGCAGGGGCGTGACGTCAGCGCCCCGGCCCCGCCTCCATCTTCAGGGCTGGAGAGAGTCGCGCGGAAGGCTCTCGCGACCGCAGCAATATTGTTGCAATATTAAACGGATAGAGAGTGGAGAGGAGAAGGGCTCTGCAACGAGGGGGGTCCTAGAAGAATATTAAAAACAAATTGCGTCCATCAGTGAAGGTAAGGATTCAATTAGGCTGGAATGAATTCATTATCTTAAATAGCAGGTTATTATAGATTTCCCCTCAGCAGAAAACGGCGTGTTTCTAGTGCTGCAAAGAGCGTATGGGAAGGTCGTTATGTTTATGTATTATTCCAGGTAGGAGTTATGATGTGTTCCTTTAAAGTTGAACAGTTAAATCGACATGGCCGTTGTTTACCGTGGCGTTTAACCTGTACAAACACGCGACGCGTTTGGCGGTCAAGTTGAACAGTATATTGTTGACGGAATGAAGTCGTGTTATTTTAACGTATTTAGTGCGTCGCGATCGCGAAACCGTGGCAACAGGATAGCGTCCATTTAGATTGTTATCATCACTCAGCATTTCTTTCTGAAGTATTTTAGTCGTGGCTGTCATGTGTTGCTAAATATGCGCTTTACACGCTTGATGTATTATTGATAATGCATGCATGCTGACAGCAGTGTGTTATTACTTTTTTGTTTGGTTTGTTTGTTCATTTTATTTAGCACCGTGGGATATAAACTGAACATAGCAGAAATATGTGCAGGACTGTCAATTGGGTTTAACTTTACTTAAGGTCCTCTGCTTGCTAATAACACAGATCATGCAGCTAAGATCGGTGTAAAGAAAAACAAGTAGTTTACATGCAAATAACATCAGAAAAACAATAGAAACGTGTAGCCTAGGTGTGTATGAGATCTACATGTTGAGGTTTCGAGTCACTTGATTAATCAGTGTGGCCCTCAGTGTGTTTGAACTTGTTTATAAATCATGATATTGTTCTAGCTATATGAAAACATAAATTAGAGAGTTGATGATACAGTATGACAATGGGTGATGCAGGGCATCAGAGTCTCTATATGTGTTATATGAATGGGTTTTGGCATTTCACTTAAGAAATACGATGATGGATTTGGGTAGCTTATATTGGGAAATGAATGACTGAAGTACATCAAGAACAGTCGAGTTCGTTTAGTTGTTGTTTTTTTATTTGGAAGGGTAAGAATTTTCTCTGACAACATTTTCATTAATAATTTCTTTTTGCAATATGTGCTTATATATGTCTTAGCTGGATATTTTGAAACTATTGAAACAATGTTTATTTAATAACTATATTTTTAACGTGTCCAGCATGTGCTTTGAAACATTTTGTTGTGGGTTTTTATCCATATCTGGTAACGCGGGTTCTGCAGGCTATCGTTATTGCATGAAGGCCTGAAATCAGAGAACAACTTACTAACTTACAAATCTCACAAAGTGCTTTTTGTATCATTAAGATAAATACGTTTCAGAGATTGCTGCCTTTGCTTTTGTAGTGCTATGGTTTCGATTGTTTGCACTGCCACTTGTTCTTTTCCCACTGCCGATGACACTTAGCTTCCAGTAAGCTTAAAAGTCAAAATAAACTGTATTTATTTCTTTGATAAACATTCACACTCTATTGTGGACAATTTACATGCAAATAGGTAGAAAAAAAATATTATTTCAAAGAAAAAAGTTCAGCTTGCTCAGCCTTGGCTGTAATTTTGTGTGAATTATGTTTTGTGCACAGCTCAGCAGTTATTCCACTTGTTTCTGTCTCTTCTGCTCTTCTGTGCCTCCGGCAGGTGGTTTTGTAGACTGATGTGGGTGTCTAAGAACCGAAGAAATGTGACACTGAGTTAAACGCCAAAATTCTCATTTATTCCTCCCATCTTTTTAACATTCTAATCCTTATCCTGTGACTCTTTGCTCTGCTTCTTTTTCCATATCCCTCCATTTTTAGCAATGACACACTACCCCATTTTTTTTCTATATATACATAGTCGCACATCTCACAGGGCTATTTAAATGTCTCTTTCTGGTTTAAGTTTAATGGCTATGCAAATGAAGAGCAGAGATGGTTGACGAAGGGTTAAAGGCTTTAAAACCTCCTTTATCATCCTCTGCCTTCTGCCAGAGCTTCACAAGGATAAAGCCTACCAAAATAAAATCACTTTTTCTGACCCCACGTCAGGCTGTCCAGCAGAAGGGAAGCTCCATGAGCCATAATCCCTCCCTAAAGCCAAGCTGTTCGGGCCCGAGGATCTCCCTCGCTCCTTCTCTCCTCCCCCTCGTGCACTAGCCATTTAAATAGTCGAACTCATCCCTCTCCCTTCCTTTTTTTCGGTCCCTTCCGCTTGCTTTTTCTCTCCCCCTCTGTGCTTTATCAGCTCTGGTTCTCTAAATCTATTGTTCTTTGTATCGTCCCTGTGGTATTCCTATGACTGTCTCTTTGCTCCTTCGTTCTCTGAGAGGGTCTGTACCATCCTCTGCTCTTCTCCAGCCATTACAAGACGCATCAAAATTCCCATCTGGAGCCTTTGTGTCTCTTTCTCAGCGCCACTGTTTCAGTGTCCCATGAGTCTGTACGGCCACTTGTTCTCGCATCACTGCAGATGGGATGTGCTGTATCTTAAAATGAAATTAAAATTGACACTATTATAAGCAAATGTTTTTCTTTGTAATTGCTAAACCACCATGTCACCAAGCCCTCTTTTTCAGATCTGAAATACACTGCTGTTCAAACGTTTGGCGTCAGTAAT
Source organism: Ptychobarbus kaznakovi (assembly GCA_027422405.1). Lineage (NCBI taxonomy): Eukaryota > Metazoa > Chordata > Actinopteri > Cypriniformes > Cyprinidae > Ptychobarbus > Ptychobarbus kaznakovi. Next base: position 14,780,855 of record CM049794.1, on the reverse strand, counting down.
AAAAAAAAAAACTTTTTATCCAGAAAGGATGCATTAAATTGTTTAAAAGTAACAGTTAACTATGTTTATAATGTTACAAATTATATTTATTTCAAATAAATGCTATTCATTCTAACTTTTTTTAATCAAAGGATCCTGAAAAAAAAATCATGGTTTACACAAAAATGTTAAGCAGCAAAAACTGTTATCAACATTGATAACATTAAGAAATGTTTCTTGAGCATCAGATCAGCAAATTAGAATGATTTCTGAGGGATCATGTGTATAATATTTTATATTGTAATAATATTTATTACAATATATTCTTATAATTACTGTTTTTCATCAAATAAATGCAACCTTTGGTGAGAGACTTACCCCAAACATAAAAAATGTTACTTACCCCAAACTTTTGAACATAGTAGTGACAATTTTTCACTCTCCAGTAGTGATGCGCGGATGAGCTAAAACGTCACCGGAATCCGTAGCTTCAAATTCTTTATCCAACGCCCGCACCTATATTTTTGTCTGATTTAGATAACCGAACCCGACCCGCACCCGATCGTCACATTCAGGGTTTGTCACGAAAAACCCGGAAAAGTCATGGAATTTTAAAACAGCAATTTCCAAGCCTGGATCGATTTGGGAAAATAAATAAACCCAGAAAGTTTTGGAAAAGTCATGGAAATCTATTTCACAATCCTCTGTATGATGTTTAATTATGTCCTGAATTTCAGTGCGGTATTGCACATATATCGCATTAATCATTCCCGCAGCTCACAACTTTAAAATGAGGGAAATTACTGCAAAACATTTATTCAATATAGCATAAATAGGTTAGATGAGTAAATAAATTCACACAAACCATCAGATCAAATCAGTCATTTGAAAACAGCGTGAGTGATTCAGCACCGAGTCCTCTCTCTTTGACCTTCTCTTCACATCGGCGCATCTTGAGCTGCTGCACGCTGCGTCTCAAGACTTTAGCGCACGTTTCAGTGCAGTTAATAGAATTGTCAATTTCCTAATTGGTCATTGTTGCATCGTCACAAAAAAAATATTTTCACGTCTTTTTAAGCCATTAAAACTCGTGCTCTCCTTTTCTGTTCGCTCACAGTCACATCCAAGGCGCGCTCTGCGATTACCAAATTAAACAAGCAAAGCTTTATTTGTGCTTAAGTGGCCAAATACACACACAAGTCAAAATTGTCGTCCTGGCGAGTATCATCGTAAGCACTGTCAGTTTTGTCTTAAGTTAATGTAAACCGTTACAAAAGAAAAGCGCATATGTATCAGTATTGGATTCGTGAAATAGGTCTTGTGACAGCAGCCTAATAAAGCTGTGCCGTCTGTCATTATAATGTTAATCAAACAACAAAAGACAGAGAAAATCCCTCACTGCTCTTGACTAAATAGCCTAATGTTTTGTTGAATAACTTTAATATGTTAGTTTACACTTTATTCGATTTCTGTAGCCTATTTAGAAAATGTAGTTAATATTTGCATCATTAATGATTTATCTTATCCACGCGCGATCACCCGCAAATAATCAGAAAGCATTTTTTTATTACCTGACCCACCCGAGTCCCGACCCGCGGATCATCCGCAGCGCCCGCGGATATAACCGCCATCCGCGCATCACTTCTCTCCAGTCAATTCCTGATGGACAAGCCTGTCCTGTCCTAATTTTTATTTTGTGGAAAATCCTGTTTTACAGATATGTCATATATCAGGAATAAAATTGGTTGCAAATGACGTTACATGTTTCTAAATATTTTCTCTTGGCTGTTTTTGATTTGTCTTTGTATTACGATAGCCCAAATAGCCGCAGCTGGTTTGAGCTTAATTATTTCTGAGCGTCTCTGTGCATCTGTGCCACTGAGCAATCTATTGTCATTACATCCAAGTGCCCAAACGCAGTATGTTTTTGTTTGGAATGTTATTGTTGTTCTTTTACAGCCCATGTGAGCATCATGCTAACCAATGAGATGCTCTCCTGATGATGGGTCCCCCACCATGTAATTTCCTGTCTTTTCACGGCTCGTTTCCTCTTGGGCAACATGTGCTTAGACTTGAGGGGGGAATCTAGGATGTGACATACAGGCTCCCCAGTGTCCTCTCTGCTTCTGCACTTTTCTGGTGCTTCACTGTATGCAAGACTCATCCAGCAGAACGTCAGGCCTCCCTGTAGAGCTGTCTGTACTTTACCGTTACTTACTTGAAGTGTAAAAGTGGACCTTAGGGTGATTCCCTGCTGAAAACGAAAATTTCAGTAAGAATTCATATGATCTGGAGCTTCACATGAGGGCAAAAATTCCCCATAATTTTGCATCATATTCACGCAGGTCACAAAAATTTTTTTTCAATTGACCATTGAAAGCTGCTTGGTTTAAAAGTGACTTCTGTGTGAACTGTGCTTCATGTGTTGCTACACTGTTGACAATAGACAGTGGACTTTTTTGTCAGCAAAATTTCACTGAGATTGGCCGCACCTTTACTCTGACAGTGTTTCTTGCACTGCTGAATCTACCGCACCACAGCTCTAGATACAATGCTTTAGTTGAATTTTAAGCTTGCAGTCTTAATTGAGTATGATGAGAATGCAATTTCTCTATACTGGAAATTGTAGTGTTCACGCAGTGTGCATGCAGCAAAAAACATATGATGTGATCAGCATAATCCAGTTTGAGGACAAATGACTCTCATGAGCTGGTCCTTTTAAATGAATCAGTCAAAGCGACGTACAGATGAATCACAGACGAACTCATCAGTCTAAAACCACTTAATCACTTGTTGAATCAGTCTGTACAGTTACCAATTAACATCTGACTCACTCCATGAAACGAAGTCATTATTCTTGATCATATCTAACTTAATATGTTATGTTGCAGCTATTTGAAATTTGTGAGACTTCTTTAAATGAATGCAGTATTATTTTAGTATTATGCACTATAACTGTAAAGCATTTATATTTTGAATTCGTTTTTATTTTAGTTTTGATTTAATAATTTTCTTTTCTTTTGTAATTTTCATTTATTACTTTTTAGCTTTAGGCTAATTGAGGTTATTTTGCTTAAAGCATTTTCATTGCCAAGACAACTTTTTACATTTTATGTTTTTTAGTTAAAATTTTTCATTTAATATTTATATTTTATTTAAGCTAAATTAACCAAAAATACTTTGAATACTTTGTTTTAGTTAAGTATAACAACACTGAATTAATGACTCGTATAACAATGTGTAGTTAAAGATACACATACGAAAAGTTTAGTAAAGGTGTGTTGTTGTGTTCAGTGGTACTTTAAACTGTTTTTTTGTTTAAAATATACAGTATATTTATGCATAAAAATACAAAGTATAATACAGTTGTCTATAATATAGTTATGGTCATGTTTGGTAATTTCTTCAGAAGTACTAATAAATATGAATAGAATTGTTTAGTGAAGTTAGAATTGTAATCAAAATTGTAAAATTCCTTGCGATTCCAATTTCTTACAGCAGTGCTGGTCTTTTCAGCAAGGTTTCTGGGATTTTAATCTGCACTTTATTTTTGGGATGGTTTGTGGAGGGGTTAACCGTGGGGATAGATTTGTGACTGACTGGATTAGAGGAGAATAGCAGTGGTGGGACCTACAGTAATCCATGTGTCATGAGGCTTTGTGTGTCATCTGCTCTTGAATTCTGTTGTGTTGCTTCTTGCTCCCTACAAATCAGCTTGTGAAATGGGAAATATTGATCATCGTCCCTTTTTCTTACCTTTCAGTTTCAGTCCACTAAGGCTTAATCTGAACGAGTTGGTCTTCCTGTTGCAGTCTCCATCCACAAGCAAACTAAACGTGCCGAGCCTTGTGAACCTGACAGACTAAATTGATCATGCCCCTTTTGTTCATGCTTCCAGAAAGGCTATAGGACACTGCAGACAGAGCTGAGGGGATCAGTAGCAGAGGGCGTTTAGAGACAATAGCAGTCGGCTGCAGAAGCCGCATTGTAAGACATCAATTGGTCAGAGCAAAGGGCTGAGATCGGTTGCAGAGATCACAAACTGCACGGCTATGCCAGTCGTCTCTGCTGACCTGGATAAAGCCATTGCTCCATGGTGTGTCTTACAGGAAGTGAGGTCATCTCAGATATCAGCGTTCTTTGAGTAGCATTTTTTTTGCAGCGTAATCTGGTTTATATATACTCCACCATTTCTATACAGTCCTGATGGTCAGTTTAACAGTGTGAGAGGACATCAGGACATCTGTGTGAGTATGTTTTTATTTCACTTCAAACGAACAGGCCTGTGATTCTGTGTGCTGGTCCTTGACCGATATTTTTCAGCCATAAAAGATGGTAAAACAAGCCTTTTATTGTCGAGCATTTATCAAGAAATGACTCCCTTTAAATTCCCAGCAGGGCTGCATGTCTCACAGAGAAAAACACTACTGTGTCAAAGGAAAAAAAGAAAAGAGTATGTCTTTGTTTTATCTCCGCAGGAGTACGTATCAAAGGCTTATGTGCTTCACAGGAACATGAATAGAACATTGAATAGAAAAAGTGCAGAATGTTTATTTAATGTCTCTACTGATGTTCTGCTTTAAAAACACACTATCTGACTGAAATATCAGAGAAGGACTCAAAAATCTGCCCAGGAATTGCACTAGTAGAATATCAGTCAATCTTCACAAAAGCAGAGATGTTTTTCCCTGAGGAAAAAAATAATAAATTAATAAACCATTTGACAGTGTGAAGAAATAGACAAAAATGTCTCATGTGTTTCATTTAGCAATGCTGCAGGGAACAATCATGCCTCCTGCAGAGAGGGGGAAGAGATCACGCGTTTGATTCAGAAAGCAGAGCAGGTATAGTAACCCCCTTTAGCTATTGATTTAAAGCTGCGGTTTTATCATAGATACTATGGACCCCTCTGGCCATTCGGTTTTCAGGGTTTTGTCCACCATTGCAAAAGTAGTGAACTATGGCTAATTTATCCTTGCCAATGAGGCACTTGAATATCATAGATTCAAAAATATATATTTTAAAAGCTTTAATTAGCATGCTGTGCTATTGAGACAGAAATCAGAAGACTTAAGAGACGCCTGCATTTTGTACATTCTATTGAACTCTGTCTGTTTTTGAATATGTCAGCGTGTCTAATGTAAAGCTCCCCTAAGACATCTAATCAAGGTCTGGTGAACTCAATACTAGACTAATTTTACAAGGGTTTACTATGACCAATTATTTGACTAGTCATTCAGGCAACACACTGAATAGATGTGAAAAAAACTGATGTTGTTTTGTATGTCGCTTGTAACTTTAGATAGGTTCATAGGTAATTAATCACGTGTAGCTTGTAAATCTTCTGATTTTCTTTTTGTCTTTTAGCAAGATTATATGTACACTACCAAATCAAATGCTTGGGATCAGTAATTATTTAGTTTTTTTATTATTTGAAAGATATTTAACTTTATTTTTATTCAACAAAGATGCATTAGATTGATTGAAGTGACAGCACAGTCATTTATAATATTACAAATATTTTCAAAGTAATACTATTCTTTTAAAACAGACCCTACAATTTTGAATAGATTCTGCATGCTAAATTTCATGCATGTTTTATTAAACATAGAGTACAAACAGAGCAATCTGCTTACTCTCACAAAGTCCACTTTCAGAGCAGCTAAAGTTATAATCTGAACATTTCTAGGAGAGAGAAAATAGATTTTTGTACAGGTGTATGCAAACTTAAAGGCTGAGTTTACAAGAGGATACAGATTTGATGAGCAGCTTCAAGTGGTCATTGTGAATGCAGGTGCCATTATATCCATGCTGGTCACCAGGCACAACCATACTGTATTTCTACTGTTACAAACACAAAAGCTTGTGTGGTGTGGTGTCATCAAAAGAGTGGCCTTGATCTAGAAACTAGGTTCATTTTTTTATATACACATCAGCTTGAAGTCTGGAACTTAGTGTGAAAAACGTTATATTCCTTTCACGATGACCGTAACACCATGCAGTTCATGGAGATTGATGTCTTTCCAGTTACATTGATTTACAGCAGTAGATGCGTTTGTGACTCAATATTACTCGAAGCTGGTATGTACTGCTTTTTTATTATGGATGTTTTGATGTGTACTGCTTACACAAATTTTGCAAATACATTCCTTATAAGCTTTCCATCGAAAAACAGCAATCTATCGCCGATGCTTGAGGCTTAGACCTTCGGTATGATATATAGTTTGTCAAGATTAATTTAGTCCCGTTTCATTTAATCTATTCGTAAACAATGACATGTGACTGAAAACAGAGAGGATTTAGTCCTGGTGCTAGGTAACAGGTTCAATTATTGTATATATATATATTTTTTTTTTAACATTGTTTTGTTTTTGATTATTGAGCTGCAGGTTTAGGCTTACTTAAAGTGACTGCATTTTTATTTTATTTATAAGGATTTTTTTGTTTTTACAGAAAATAATTAATTTATTTTCTGATTATTGTTGAGCTGCAGGTTTAGGCTCACTTAAGTGACTGCACTTAATTTAATTATTTATTTAATTATTTATTTTAATTATTTAGCTTGACATGTATACGGTTCCAAAATGTTCTATGTTTCTTAAAAATAAAATATATTGTGTTCAGTGGGAAAACCCAAAATGTTTGCTACCCCAGACATTTAAAAATGACATATTTTAGACCTGTAATGGCAAAACCGTGAAACCGTGGTATTTTTATCTAAGGTTATCATACCGTGAAAATTAGGGTTGACAGACATCACGATGTTGAGCCGCATCATGATCACCCCCCATTTAATTTTATCTTACAAAAAAATTTTTTTTATACTTTCTCTCGTAATTATATCTCTGGGTAATTATACTGAGTATAAATTGTGGGCATCAGGGAACCGCTACTAATATGCAGGGCACTGAAACCGCTTTTGAATGAGCACTCTCATTTTGCTTTCACTTTAACTTTTGAGATTCGCGATCACACAGACTCTACGGAGCAGCAGTACCATACCTTTACAAGATTGGATGTTTGTCAGTGGTGCAATGTGCAAGTATCTGCAAATAATTTGTCATTGTCCTATCAGTCGCCTCTCCTTACTCTATGTGGTAAGTGAACTTTTATGTACTGTAACCGGCTGCTAGCAAGCGGCTAACCCATGTCCCTTTAGTGCAGTGGTTTTTAATTCCAGTCCTTGCGTACCCTCGCTCTGCACATTTTGTAGGTTTCTCTTATCGCTTCAGACGTTTGTACTATTCGACTTTAAGTTCCCTAGGAAGTGGACATCACATCACAGGATATTTCGCCATGATTCCAGTTCGAAGCGAATATATATGTTCCATTCAAAGGGCATTGAAGTGTGCGAGATGTGAATTTAAATTGTATTTATTTACAGAGGTATATTATGTCACACTTTGCACTTCTCTAGTAAGTTTCGTCTGTGTGTGTGCAGCGCAAATCTGTGAAAGAATGTTCCGAAGTGAGGTAAACTTCAACGGATTTCCCCTGCTCAAGGAATAGGGAGCAGTGGACACTGTGTAGGGACCATGCATAACTTGAGGAGGCATGAGATCTGTTCAAGATTGCATTTATCTACAACAGACAATGTCAATCGGAACACAGTTCATGCACGGAGCTCACTTCCAACGAGCTGGTGTGTTAACAAAGAGAGACATGCAAAATATGCAGAGCGGGGTTACGCGAGGACTGGAATTGAGAACCGCTTTAGTGGCTCCGTAGAATGAATGCGTTATTTGTTTTCCGTGCATACGGATTCACGCTTCGGGCACACCCTAACCCCGCCCCCTGATGTCATCGTCCATCACGTTGTTTCACTGAAGACATCGTCCGATGCCAATTTGGTAGACATCGCCCAACCCTAGTGAGAATCTCATACCGGCTCATGCCTAGTCTCATTAGTATTTGTAAATATTAAGCCGCAAAAAGACTATTTAAATATGAATTATGCATGTCTCTGTGTTAATGTATGGAGCAGATGCGCGGTTTTGTTTACTATTTGTACAGACGCGTGCGTACGCTTCCGGTGGTATTAGCGTCTGTAGTCTCACTAATGAGGACATAAATACATTAACAACATCTCCAGAACTTGTCTTAGAGTCACTTCATGAGCATTTCAAATCAAATCACTTTTATTGTCACATCACCAACAGTACGTGTGCCGTGGTGAGTGAAAAGTTTGGGTGACCGTTTCAATTTGAGTAAAACTATCCTCATCATATCATATAAACTCAGAAATGTAAAGGTATTCCCGTTAAAATAAAAGTTCGGTTTACCTCGAAGTCATGGCAGAAATAGCCAACATTGCTATTGTTCTGTAGAATGCATGTAATAGGCTACTACTAAAATGATTAAAACCTTATTTTTAAGGGATCATCAAACAATATTCCGTCAATGTTTTTAGTTGTAATATTAAATCCCCTTTATTTTCTAAAATAATTAATTTGTTTAATTTTCAATAATTAAAGGATACATTTTTATAATTGTTTTATGCCTTAAAAGTTGTAATACACAACACAGAATTTCTGAGAAAAAAAACAGGGCTATTGTAAGAATAAATGAAACTTGTTTTTATGCTTTCAAATAATTAGACATGCAAAACACAGAATTTGGTAACAATAAAATATAAGGTTGGAAAAAATACAACATTTCATAGGGCCCTAAACATGTAAACTTTTAATAAATTGATGTTAAATTGTTCAAGTTTCATGATTTTAATTAGCTAGACATTCTTTTTGATTAATACAATTTAGTTTAACCATTAAAAAGGATTTTGCTCGCGTCAACTAACCGGCAAAGTACCGGAAGTGGCGCATTTCATGGACGAGAATCCATAAAACACATTATTAGACTGTTTTCCAAGGCTGCATGATATATTAAACCCATTTAAAAATCCTAATTAAGCATAATTGTGAATTCACAAACGCTATGATTTGAATAAATAATTATATTTGCATATATTCAGTTCTAATACAGTAAATGCGCTTTAATTATTTACATGCGTCACACAGCGGCTGTGTTCACAGTAGTTCAGCAGAAACGTATCATTTACATGTGTGGAGCGTCTCAAACTCCATCTCTGCATGTTGTTGTGAGTTTGGGTTTATTATAACATTCATCTGGGAACGCAACGTGCGCAATTTTATCAGATTTTTTAGGAAAATAATTTATAAACCTACACAAACACAGGAGAATACATCGAGATTTCAAAATAAAAGCTCAAACCCTCATTCTGAGTTTACACGTTTTGATGTCCACATATTTATATAATTACAGCGGCTATAACATATCTGTCCTAAAGAAATGGCCAAATATTAAAGATTAAGTGGACATTTGAATTAAATGGTGCTTGGTCAATATTAATCAAGGATTAGGTCGCGCAGTAATGTGTAAAAATAATCATCAGGCCGTTTGCGCCCCCTGCAGGCCTTTGTTGTAATGCGCAATGTACATTAGCTCTATTGTTTATAATACAATATGTATTTTAACAGTTTTTTCAATAAAACCAGATGATTTCTTGCTTTTTGATACTTTAATTTAACTAATTATTATTGCATCATTGCTATTATATATGTATTTGAAGTCATTTTAAAACCTAGTGTTCACTTACATATATTTGTATTACCACAAAAAAAGTGATTATAGTTATAGGGCCCATTTATCTATACATTTTTCTATAATGGTTAAATTTTTTTTTGTTAAATCAAAAAGCCTGTCAAATTAATTGAGTTTTACAGTTTTATCTGTACAAAATGACTTCAAATACATATTAAATAGCAATGATGCAATAATAATTAGTTAAATTAAAGTATCAAAAAGCAAGAAATCATCTGGTTTTATTGAAAAAACTGTTAAAATACATATTGTATAATTGTTATAATCAAAAAGCATTTCCTATTAATTAATTTAATATTAAAAAAAAAAATTCTTTTTTTTTCTTCAGAAATATTGCACATTTGCATTTTTCACCTAAATAAATTCTGGTAAATAATATTTCTGCTAAATATTCCTTTTAAAAAGTGTTTTTTGATTATAATTGTATTAGTAGACTAGAACATGTGTATATGTTGTCATTCTTACTCTATAATACTGAACTTTGATTTCAGTGATTTGGACTATGAGATGGACACTTGCTTCTTACACTCTATCTTGCACTTTACTTTTGCTTTAAAAAAGGATTTCATAGAAATTTGGATAAGTAAAATAGAAAAGGGTAAAATTGTTTATTTTTTTTGTAAGAAATTAATCGTTTAGATTAATCGATAAATTAGTCAATAGATTAATCGAATTAAAAAAGTCTTTAGTGGCAATCCTAATTGTACATTAATTTGGAGATTAAATATGAAAATATATTGATTACAAATTGTCTTTATTTTAATTATAGAAAAAGGAGTGACACATTTTTTGTATTGATTGACAGAATTAATTGCAATATATTAAATTATAAAAGAAAATACAACAATTTGTTTAAAAAGTAGATCAAAATATTAAATATAATTTATTTGATTAAAGAAATGTAACAGAAATGTAAATCATGTGGTTATCTTGTCTTTTTTAGGCTTGACAGTCCCAGCCTTCTTTCACTGTCATTGTATTTAAAGGAGTGTCCAGATATTCTTTGTGTTCCACAGAACAAAGGAAGTGATTTGACCAAACAACATGATTTAAACATAGAAGAAGTGACACACTTCACCTTTAAAGCTAGTGCAGACTGATAGATGAGTGATGTTTCAGAGAGACGGTCTTGTGTCTTTACTCTTTTTGGCTTTTGTTCGGGGCTGTGTGTAGAATAATGGGCAGGGGTGGGAACAGAGCACGCAGATTTGGTTTCGCTGCTCTTCAGAGAGGGAAAGGGGGCATCGGCAGATAGAAATAGCTCCCCTCCCCTCGCCTCTGGATCAATGAAGGTCCAGTCAGAATCATTGATCATAGCCCGTCTTCATGTAACATAATGCTTTATGTTTTTAGCCTGTGGCTGACACTGGGGTGTAATATCACAAACAGACACTGATATCAAACTGTCTGTTTGTCCTTCCAGTGATTCGATCACATCCGCACACATGTTTTTCAAAATCTAGCCTTTCCTTCATAGCGTGCTTCGGATGAGCGCTCAACAAGTGTGTTTTTGCACAATTATGTATGTTTACCTTGTGTGTCAGTGCTGGTATTTTCCCTTTTCATGGATGGTTTTCCTGCTCGATCAATATTCTGCAGTGGAAGCTCACGATCTGCAAGATGCTAATCCTCATTGGACCTCTCAATGTGTGTTTTTGTGTGTGTTTGAGGGCAAATGGATCTCTGTATAAGCAGGCTTGCATGCGTTAGTAGAGTAGCAGCACTCTTATCAATACATTCACCTTTCTGTGTTGAAATGATACAGTGTGCTTCCTTAGGAAGCTATTGATTCCAGCGGATGGAGAGAAGGCGGTCAAAGACAGAAAGCTCATGTAACGTGCTCAGACATCTGTTAGACGTGAGAAATAAAGCTTTGATATGACAGACAGCGGGCAGTGTTCCTCCGATGGCCCCGATAGATCCTCTGACCTTGTGTGTGGTGGATGTGTGAGAATTTGGCTCCTTAACTCTTATGATTTGAGACACACTTTCTGTTGCTACCATAATGTGACATAGCATTTGAAAAAAAAATTTTGCTGCGGTAATATGATATATTTCAGAGTAAAAATGATATTCAATTAGAAAACATGTCAGATGGGAGTTGAATTAATGAAGATCTGATGGTGGAAAGTGGTTCTTTTCATTCTAAGTTACTGTTTTTTTTATTAAAGTATTAAAAGAAAAACAATTGAAATAGCATGCGCTTATGAATCTTTCAAGTCAGAGATTTGTAGAAAAAAATTAAAAAGGAGAAAAAGTAAAAGGGATAAAACTGTATTATCATTATTTTAAGACAAGAAGATTGTGTCTAGACTACAATAGTATGATTTTAGATAAGTTGTCATTTTAATTATTATTATTATTATTATTATTTTAGAACACACCTAAATCAAGTACCAAAGTATGTGTTCGCTTAAAAAAAAAAAAACCTTTATTTTTAGAGCCAATTTTTCAATTCTTCTCTCCCGACTAAAAGCGTGTACCTGTTTTTGTCTTCTCTAAATCAGTTTTAGTATTGCAGAACTTGATCAGTTTCCATGGCAGCACACACACACACACACACACACACACACACATATATATATATATATGCTTAGAATTCCTCCTTTTATTTATACATTTTTAAGTCTTTAAATGTATTTCTTCTTGCATTTGGAGCCATGTCGCTGTCATTGCCTTGCTAAACATGTGTAGAGATTGAAGATAGAAAAAGGAGGGTAACTAATTGCAGATTGAATAAGACGAGACGCAGAAAACTATCACTCGTTCCAGCCATACATGCAAAACAATCACATAGTCACATAATTAATTATTTATGCTCAAGAAAAACCATGACCATCTCACTTTTTTGTTGATGCTACATTCACTTTTTCCCTTTGCTGAACAATTCAGTGTAGAATTGCATTAGAATTAAAGGCATTTTGTGAGAGTTTACAGTATCTAAAAGTTGTTTATCAGGTTAATTGTTTTTAGTCTTGCCAACATAAACCCAAGGGTTACTTTCCACAGCATTGAGCTTCTCACAAGGACACCAGCAGCCGTTTGCCCATATGAGAAGGAAACATTAAAGAGTCAGATAAGAAGGGTTGGCTTTCTAACTGGATTAGCTTTAAATGGCACTGGTACCAAAAACCAGACTAGAAGATCTCCAGTGCAGGCAGAAGAAGCCAATCTCCTTAGAAGCCTTTTTACAAGCTCAGGAAAGCAAATGTTGCCCCAGCATTCTCATGCATGCTTGAAACTGTCTCAGAGAAAGACGTTCATTTGTATTCATATTTTAGTGCCTCTGTGCTTGACAAAACAGCACGGCGTGCTTCTGGAGGTAGGCATCAATCATTGAAGGTACATTAGGCATGTGTGCATGTGTATTTATGTGAGGAACCCATATATTAATATGCTATCTGTTTTTTTTTTCTCCCAAGACCCTTCTGTGAACTTCAGACCTGAAGGCAGAAGAATGCCCAGGTGGTCCGACTCCCCTCGGCACGCCATTTAAAATTGACTTGCTCCTGAAGTTAATGATTTTTTAAAGACTTTACTCCTTCACGTCTTAATTTAGACAATTTACAGCTCGGTATACAGCAGGGTGGCTAACAAGCTAACCTCACTAATAAAGTCACTCTACAAATGTCCGCACTCCTGGCTCGGAGGTTCAAGTCTTGCGAACGTAAATCAGTTAAAGCGATAAAAGACTCTTTTCATTCTCACCCACCCAAAATCGTATTATTATGAAAGCAAAGTTAATCAACTAAATGAAAATGCGCGACAGGACAAATGTAACGCCCAGCCCTGCCTGAGAAGAGACCGTCTCCCAAGGACGTCTGCTCTTTGTGTTTTGTGAACGCACACACAGCTCTTAGACAAAATAAATCCTGAAACACACATGCACTGCCCACAGAGCCACTCAGACCCTCCGCAAATGAAAGAAACCAGGTGATTGGACTCGTTTCTATCTGTTATTCTCATTAAAGACATGAAGGGGGATAATGCCAGGCTGTCCCTGCTCTCTTTATCTGCATAGGCAGCAATTTGTCAGAGAGAGAGAGAGAGAGAGAGAGAGTAATCTCACCTGCATGCAGATGAGAGGAGACCGTAAGAATGATCATTAATAAACAATAAAAACGAATAAAAGACCATCAGAATTGAGCCGTTGGGGTGCTGCGAGATGGAGTCGGAGAGATTTGGCCGCTGATGACCTGCATTGTTCTAAATTGGATTAGCTGTGTGGCGCTGATCGCGGGCTTGAAGCGGTTAAATGCGATTTTATAAGATTATAATTGAAAAGGAGTTAAATGTCAGATTAATAGAGGCTCCTGTTTGATGTCCTATTGGAAGATGATTAAGGAGGTGCTGGATTGTCAGTTCTGTGACTTCAGCATGGGAATGAAAATGCGGCAGAATACATTACGCAGGGTTTGGGGGGTGGGACGGGTGTGTGGCTGCTCTTTGTTGTCTACAGCGCGTTTCCTCGTGACCTTTTAAAGGCTGTATTTGACCCCTCCCTCTGCTGTCTGTTCCTATCAGCTGACCCTGCTGACTTCTGCTGACCCCTGTGCATCGTTCTTAATCTCTGGGGCTTATTTATAAACAAACATGTATCCGATTGCTGTAGGATGTATTATACAAATGTTGATTAATAAAGTCGGTGTAGGGCTCAACAGTAAGGATGACCTGTTGGCCCAGAGTCAGTGTGAGAGAGTTTCAGGCAAGTCAACAACACTAACAACCACTTGAAAAAAAATAGACACAGTGCTGTTCTGACACTGAAAATGCCTTAAAAGTTTAAATTCACTTTTCTGTTATGCAAATTCTGCTGATTTGTCAAAGCTGATTTTTTTTATGATACTGTCTTCAGTATCACATATGCTTTAGAAATCATATTGCTAATTTGAAACCATGAAATTTTTAAATAGAAAGCAGCATTTATTTTAGAAATGCAAATTGTAAAACAATAATTGTTTTACAGTCACTTTTGATCATATTGCTGTCTGAATAAATGTACTAAATGTAATAAATTCTGTAAAAAAAAAATAAATTATTGACCTCAAACTTTTTACCCCAAAACTACTATCCAAAACTCAGTTTTGTCCCAAACTCACATTTGCACATTAAATTGGCATAGAAGAACAGCTAAAACTCCTTTAAGGGAGCAGCGGGGCGGAAGACTTTGTCCCATCAACAATGCAGTGTCAAATTTGCATGTAAAGCGCCTTAACCAATCAGAGCTGGCGCAGGGCTGGTGCTGGGAGGTATTGTGTGATTGGCAGCTATGGGGGGAATGCATCTGTTTAAACAGAGGTCGTGCCGTGCGGCAGGGTGGCAGGGTTTCCCTTCAACAACAGGCATGAGCAGACGGGTCCTCACCCGCTATCCCTGGGGCAGCTTTTACTTTCGCCTGTCTAATAAATCATCCTCTTCCATCCAGCACATTATGCACAGGTATTTCATTGCTTTACAAACCCAGCACAGCATGTACAGCCAATCGAGCCAGTTTGAGATGCTCATGTTGATAATGAACACATGTTCCAGACTGTAACTACCGAACAGAACCACTTGAGCTCTTGAGATTATTTAGAGACTTTCTTTTGCGGATATAGGTTGTTATGTGATTAAAATGGGATGATGGCTGTCCTCCAGAGGTGGAAGGGCTCGGCAGGATACTATCAAACTGGGCAAGTTTCTGAAATTGAGGAGCAATTTAATAAGCCAAGGGAACAAATTAAGTTTAATAGCCATCATTACATAGTCATTATTTTTACAATAATACATTTGTGTCATTTAAGGTAATTTATTTTTCTTTTCCTTTTTGGAAAATAAATTCTGAATAGGAGAAGTTTGGCCTTGTTCTCTCTGAAAGATTCTTTTGACTGTTTTTCTATGTATTATCCATACCATTAACATTACAAATGTACTTGAAGTGTCATCCAAACTTGAGGAAATGATGCTGTCAAATGTGGCGAAAAACAGAATGCTGTGATTTATTTGATTCACATATGTATTTATACAGGCATCCTCGCCACTGACTGCTGGGAGTTTAATATAATGAATGGAGAAAACAGATTTATTCAGGAAAACAATCATTTAATTGAAGATACTTGTTATGAAACAGAACAAATTGCTTGTGTAGATGGAACAAATTGTTAATATTCAGAAATAGATCAATTGAATGTGGAGAAAATAAGTTATGATTTTATATACAGTATATGTATATATATTTCATACAAATATTTGGTATTTCACTAATGTTTAACCATTTGTGGTCAGTACGATTATTTTTTGGATCTGTTTGAAAGGTTTGAAAGTCTCTTATGTTAACCAAGGCTGCATTTATTTGATCAAAAATACTGTCAAAACAGTAATCTTGTGGCATATTTTTACAATTTAAAAATAAGTGTTCTCTATTTGAATACATTTGAATGTATTTCTGTGATGCAAAGCTGCATTTTCAGCATCATTACTCCAGTCTTCAGTGTCACATGATTTTAGAAATCATTAATATGTTGATTAGCTGCTCAAAAAACATTTCCTATTATTATCAATGTTGAAAACAGTTGCGCTGATAAATAGTTTTGTTGAAACTGTGATACATTTTTTTTTTTTTTGATGAATTGGGATACCATCAATTATGTAAAATAGATTTTTGTCCAAAAATGGAATACTTGGAAAATGGAATACAATACTTTTGATACATTTAATGCAGCCTTGCTGAATAAAAGACCCCAACAATTATCTTGATTTGAACAAACTTTCATAACCTTGCTTTTTACTTTTAATTCATGTCCATAATAGGAATACTGTGAATACTGTCCATGACCGTATTTCAACGTCTCCTTATAGAATGTCATTTCATTTGAGATGCATACCTTGGAAAATGTTTCACAGATTTCATCTGCGTTCAACATTTCAATGCATGTTTATCAGCAGGTAAATCATGTATTTATGTAACCTTATATACAGCAGAGCAAAGTAGCAAACCATTATTCACACATGCGTAGCAAATATTAGCTGATACACATTTCTTTAATTACAAAATGATTCATGTTCATTGATTGATTTTCATAGCAGTCACAAAGGCAAATAACCATAATGCCTTAATTGAATCAGGCTTTAGGGCAGTCAGAATGTGACGTTTTCTGTAATGAATCATTTCAATCATGTTTATACTGTCAGTAGAATAGATATACTGAAGTTGTATACTATACTTTCTTTTTTAACACTTTTGCACTGTGCTTTGGGGCCCAGTTGTAATTGTGTGTGTGTGTGTGTGTGTGTGTGTGTGTGTGTGTGTGTGTGTGTGTGTGTGTGTGTGTGTGTGTGTGTGTGTGTGTGTGTGTGTGTGTGTGTGTGTGTGTGTGTGTGTGTGTGATTCTGTCACTCAGCAGGGGGTGACTGCTCTCTCTGACAGTCCTCCTCATGGGCCTGTTTGCCTGCCAACATCACGGCCCAATCTGACGTTCACATCTATTCTAGTTTTGTGCACACGAACAGACGTGGCACCGATATGAGCAATCCTGCCTCAGCTGTCGGACTGACATCTCTCTGGCTCTCTCTCCTCAGGATGACTGTTCAGTGAGTAGTGAGGAGTTTGATATGAGTGACCCCACATGGATATCAGCTGAACGTCACGCCGCACTGTCTGACCTGAACCACCCCTCCAGCGCAGATAGGATGCACAGCCCGCAAAACACACACAAGGAAGAGGACGGTAAGAGACACCGTGTGCTCATCTGCGTCTTAATAGAGGGTTTGAACCCCGTGATTACTCTAGAGTCTCAAATGAAATGCATGTGCGCATGTTTTCAGCACAAGAAGTCATTTCCTTAATCAGTATTTTTCTCTTGTTTTCCAGTAATCAAGTCTAAACATCCTTATACAGTTTTTCTTCGCCACTAAATGCAAGATGTTTTATTAAAATTCATGTGAAAATTCATAAATAAAAGGAACATTTGTAATTTATAAAAAGATAATTCTAGTTATAATTTAGTGAGGTGTTTTTTATATATAAAAATAGCAAAATGAAAAATACTGACAAACACTAAAAAGAAAAGTTATATTTCTATTGATATTTCTATAGCTTTAAACACTACTGGTCAAAGGTTTGGGGTCAGTATTTTTTGAAAGTTGTCTTAGGGTCACCAAGGCTGCATTTATTTTATTAATAATGCTGTAAAACGGTAATATTGTGAAATATTCTTGCAATTTAAAATAACTGTTATCTACTTGAATACATTTTAAAGTATAATTTATTCCTGTGATGGCAAAGCTGAATTTTCAGCATCATTACTTCTGAATCAGAATGAGTTTTCAGTGTCACGTGATCCTTCAGAAATACAATAAAATGAACTACAAAATAATTGGTATTGTATTATCAATGTTAAAAACAGTTGAGCTGCTAAATATTTTTGTGGAAGCCGTGATACTTTCTTCATGATCCTTTGATGAATAGAACTGAAAAAGAACTGAAATAGAAATCTTTTGTAACAATGTTAATGTATTTATTTTAATGTCACTTTTGATCAAATTAAATGCATTCCTTCTTAATGCACAAGGAAATTTATTTCAAAAAAATCATACTGATCCCAAATTTTTGAAAGAAAAGTTAAAATGAAAATAATAACATATATTTCATATAGAAATATATTTGAATGGAGATAAGGATGAAAAGAAGGCAAACATACTGATATGTTTATGGCAGTGGTGTTGAGAGTGAGTGTGTATGTGTGTAAGAAGATGAACCATGTTCTTTTACACACACGGTTTTTTGAGAGCGGTGGAATGGCCAGAATGAGGTGAGAAGAGATGTGGGTATCGATTGTGTTCGAGTGGCCTCCTCCCTGCAGCTTTCAAGGAAAGAAAAGGATCTGGACAAAGAGAAAAATGTATAGACTGATGAAGATGAGATAAGGAGGAAAGGAGCGATGGAAAGAGAGCTCTAATGATATAGAGAGGCGTGGATGTGTTTTTAGATGGTTAAACTAAATAATTTATTCTAAATAAATAATTTCAGCTAAATTAACCATTATTTAGCAGAAAATTGTTTATTCATCATAGTTTACTCCCATTCATATCGTTATTCTCTTCCATGAAAAACAAAAGAGGTATTCTGGGACTGTGCTGGTCTTTATTTTTCCATGCAGTTACAATGAATGGGGACAGAGGCTTTATTATTGACTGAGAATACATCTGACAAAGCTGTCCTTGGCATGTTCATGAGAGAAGCAGTGATGTTTGTTGGATTTATGAAGATTTGTTGTCTTAAGTCTTTAAATCTTTTCAACATATTAGTTAATTTGCTTCACAAAACCATTCTGGATGATTCATTTATACATATCAGGCTGATCCAGTTCTTGACTCACAGACTTAATTTGGGGGTTTTATAAGTTAACGACTTTAAAAATATGGTCTGTTTCTCACCCAGAGTTATCGTATGACTTCAGAAGAGTCATGTGAGACATATGAACTTCCTTAAGAAGCCTTGCTCGCTTCTTTGAAGCACAAAAGCTCGCAATTGAGACAGAATAAATGAAGAATTACAATTTTTGGATGAGCTGCAGGGAGGTCAGAGCAAGCTTCTCCAGGACTTTAAAGACAGTAGTTCCTTGCTGCGTTCTCCAGCAGCTTCTCTGTCTGTGGGTGACATTAGCAACCCAGAGAGCTCTGCATTTAGATAATGAAGAGAAAGCGGAGAGTGTTTTTTCCCTTCCTCCCTCTCTCTTCATCTATGGTAGAAGTATAGCTGTAATCTTTCTGTATTGAAGGCAATCTGAAATCTTCAATACAGAAAGCTGCTTTTGAAAAACATGCATGAAGTTTTCTTTTCAGATGCTTTTAATAAAAATATATGCTGTATACAGATGTGGACATGCACCCACAAACACTCAGTAAAGAAAAGGAGCTACTGAATCACAAACTCAACCGTGTCCCATAGTGACCACTATCCCAGCACCCACCCTTTCTTGCTCCTTCAGTCATGATAAGTGAAGGCTGTGTTCACAGAGGATCAATGAATTCCTATCAGAAATACATTGGTTTGAAATAGGATTTGACAAACCCTGTATTTTGTAGTAGAATAATACTGTAGTTCAGGGATTGTTCCCCCAACAAATAAAAAATTTCATAATTTACATATTATTTACCATTGTGTTGTTACAAAAGTGCAGGACTTTCTTTCTTCTGTGGAACACAAAAATAAAATTTTAAAGAATGTTTTGTCCAGTTAACTTTCATTATTTAAAAAATATCATCTTTTGTGTTCTGCAGAAGAAAGAAGGTCATGCAGGTTTGTAATGGCAAGACAGCTTTGTAATTGTTCAATGAACAATAATAGCTAAAGTATGCAATAATTTGAAATATTTTTTTTATTTGCAGTTTTTTTCTATACTGTAGTTTACATGAGGCCAAGTTTGTTTGTATAGCGCTTTTCCCACACATTGGTTTGTTCAGCTTCAATTTCATTTCAATAAATTAGTTTAGGCTTGGTATTTATAATACATGCTGTTTACAATGAATGCCACTGTAATTGTTTTTAATTCCTGTTCTTTTCTGAATACCATTACATTGAAAGGAATTGGAGTGAGGAGAAATAAAATACATGATTATAGAGTTTATAATGTTTTAAAATATATAAATGTATTGAAATATAAGTTTGAGAGTGTAGAATACTGTATTGCGTCTTGCAACAGCCTTGTTTCAAACTCTAAGGATCTCCATGATTTTAAACTACACCATGATGTCCACAAACTCCACAAATGTAAAACTTTAGGCCAGGCGTAGGCACAGCACTCTCAGGCCATCAGCTCAGAAAGACCCCCTCAACCCCTTTATCAGCAGGATTCTGACAAGAATGTATAGAGATGATGATGATGATGGAGGAAGGGAGATGGAAAAAGAGTAAAGAGAGGTCAGGTAATCAAGACGGCTCTCTCTGACTGATTAGAGTTGCTCTTGAAAGTGAAATGTTCGGCCACAAAGAACCTTCGTCACCTCAAAGTGATTTCAGATTGTCTGAACATGAGGAGACACGGCCAAATGAGATCTTATGTATTTGCAGAAAGTTTCTACTTGGAGGTAACCATGTATTAGGTGTAGTCGTCGCTCTCTCTTTTTTCTTTGTACCAATGTGACCTCTTGTAAAAGTTAATCAGTGTCTAAATGCACAATTACTCCTGCTGCTAATCTCAACCATCTTGGCGGTGTACATGTCGTTTTTGAAGTGTAGTTTTCCATTTTACATTCAGATGTTAGTCTAGTAGCTAGAAGAAGACTTTACTCCGTATGTTCATACAGTAAATGTCATAACCTGCAGGTGTAACTGCTTCCTGACTACCTGAGTGTGTATAGGTGTTTCACGTCTGGTTTGTGTGTGATCAGGGATATGAAGTGTCAGTCTTGACACTGTGGCCGTGACCTTGGTCCGAGGCCAGACAAGAAAAAGAGAGGAAGAGAAGACAGTCAGGGGGATGGTTGAGGTGTACATTGGGAACTGCAGGATGGAGAGAATTTATTTAACACCTCTGTATGAGGGAAAAACACACATGTAGTGCTAAACATGCTGCTTTAGATAATGGAGCTCAGTTCAATGGAGCCATGTTCTCCGAACAGATGGTGTCAAGGTCACGGTTTGCCCCAAAGCACTGTGCTACCCCTGTACATCACTGCACCCCGTGATTGGCCTGGAAAGGTTCATCAGATCCCTGCTGTGGTGCATAATAAAGCTGAGCCACTGCATTAGACCTGCACTTTACTACTGAGTTAAAGCCCTGCAGCGGTGAATTATGTGCCTTTACTAGTATTTAATAAATGTGAACAAGTGATTCATGTCCTTACCTAGCTAGTGTGCATTAAAAAGGCATTATTAGTCAGAGCCATTGCCTCTTGTTTAGTGCAAATGCAGCAGACATGGTCATGTGGGAAATGCAAGTTCAACTTAGCCTGCATTTTGTCTTGATTAAAAAAAGTCCAGATCATTTTTCACCTTAAATTTTTTTTTTTTTTTTACTTTACTTACTTGTTTTAGTTTAAAATTTCAATTTTAAAAAGTATTATTTAAAATCAAAGTATATGAAATAAAGAAATGTATTTATTATTTTCATAATAGTTCAGACTCCCCCAAAATTATTCCAAATAATGATTTTCTTTATTATAAAAACTTTTTTATGCTTAATTGTCATAAAAATAATGTTATTCATTTTCTTTTAACCAAAATTTAATTTCCTATATTTTTCCTTTAAAATTAGGGTGAAACATGACCTTATTGAGCTTTGTTTAATTCATGCATTCACTGTCTCATTTACTAAAAAGCATAAAAATGAAAAATCCACATTCTCTACATTCAATGCCTTTTTGTGAATTGTAATGCATAATCAGGTTATAGTGCACCTTTGCGTTTAGTGCCTGGTTTCTTGGATGTCACCAGAGGATGGGGTCATAAGCTGAAGCTCAGAAGAGCTAAAGCTTGAGTGATTCAGACCTGCTATTAGAGCTCCGATGGATTTGAATGACCTTTGTCATTACATGGGTGGATTTGTTTCAGCCCTAGTGGCAAAGTAACCCAAAGGACAAACGCAACCACAGCCCAGAGCCTGTGTGCCGAGTGTGTGTAGTATGGAAAGTAGGCCATGTGAAAATGACAGTGTGGCTTTCCCTCTGGATGCTAGTGATAGAGGTCAAGTGTAAAAATAAATAATTAGATAAGCGTGAGAAGCTCCTACTTTTATTTAATGCTCAGCAAAAGGTGTGATTATCCTGGGGGCTTTTAGACATGATATCACAATATTGCACTTGTAGCCAACACTTAACCAGCACTCAGTGGCCCATGCTGAAGCTATCAGCTTCATTTTGAACTCAACTCTTTCCATCATTTGACCAATTTGTCAACGTGTGTGTATATTGCTGTTCAAATATTTGAGGTTCGTAAGAAAAAATTGTACAATGTTTTTGAAAGACTCACCCAGGCTGGTGTAATTATTAATTAAAAAACAATTAATTTTAAAAGTTATTATAAAGTACAGTTTATTTATGTGATGGCAAAACTGAATTTTCAGCAGTCGCTACTCCTGTCTTTAGTGTTACATGATCTTTCAGAAATCAGTCTAATATATTGGTTTTCAGCTCAATAGATATATTTATTTATTTTTCCCAAAGTTTCAAACTGTTTAATATTTTTATGAGAACCATAATTTTTCAGAAATCTTTGAAGTTCAAAAGAACGCCATTTATTTGAAATGGAAATCTTTGTAACATTGTAAATGTATTTATTGACACCTTTGATCAAATGAATGCGTCCTTGCAGAATAAGTCTTAATTTCTTTACAATGACAAAAAAAACTTGCTGACCACAAATCTTTGTGGTTTATAGAAGAAGTCTTAAGTTCCCATTTTGGTGCTGAGTAAGTGTGTGCGTGCGTGCGTGCGATAATTCCTCTGACGGCACTAGAACGCATGTCAACAGGAGATGTAGAACATCAGACACATGCTCTTACACATACAATACACACACATCGGCAGATCTGTCAGAGTTAAATGCTGCATCGCCCCTCTCTTTACCTCTTCTCTCTTAGACTAACCTCCCTTCATCATCACAGCTCCTGTCACCTCTTCTCCTCTCCTCATCTCTCTTCTTTTCACACCAGTGCTCTCTGTGTTCACAGTATCTCTCTCCCCGTCCTCCAGACAGCAGACGTCTGTGATCTGCTCTGAACTGTCTCAGTGTTTACAGACAGACAGTTCAACAACAACATCAGTAGCAGCAGGTACGGTCATCAAAAGCAGAACAAGTAGTTGATCCATGTTTTCCCGCAGGAAACCCTCTTACTGATGCTCGAATTAGAAATCTGAAGCCCTTCATCAGAGTTGAGTTCTTTGTGTTCGGTTGGTTTTGCGGTTCAGACCCAAAAGTGCAATCTGAAAAGACACTAGCTGGGTGACGTCGTGGAATTGCTCTTAGGTTTGGACCAAGCAGTCCAATCGAGTGTGAAAACAGCCTCACAGTGCACTGTGTGTGACTCAGACAAGCAGCAGGCTGAAACATGACAGTGGACACTTCACAAAAAATATGTTCGTCTAGTTGCTTTGTGAGAGAAGATGGTGATTATGTGCATGTGGGGCTGAATTTCCAAAGAGCTCTTTTCTGAAGAGCCTAACTTTTTCAGCGGCCTTGGTTCTGGAAGGATTTTTGCCATTCATTTCCTCAGTAGGAGTTTTAAAAAGTACTTTAATAAAAGTTCTTCAAAGTTTGGTGATACATTTTTGGCTCAAGGTCTGCATTTAAAGTCACACCAGAAGTGTTCAGCTGGGATTAGGACTTGGCTTTCTGCAGACCAGTCAAGTTCTTCCACACTGACTGAATCATCATTTCTCTTTGATCCTTGTCTTATACACAGAGACACTGTCATGTTAGAATAGAAAAGGGTCCTGTCCAAACTGTTGCTATAAAATTAGAAGCACACAATTCACTAGAATATCATTATATGCTTAAACATTAAGAGTTGTACTCATGGAAATGACTAAAGTAGTCAAACCTTTCTTTAGAAGGGGGTGACCCAATACTTTTGGCAATATAGTGTATTTTGAGAGGGATATTAACTCAATTATGTCATCTGAAATTATTAATCGGAAGTAGGCGATCATCTACATGGCAGGTTAAGCTCTCCCTAGTATTATAGATGGTTCTTATAGCAATCTGACTATTAAAACAATTCTTGAGAAAATGAAAATGAAGAGTTCTCCTCACTTTCGCTGTCAACATGGCTATCACACAGTAACATTCACACAATCATAGCATGACCTCCTGAAACCATAGTAAAGCAGCGCTGTGTCTGTCAGCCGAGTTGACGGCAGCATGCGGCTGCGTTTGAATGACAAGCAGGAGAGGAGAAGGTTCATTAATGCTGTCAGGTCATTCTCTCTGGTTTCAGCAGGTCTCCGATTCTTATCTGATTCATCCATCCGACCGGGCAGCTATAGACAGAAATCCCACCCATACTGAAGAGTGCAGCTATTTCCATTAAACCAGCCTGTCAGTCTTACAACATACCATGTATAAAGATTGGCAGATGTGAAGTCATTTGAAACAGACGATCGTCCTCGTCTGCATCTGAGGATTGAAAAGATGACTGTGTTCCCCCAACATGAGCCTACAAGGCAATAAAAGAGACTGTGTGGGAGAGACCAAGGGCGATAATCACATGATCACCTAATGGAAATGTTATTAAAAATGCAAGGCCATTAACATTTGACATTTCCCAGTATGTGTTCTATTTGATTATGAGTATGTTTGCCGAGTTAATCTGGAGGACCCAGAGCAAGATAGCGAGGCATGGAGGGGAGAAATAGGGAAGGAGCCGGCTGATAAAATCTGAAGGCCTCTTCAGATTAATCATACAAAAGAAAGGAAGCATGAAGAACGGACCAGTGTTCTCCTCCCCCCTTTTACGCACATGATCAGGCATCCCCCTCTCCCATAATGACTGTATGGGGGCAGCGACGGATAAGGGAATGTGAAAATTTCCCGAAGATCCCTCCCTTTCCTTGTCAATATGAATATATACTCTTTTAAGAGTATAAATGTCCCCCCGGGATGGGTGTCAGACTATGTTCAGATTGCATGCTACCATACTATTCATACCATTTCAGCATTACGTAATATGTTGTACTGTGTGGAGTATGAGAATTTTTAGTATGTGTAGAATACTAGTGACCTACTATTATACATTTTGTTAAAATATGCATTGGAGACACATCATACTGTGTGGACCCAACTTTCAGTTCCAGTTTGACATGAATGTGAATTAATTTTTTAACAACTCATCCTTTACTCATTTGAGTGGACTGTAAGATTATTTTATTTATTTTATTTTGTTTTGTTTTATGTATTATTTTTTTTAATTGTTTATTTTTAATTCTTTTTTTTATTGGATACCTTGAAAAAAATGTTTTATGTAAGGTTATAATTGGACTTGCTAAAGTAAACGTAAGGAAATCATGGGACAAAATGTAGCATACAGTTTTACAATAGTAGGCAATATCCACCTTATTTTTAACTTGAATGTGCAAGGCTTTTGGTGTCATTCGCTTCTAGTCATTTTACCTGTACACAAACAGTCTGTTATGCTGCTTCTTATTGGAAACTGTTATTTGTTTTCATATTATTTTCATTTATTATCATAATCATAAACATGCTGGTTTGTAAATAGCTGTTTATTGCACTTATTATTCTTCTAGTTATTTACCTATAGCGGCTAAGGAAGAAAACAGCGTACTGTACTTCCACATTGCACAGTAATGTGGATACTGATTATACTGAGGTGTTTGCAGTAGACAGTATGCTAGTATTTCAGTCTTGGCCTGTGTGTGTACTGTGCAGTGTGTATGTGTGTGTGTTGGGGTGCTCTACTGAAGGCCTCATTTGTTTCAAGAGAGGACGCTGTCCACTGAGCCAAGGCCAGAGGTTGCTTAATTATTAACCGCCACCCTCAAATAACAAGGGTTTGAATTAATTATTACACTTATAGGTTTGTGCCCGTGACCTGCTAACAATGTGTTTTGTTTTCAGGAATAAGACTGCCTCCTGTGATTTTAGCACATGAGTGTGTTCGTTATCTCTGAGCAATTAAATCGTAGACTCCCGATTATAAGGTTGCTTTACTTTTAATGAGTTGTCT
This sequence comes from Ptychobarbus kaznakovi, assembly GCA_027422405.1. Lineage (NCBI taxonomy): Eukaryota > Metazoa > Chordata > Actinopteri > Cypriniformes > Cyprinidae > Ptychobarbus > Ptychobarbus kaznakovi. The sequence continues at coordinate 14,754,594 of CM049794.1, read as the reverse complement.
GTGTGCATGCTGTGGACTCTTGGATACAATCAGAGATGATGAGGTGGCGCACATCACCATGCACAAAACGCACACCGCCTGTTCCAGCACGCTCGGTGTGAGGACTGTGTGAAAGAGTGTTTGTGTAATATCCTCTCGCCGGGCCGTGCCCCGCTCCCTGATTGTTTTATAGGGAGTGGGTAGGGTGCATTTCAGAGAAGACGTGTAAAGGTTGCTCCATAAATCTCCAAAACGCCCCTGAAATTTGGACCCGGTGCTATCAGCGCCTTCTGCTTTTACTGGAGGGTGAATAAAACACCCTATTGGAGGAAGAAGATAAGATAAACTATTGTAAAAGGGGCACACTGCCGTGCCTGTTTGCTCTTCTAAATTTAAAGCAGGTGTGTTCGTGGCACCCAGTGACCTTGGTTCGATTGGCACTCTGCAGAGAAAGGGTGACAAACAAGGGTGTGACCTTGAGAGACTGAGTAATGTAACCCTTGCCTTAAAGGAACAGTTCAACCAAATATGAACATTTAATCCCCCGCCATATATGTTTGCATTGTTAAAAGGGGCACACTCCGTGCCTAACACTTCTTGACATCAGACTGCACCCACCTTAAGGTTCTGCGAAAAAGTTTTTTCATTTTGATTTCTGATTTAATGAAACTTGACAGTTTCTGTATATGTTTTGTTCTCATGTCAGTTAAACATTTGACTTTTTTCTTTTGAAACTCTGTGGAATGTCAGACAGTCACTTTTAAGGTCCAAAAAGGACCATTTTAAAAAAGTTTTTTCATTTTCCATTGGTCATGATTTAGCAATACTTGACAGTTCTGTATGGCATTAAATTTGAATATTTCTCAAGGACACCAGTGTGAGTATGTAAAGCATTTTTCACTTCCAGCCATTGTTAACATATATATATATATATATATATAAAACTTATAAATGATTAAATATAAAATGTATAGTAGTTATTAAGATGGATGTGTTTTGGAATTGGTAAAATGTGCTTGGAAAAAAATATGACCAGAATATCAACTTGCATAATTATGCACATACTGTACATAACTCGCACATGATATTTCTAAAGTCGTTATTTATTATGTTCTTTATTTTATTATTTTATTTCACAAATGTAGAAAGTGTTTTAACACCAGTGACATTTCTTTAATACAAATTTGACAAAATTATAGTTAAAAATAGATATAATTTTAAAAGCAAACTTGTGTGGATAAATAGCAGTGGTGTAGTATAATAGTATAGTAGATGAATATCAGTATCAATATAAATGAAAATGAAAATAATTTACATTAACATTTAAACATTGTAATAACAATGACATGTAAATGGACCATATGAAAAAAATATTATGTAAATGAATACCTTTTTAAATTGATGATAATCGTCCTATTATCAAAAATCCAAGGGTCAATCATTCTTTAAAATAATTAATAGTATTAATTACTTTTTTTGCTGTCAGAAATACTGAATATGTCATAGATGACCAGATGAAGAAGAAAAGATTATTATCATGCACTTGATAAATCCAAACTTGCAATGTCAAATAATATTATTTTATATTATTTAAAAGCTCAAAATATTTTATATGGGGTTTTCTGATTATGTGAAATCTTTGTCATTACTAAAAGTTCAAGGGACATGTTTGTTAACATCTTTTGATACTGATAAATGAGTGCCCCAGTCACCTTCATGGAAAAGAGCATCCTGGAAATTCTCCAATAAATCCTATTTTGTGTTCAATGGGAGACAAATTATCATTTTTGGGTGAACTATTACTTTACTATATGGTGCGCCACCAGCAGCAATTGCTTTTGGAAAAATAGCTGGCCGCATTAGGAGGCGAATAAGCTAGAAAGTGGAACTGAGAGTCGACCTTTGGCACATTTTTTGTGTTAATATTGGTGTGATGTAGCTCTTGAGTGGGATCCATTAGAAAGAGTCGTAAAAGGCACAGATGTGAGATTGAGGGATCGAGGAGATGCGGGATAACATGGGATCACCTGGTGACCCAGCTGTTGGTCACAAACAGATGTGAGTCTAGCACAGATTTATTACAAGTAAGGCCCATCACACCCACCGACTATCCCATCCTAACCAGGCCGAAGGATCAGCCGTATGGGTCTGTACATTACACTCGTCCTCTCTGTATCTCTCCTTCACTGCTACTGAAAACCCTCTTATTAATGTTAATGAGGCCTGCGCCCAGGCTTTTAACCCTCATCCGGTTCAATCAGTAGTCTCATAGATGCTTAGCAAGGGCGAGAGGTTTTTTTTTTCTATGCAAGCAAGACTGATCTCTTATATTGTACAGAATGCGTAAAACTATACGTTATTCTAATCGACTCATCAGGAGGTTGATCTGAACAATTAGTGTTGGTTAAAGACCTGTATAGTTACAGTGACCTAGGTGGTGAATTTGTTACACAAGCTGAATGACAATGAGTTCAAGTTAGTAGGGATGCACTATATATGAATATGATGTCCTTATCAGACAATATTAGTGATTGTTTTATTTTTATTTTTTTTGTATTGATCAACAGTTGATATACGCTACAGTTCAAATGTTATGCGCGAGTGTTATTTATTTATTTTTAAAATAATTCAATACTTTTATTCATTAAATTCATCTAAATACATATGACAGTAAAAAACATTTATAATCTTAGAAGAAAATCAAATAAATACTTTTAAATGTTTTTCATCAAAAAATCCTAAAAAAAGTATCATGGTTTCCACAAAAATATTAAGCAGTGCAACTGTTTTCAATATTGATAATAAGAAATGTTTTTTTAGCAGCTAATCAGCATATTAAAATGATTTCTGAAGGATCATGTGACACTAGCCGGGTCTCCATCCAAAGTTGCGAATTTAACTTGTGGCAATAATAAATAAATTCTTTGACAGACTTTGCTCGGGCATTTCAGAATGACCATAACAACATTTCAGATGCTGTGCAACAAGATCGGTCCGCTGGTTAGTCAGGTTATCCTGTCCCATCGTGCAAAGTCACATGACTCTTTTGATGCGCATTGAGGAATTCATTCGGCAAATGGACAAGCTCCCATTTCTTCCCATTAATACATGTTTTGACTTTTTATATTATTTTGCTGTTATTTAAAAAATACAGAATTTTAAATTGAAAACAAAATAAGTTTCTTACTGGTAAATATGACTTTGCACAGATATTTATGTGCACAATTTTCAAAAGTTTGCCAGTAATATAATGAATGAATGAATGTTTTTGAAAGACATCTCTTATGCTTACTACATTTATTTGATAAAAATAGTTAAAACAGAAATACTGTAAAATATTATTATAATTTAAAACAACTGTTTTATTTTAAAATATATTAAAATGGGAAACTTTAACTTGTAATATGTCTTTTTTTCTGAATTTTTTTATCAAATAAATTCAAAAACATAAAAAAAAATCCTGAACCAAAACATCTGTAAATTAGTACATTTAGTGCATTTTATTGTATTTAGACAAATTGTGTATAATATTATTGGCCATAACATTAAAATAATTATTGAGTTATTGACTTTAATCCCAAGAATTTGCTTGGGATTAAAGGAAATTTGAGGCTGTCGACAAACGAATCAACCTCACTTCAACCTTGTAGTGTTTTTGAATCAGTTAGCACCGTTAGCATCGGTGTTTGAAATTGACTACTGATAATAATGTCAGAGGACATACAAAGACTAATGCCAGGTGAAATCCTCTTTCAGATCACCATCCGATGTAATGCCTCGTCATGTATCTGTTGTAACAGCAAACCTATTAGTCGTACAGGATTAAACCGTAGTCTGTAGGTAAACTTACACCACATACGCTGTGTGCTGATACGCTTCAGTCAATAGCAGTCATCAGGATCCCTTCCTCTTTGCCAGAGAACTTCCTGTTTTTTCCACAAGAAGTGCTGCATAAGTACTGATATCTTAGACCTTCCCTCTCAGCACTGGGAGAGTCACGCATTAGTGCAAGTGGCTTTGTGTGTAATTCTGCCCCTACCCACTGAGATGATTGGATGTTGTTTTGTGCTGAAGGGAAATTAGATCAGATAATGCTTTCCCACAATTTTGCTGGTGACCCACAACTGATGCACACACACGTGCACGATGAATAAAGTCTGAAACGATTGCAACGCCACCTGTAGATTTCATCCAATCATTGACGTGAGCTTATTATATTGAATATAAGCAACCGATTAAAGTTCATTTCTTTAAGTCCGTTTCCACTTTAACAGCTCCTCAGTTTATCTTTGACATGAAGACTTGCATCAGTAGATACACCTGATAAACCGTCAGTCTTGCGGTTTCCACAACACTTCATATATAATGAGTTGTTGTGATATCTCCTGCCCCAAGAAGAAGAACACTTGACTACCTTTAACATCTGCACTGATCTTGGATGATCAAATCTGATGTTGAGATAGGTGTACTTACCTGCTGTACTAGCATACTTAACTACATTAAAGCTATATCATGAAAGTCTTTTATGATATAAGATGGCAGTTACAATAGCACATCTTTGGATGTCTCCTCTAGCAGTAGACTCACAGGGATTGTCTTCTTAAACCAACAGTGAGGGCTTAGCCTCAGAAACTAAATTGCCTAATGATATTAGCACTAATTCTAAAACTGCTACTAACTTTACCCTCAGCTGAATGGAATAGGGTTACGTTTCCTAAACTAAAATGTGATTTTGGAGAAATTACAGAATCATGCAACTGAAAATCTTTAGAAAACTCCAGAAGAACAATGGACAAGCTCCCATTTCTTCTGCACTTAATAATATTTGCACATTTTTAATATTGCTTTACTGTTATTTAAAAAAACAAAACTGTAAATTGACAAAAAAATCAGTTTCTCACTGGTAAATATGACTTTGCGTAATGTTATATGTATGCATAATGTTCAAAAGTTCGTCAGTAATATATTTTAATGTTTTTGAAAGACTTCTCTTATGCCTACTGCTTTTATTTGATCAAAAATACAGTAATATTTAAAATATTATTATAATAAAAAGTAATTTGTTCCTGTGATGCAAAGCTGAATTTTCAGCATCATTACTCCAGTCTTCAGTGTCACATGATCCTACAAAAATGTATCTAATAGGCTGATTTGCTGCTCAATAAACATTTATAATTTTTATCAATGTTAAAACCAGTTGTTCTGCTTAATAATTTTTGTGGAAACCGTGATACATTTTTTTTCTGGATCCTTTGATGCATAAAAAATTAAAAAGAATGGCATTGAGTTTAAATAAAAATATTTTGTGATTATCATAAATGTATTTTACTTTCACTTTTGATCAATTTAATTCATCTTTGTTGAATAAAAAATCTTACTGACCCCAAATTTTTAAACTATACTGTAACTCGAAATTACATTATTTCTGACTCATGAAAGATGAGCTACAGGAGTGTGATTATTATTCAAATCTAAACAAAATATTTACATCATAGAATTAATCTGCACCAGCAAATTTAAAAACTTGAACTCATAACTCAACATAGCCTGCATCCAGTTGTCATATTTTTGGGATTAATAGTAGATTGCACTTTGCAGAGCTGTGTGAAAACACAAAGCCATCCAGTAAAAAACACAAGGTCTCTGTGAACAACAGCTCTCCGTTTATTGCTCTGTAGACTTTCTGTCCCTGATAGGGATGTTCATTTTGGTTATTTTTCATAACCGACAACTGATGCTCGTTAACCAATTATTAATCGGTAACCGACAAGATTATTTTGATCATTAGAACTGAATTAAATTAGAAAGAATAAGTGTCTCTGACCCATTAAAAATACTAACATTTGTTTTCCAGGGATTAATTTTACATGAGCAAAAAGCAGCAAACAACAGAACATGAGGATTCACGTGATCATCATAGCCATCACATCACGCACCTGCAGCGCTTCTGCGAGCGGAGAAAAACATAATAAAGCTAGGCGCTATATATATATATATATATAGATATATAGTGTTTCCCACAGGATTTTGTGAGACTTGTGGCGGCAGGTGACGTCACATATTAATTTGCATAATTATGACGTCATTGTGTCAAGTTTGCTTTCCGACGAGTTTTGGCACTTCAGATCCGTTCTACTTTATGAACTGTCACATACTGCAATACAACTGAATGCCCAATAAAGCTGTTCATTTTATATTTTCTGTTGTCATACATAAAACAAATGTAAATAGTACGACCCATTAATACTGCATGTTAACCAGGAATCACTCTCACTATACTACTTAAATCCTGATTTATAATCGTGACATTGTCTGATAAAATCAATATACATCTAACTTACACTAAAAAGTGACTTTATGCGGTGGTTTTGGCTATATTACTGTTTGGTCTCATTCAGCGCACTGCCTTTAAAGTAGCAAACTAGTAAGTAGCAAACTATGCGCATATTAACAGACGAATTATGTTCATATTTAAAGGTCCAAACATTTTGTAAGCGACAGGTGTTTGGAAACTATGTTTTGTAAATGATTTACTGACGATGAGTCGGCTGCGGCCAGCTGAAAGTGCTGTTTCTCTGCCGCTCACTGCTCAGAACAGACACCGGGAGAGTCAGACCTCACGCTCTGGAGACATCTTCCAACTGAACGATAGGCTAAGTTTTTTTTTTTTTTTTTTTTTTTAAAGTCGCTAGGTTTGTCGTCAGTATGTACCTGTTATGGAAAAAAGCCGCCAGAATGTTCTGAAAGTTGCTAAATATTGTGCTAAAATTGTGCTCGTGTGTGAGAGACGCGGGAGCTGATGGCAGCGGGTGGTGGATATTGTTGCGGCCCACCACAAATAAATGAAACTTATGGGAAACACTGGAGGTTGTCTGTGGGAGTGTTCCCGTAATGTCCCGTTCCACCACATCCCAAAGGTGCTCTATTGGATTGAGATCTGGTGACTGTGGAGGCCATTTGAGTAAAGTGAAATCATTGTCATGTTCAAGAAACCAGTCTGAGATGATTTGAGCTTTGTGACATGGTGCATTATCCTGCTGGAAGTAGCATCAGAAGATGGGTACACTGTAGTCATAAAGGGATGGACATGGTCAGCAACAATATTCAGGTAGGCTGTGGCGTTTAAACGATGCTCAATTGGTACTAAGGGGCCCAAAGTGTGCCAAGAAAATATCCCCCACACCATTACACCACCAGCCTGAACCATTGAGACAAGGCAGGATGGATCCATGCTTTCATGTTCTTTATGCCAAATTCTGACCTTACCATCTGAATGTCGCAGCAGAAATCGAGACTCATCAGACCAGGCAATGTTTTTCCAATCTTCTATTGTCCAGTTTTGGTGAGCCTGTCGAATTGTAGCCTCTGTTTCCTGTTCTTAGCTGACAGGAGCGGCACCCGGTGTGGTCTTCTGCTACTGTAGCCCATTTGCTTCAGGGTTCGATGTGTTGTGCGTTCAGAGATGGTATTCTGCATACCTTGGTTGTAACGTGTGGTTATTTTAGTTACTGTTGCCTTTCTATCATCTCTAACAGTCTGCCCATTCTCCTCTGACATCAACAAGGCATTTTCGTCCACACAACTGCCGCTCACTGGATATTTTCTCTTTTTCTGGCCATTCTCTGTAAACCCTAGAGATGGTTGTGTGTGAAAATCCCAGTAGATCAGCAGTTATTGAAATACTCAGACCAGCCCGTCTGGCACCAACAACCATTCCACGTTCAAAGTCACTTAAATCCCCTTTCTTCCCCATTCTGATGCTCGGTTTGAACTTCAGCAAGTCATCTTCACCACATCTAGATGCCTAAATGCATTGAGTTGCTGCCATGTGATTGGCTGATTAGCAATTTGTGTTACCAAGCAATTGAACAGGTGTACCTAATAAAGTGGACGGTGAGTGTATATTTTCACTTAAATAATAATTTAAGAAAACGAAAGAAAAACTGTGCAACAAGTAGCCTTATGCAGAGTTTCGGTAGATTTTTTGCTGCGCGATAGGAAACCAGACGGCAGAAAGTGGCATCCTATTTTTTAGGCTTATTTTACAAAAGCGCAAAGATTTGTTTTTGTGAATGTACACAAATAAAAGCAAACCTTTTACAATTCTGATTATCTTCATGACTAGAAATTAAGCTCAGATGAGCTTTATTTGTCACATACACAATTATACAGAGTATAATGAGGAGTGAAATGTGTTCTCTGCATTTAACCCATCCAAGTGGAGCAGTGGGCAGCCGACATTGCGGCGCCCGGGGAGCAGTTGGGGGTTTGGTGCATGGCTCAAAGGTCTCACCTCAGTCGTGGACACTTCCTGCCAGAGCCGGGATTCGAACCCACAACCTTGGGTTTCAAGTCCAACGCTCTATCCATTAGGCCACGACTGACTAAAAGGAGTAGTTGCTTCCACTGTTAGAAGGGGAAAAACTGATTGCTCTAGCGCCGCATGCGCACCACAGTTAAGAATTCTACCTTGAAAATGTAGCCTGTTCATTATCATAATAAAAAACAGTCAAACACATGGAAAAAAACACTGCTCCGTTTAAATATGTAGTAAAATCTGTGCCGTTAAGCGTTATCACTGTCCCGCCATGAAGTTATGCAAAACATTTTGTTTTACGTGGATATTGGAACGTGAGTGAAGTAGGCCTACATAAAAGGTAAATAATATTTTGGCATTCAAATACATTGTGAATATGTGTCGAACGAGAGACCCAACATTGATTTCATTTTCGTTTTAGCCTAAATTAATTCATTTCGGTTTGTCATTTATATAGCCATAGCTTCTTACATTTTTTAATTCTTATTATTTTCTAAATAGCCTACTGTTAATTGAAAGATTTGTTGTGGAGTGAGGGGAACTAAAATAGCCTAGCTATGTTTACAGTGTTTATTATAATGTTTGTAATTCGCGTCAGCCTATTTCTGAATGAAATAATAAAATGCGACTTATAGACGGCTTAGGTTTTTTTCTCTCTCTCTCGCTCTAAAAAACTGTTTTTTTTTATACGTATAGCTTATTTTAACCATACAGCAAACCTTTTAAAATATTTGGATACATTACTGAATAAAATAAATAAGTGACTGATTGTATTAATCGGTCAAAAAAATTATTATCGGTCGGTTAACGGTTAAATGGTTAAAATGAATATCCCTAGTCCCTGACAATATGAGGCCATTTTCATTTTCACCTTCACTGTTCCCCTCTGTCCTGATTCCTCCACAGTTTATCTCCCAAGCAGCCTTGAGGTTGAGGTCGGTTGGAACATGTGTCTGTCTATGCGTGTGTTTTAAGGTTAGGACTTGGTTTAATCACACACAGATATCATTATTAATATGAGTACAAATTACTGTCTGTGTCCGCTTTATACCATTACATACGTCATACCTGTAACTAAAACTTAATTCAGTTTATTCCCACTGTATATAGAGGGCTGTAATCAGACATAGAGGAGGGTCTCCTGACAGTCAATCAATATGGTGTTTTCATTGGTTGATTCAAATTCAATCAGCCAATATGTCAAGTATACACAAGAGATGAATAAAAATGAATGCAAAACTAAAATATGTTTAAAAATGACAAGTGTTTTATACACATGTACCATTGCTTTATTATTTTGTCTGTTATTTTGTACAGACATTTTTTTCTCAACATAAACATTTTACAATGTGCTATTAAATACAAGTGACCGATACAAGTGACCGATTCGAATGACTTAAAATTTAAAATTTTAATTTCTGTCAATGCGCTTATTTATTTTCCAAATGTATTTCCATGGAATGTAAGACATACTTTTGATGGAATTAAATCCAGATATTTCCAGAATATATTTTAGTAGCAAGAGCACACGTTTATCTTATATTTCAAATGCCTTTGTTTGCAGTGTATATATGTAGCTTCTATAACACTCTTAGAAAAGCTTCTAAACTATTTTTTTCTCAGTGTAAAGAATGTTTTAATAATCTGAAGACCCTTTTTAAGAAATAAACTCAGAGTTGTAAGGTAAATCCTTTTTTATATTTTTATTCTGTAGCAGAAATAAAAAAAATCCTTAAAATGTGGACTTTTCTTCAAGTTATAACCAAGTTACCTGCAATTGCAAGTTACTATCTCACAATTCTTTTCTCAGAATTGCGAGTTTATATCTCACAATTCATAATTTATATATCTCAAAATTCAGAGTTTCTGTTTCAGAATTCTGAGTTTAGTCTGAATTGTGAGATTTAAACTCTGATTTATGAGATTTAAACTCTGAATTGTGAGATTTAAACTCTGAATTGTGAGATTTAAACTCTGAATTGTGAGATTTAAACTCTGAATTGTGAGATTTTAACTCTGAATTGTGAGATTTAAACTCTGAATTGTGAGATTTAAACTCTGAATTGTGAGATTTAAACTCTGAATTGTGAGATTTAACTCTGAATTGTGAGATTTAAACTCTGAATTGTGAGATTTAAACTCTGAATTGTGAGGGGGGGAAAGGTCAGAATTGCAAGACAAAAAGTAACAATGTTCGTTCAAGCAGAAAGAAATGATAAAAGAAAACTATTCTGAAATGTATGAAAAAATGCAGAGAGAAAGAATTTTAGAAAGAAAAAAAGAAATACAGGGAAAAATGCAGAGCTAATTCAGAAACAAAGCAGCAGCAAAAAATGGCGAAAGAAAGCAATAAAGAAAATTTATTTGAAATGTAGAAAAAATGCACAGAGAAAGAACTTTAGAAAGAAAGAGCAAACACAGCAGTGCTGTCGACTGATTATTCCCTCTATGTGTTTGCATAAAGAGCCGTTTTGTTATTCAGCGTGTGATTGAGAGTCAGAACAGAAGTGATGTGGGAACACAACGGGTTATTTTGGGTCCATGAGACCCAATAAACAAATAAATAAGCTTCCAAACAATAAATAACCTTTATTTTTAAGAGTGAATAATTTTTAATGCAACCAGAAAGGAAAAATAAGTAGGGAACCGTCTTGACGGCACCCATTAGTTGTTCGAGAAACTCGTGAATAGTTTAGATGATGGTTTATCACAACTGCGTCAGGTCCAAATAAAGGGCTCCTGCTTGTGTTCTCTTCTGTCCACCCAGCAGCACCCCCCCTCCTCCCCCTGCTCTCCTCCTGATTTCGTCTCCTCCCCCATCACCATCCCTGTGATGCGGCACTGCCCCATCAGCACGCCCACCCGGCGGTGGGCTCATGCACAAAGCACAGCATCCTGTCTCAAACCATCACTCAGACCAGCCTGCCTCATTGCTTTTGTCTATCCATCAAAGATATGCAGCTCACATTTTTTGTCATGTATGTGCACATCTATGAAGATACAGTTCTATCCACTTTTGCACCTGTAATTCGATACAATTTTGGTTTATTCCCATAAAGCACCTGTTCCACACGCAATCTGCCCTCTATGTAAATCCACAGCATGGTAATTTCCTGCCGACTGAATCAGCCGTGTCTGGAATCAAATTAAAGATGCATATGGAATGTCCTTTAGAAATGCATCTGGAGACGCAACCGTCTGCATTATTCTGCCCACTCACCGCGGCGAGTCAGACTGGGGCGTTCTCAGCCGACAGGCAGCGGTCTGGAGGGAGGGAGGCACAGCATATGGAGGTGTGGACTGTGGAGGAGTGTTTGTATGCCAAACAAAGAAAATTAGAAACTGTTGTCCACAATGGCGCATAGGCTCCAACCTGAGCAAAAGACAAAGACAGAAAGGAGGTGTGGGGTGTGTGTGTCTTAAGATTATGAAAACGTGTCCTTGGTTTGGGCGACGTTGTCTAGCACTTCCTCGGGCTAAAGCAAGATAGTGTTACAGTCAGAAAACAAAGTTTGCATACACAGACTCTGTTATTACATCCAAACTTTTCTTGGGTTCACCCTTTACTGGCTGCTTTGTGTAGGTAGGTTGTGGATAAGCCGCAGCACCTGTGTGAATGTAAATGAGACTGTTCTCTAATAGAATCCAGAGGCCTTGACGGGCTGTCACAGGTCATAAAGACTTCATAATGACTGCTGGATTGCGGTGGGCTGCAGTAAAGGTGCTATCAGTGTGCTGTTGCTAATGGGTCGCATGGACCCAAAATAACCACGCTGTGTTCCCACATCACTTCTGTTCTGACTCTCAATCACACGCTGAATAACAAAACGGCTCTTTATGCAAACACATAGAGGGAATATTCAGTCGACAGCACTGCTGTGTTTGCTCTCTTTCTTTCTAAATTTCTTTCTCTTTGCATTTTTCTACATTTCAAAATATTTTTCTTTATTGCTTTCTTTCGCCATTTTTTTCTGCTGTTTTGTTTCTGAATTAGCTCTGCATTTTTCCCTGTATTTCTTTTTTTCTGCATTTCTACATTTGTGAATTTCTGTCTTTATTTAATAAAAGGCAGAAAGAAATGTAGGACTTTCTGCACAAGAAGACATAAAGGAAAAAATACAAAAATGCAGAAGCAGCAGAACTAAAGCAATTCAGAAAGAAATTCAAAAAGAAAGACATCCATTTCATTCTACCTTTTTTCTGAATTTCATAAAGAAAAATTCATAAAGAAAAACTAATTCCTTTAGTTCTGTATTTTTTTCTTTCTGCAATTTAGTATTTTTTCCTTTTTCTTTTCACATTTCTTTCTTTCTGTATCTTTCTTTTTGCCTTTCTTCCTAAATTTCTTTCTGCCTTTCTTTTTTTCTTCATCTTTCTTTCAGCATGTCTTCCTAATTTCTTTCTTTCTTTCTGCACTTCTTTCTGCATTGCGCTCTGTATTTCTTTATGCATTTCTGCCTTTTTATTGCCTTCAGTGTTTCTTTCTGCAGTTCTTTCTGTCTTCACTTCTTAAGCATAAATTATATAAATGATATTGATAGTGTTGAGGTTGGGTATGCTATCACTTCTCTTGCCAATTAGACAGAGTTTGCATAGTGGACAATAAAACGATTATAGAGATTTGGGGTTGCACTGTATTCACCTGGGGGAGCAAGATAAGCAACCATCCAGATTTTCTTCAAAAAATGTAAAAGTCTCATTTCATTCCTTTTCCTGTCTGTGGAATATGCTCATGCTTTAAGACGGGCAGGATTGTTATCAAAATAGAAGCACAGTGGTGGCTTTTTCATGTGGGGCATAATCTTTTTCACCTCCATGTGTCTGCAGACATTGTTTCTGCACACACACACACACACACACACACACACCCTACCCATCCTCCTCCGTTGCAATCCATTAAAATGAAAGAGGCTGTTAGTCATTAAGAAAAAGGGAGAGGAGAAGAGGCTTTGTGTCATATGGGTCCAAATAAAAGGCTGCTACCTCAGTCTGACTGTGCCTCCTCCTCCTCCACGCTCTATATCCTCTCCTCCCCCATCACAATCTCTGGGATGCGGCACTGACCCATCAGCATCCGACAGGAACTCAGGACAAGCCTGCCTTGCTTTGGACTCCGCTTCAGCGGTATGCAGTCATTCTGGCACTTCAAAAGATGTTGTGCATGTCTGTGCATGTAACATTCGTTATGAAAACCCGAGAATTTGAAACAATTCAAGTCAAGTACATGATTGCGGTAATTAGGACTCAACAGGAAGCTTGTTGATGTCACGGTCGGGTCTTCGGCAGGCGTGCACCGTTCTTTCCCAGCACCGCAGGCTACAATAAGAGCGAGTGCGTGTGCTTGTGGGGCAGATGGAGTGGGTGACAAGGGGTGAGAGAAAAGGTGGAACGTGCCACTCCCACTCCTACGTATTCGTCTGCTTAGTCGCTTCTTAGAATCGCAAAGACGAGAGGAGCCATGGGCTACGTCTGCACTCTCATGTGACCTCAGAGTTATGTGGGCTGCTCTGACTGCAGCTCATCCACAGCTACTGGCAAACACACACAGTTGTGTGAATTTTAACAGGTTAGGCCGGTGAGCGTGTGCACGGGGACGTCTTTCTGATGTGACATTTAACGAGTGTGCAAAGTAGTCACTGAGGTATCTAAAGTGCTTCTCCCAAGTGTGTGTTTCCTCCATTTCTGGCACCACCGCTTTGTTCTCATTAGAGCTGTCATGATTATTACATTTTGTCTAATGATTAATTGTCATACAAATAATTGCACTTAATGATTTCTGAAGAATCATGTTTCACTGCAGAATAGGGTAATTGCTGATAAAAATTCAGCTTTAGAAATAAATTACAGAATGTACTCAACAATATTAAATTATTTTTATAACGTATAACATTTTAAATTGTACCAACTAACATTTATTTGGTTTACTTTAGTTTTGACAGTAAGATTTATTTATTTATTTGAAAGAAAATAAATGATTTTATTGAATGTACTGATTAAGACTGATTTCTGTCATAATTAATACTTAATTAATCTTAATCAATATAATTAAAATGAATCATGAAATTTCAAAACAACTAAAAATATTATTGTTACATTACATTCAACAGAATAGGGTAATTGCTGATAAAAATTCAGCTTTAGAAATAAATTACAGCCTGTAATGAATAGTAATTATATAATATATATGATAATCAACTATTGGCAGTAATAATTATTAGTGTTAAAATGGATTGATGTTGACACCAGAACACTTGTGCTACTTTACACATTAATACTTGTATGATTAATGTGACTAAAGTGCAGCAAAAACAAGAAATTTCAAAACAACTAAAAATATATTGTCACTGAGTCCACTTCATAATGTGCATTTCATGGTATTTCTAAGATTATTTTTGAAAGATATATGTAGCAGGAGTTGAGACCGCACAGTAATAATTATTAGTGTTAAAATGGATTGAGACCAGAACACTTGTGTATACTTTACACATTAATACTTGTATGAATGTGACATCAGAAAATGTAAATGTTTAAATGTATCTCATAAGAGCTCAGGAAGAGGAGGGAGAGGGGAACAGTCCACTTCATAATGTGAACATTTCTAAGATTATTTTTGAAAGATATATTATGGCTCTCGGTGTGTCGTCTGTTGGCATGTGGGAGGCTGTGCTGGGGGAGCAGTAATAATTATTAGTGTTAAAATGGATTGAGCTCTCACCCTTCACGGCATACTTTACACATTAATACAGATGTGATCCCACTCGGATCAAATAATAGACAGATAGAGGTGGAGGGAGGGGAGTTAGAGTACTATAATACACTCCAGGTCACTCAGGAGAGGAGGGAGAGGGGACTACACTACCCAAGGAGAGGATGTCAGAGATGAGAGTATTTCTAAGATTATTTTTGAAAGATATATGTATGGCTCTCGTGTGTCATGTGGCAGTATGTGTGGTTATTTAGAGGACAGAGATAATGAGAGATGATTGAGAAGATGATCCCACTGGGGGAGCGGATCAAATAATAGTCTAGAAAGGAGAGGACAGAGAGAGTTTAAAGCTCTGTATCTCATAGAGGTGGAGGGAGGGATTTGCGTTTGTGTGTGTCTGTGTGTGCAGAGTACTATAATACACTGAGAGAACTTTCTTTATGCTCAACATGACTACACTACCCAAGGAGAGGATGTGGAAAGGACAGCCAGGGATGGAGCAGGAGAAAAAGAGAGTTGTAGGTCATGTGGCATGATTTGGAAAGAGGGAAGAGGGGAATAGAGGACAGAGATAATGAGAGATGATTGAGAAGATGCTCGATCACTTCACGGCCACTAGAAAGGAGAGGACAGATAGAGGTGGAGGGAGGGGAGTTAGCGTTTAGCTCTGATAAAATCATCATACAATACCTGGTAAATTTGCGTTTGTGTGTGTCTGTCTTTGGGGTCCAGCAGCTCAACATGACTACACTACCCAAGGAGAGGATGTGGAAACTTATGGTGGGATGTCCAGGATGGACTTTCAGGAGAAAAAGAGAGTTGTAGGTTCACATGAGCCAATATTTTATTCACAATAGAGCATGAGGGGAGAACATAACAAATGTCTGAAACAGAGATGATGGTTGTCTTTAGTGAGAATGCAGCTCCTTTGACCGATCGGAGTTAGAAAGGAGAGGACTTACCATATAAAGTTGATAAAATCATCATACAATACCATTGGCACAGGGGTAACAAATTTGCGTTTGTGTGTGTCTGTGTGTGTGCACTTAATGAATTCCGGAAATGATCTCGTGGGACGAGACTTTCAAATCACATGAGCCAATATTTTATTCACAATAGAGCATGAACATAACTGAAAAACTTTAGTATGCACTATCATTACTTACCATATAAAGTTGATGTAGAGAGGCAGTAAAAATATACAGGTCTCAAAAAATTGGGCAGAGGCTCTCCAATGGTAACAAAGGGACTTTCAAATCACATGAAAAAGCAAGAAGATTTGAAAAGATCACAATAGACTGGGAGAATATCTAGCAACTAATTAAGTATCTATTATATTTCAAATGAAACAGAGACATCACGTACACTTTTATCCACTGCAAATGCTAAGCTCCTTTCAAATTTGATGCCTGCTACAGGTTCCAAAAAATTGGCAGTCTCAGAAGTAAAGATGGGCAGAGGCTCTGAAAAAGCGGTAAATCTGAAAAGTGAAAGCGTGCAACTAATTAAGTTAATTGAACTACTGGCAAATTACCGGATGGATCATAATTTATGGGCAGATTTCGGCTCTCCAATTTTAAATTTGCTGCGCACCGGCTGGTTGACAAAGAACTATGTGATGGATCAAACAGATTAAACTCTTAACGCGCCAGAAATGAATAAATAAAGAGAACAGTAGGAGTGAAATATGGCATTACTTTTCATACAAAACAGATGATAAAGGTGAAGGAACTGACCACAGGACGCAACACGTCAAATCTTGCTAAGCATTTGTCGCTTGCTCATCCTGATCTTTTAACTTTTATTCACAACTGATCAACGCACATACATAAGATGTGATGCAGTAAACACGAAAGCTCAAACATGTGACGCTAGTGACGACCAGTGACGTTTTGGTCACATAATATTTGCACTTGCATTTCAAACAATCAAATATTAATTTTAATTGAATGAAACAAAAGTTTTGCTATATTAATTTTAGTATCAATAATATGACGGGGAATGTTTCTGCCACATTGGCGACCGTTAACATGAAGCAGCAGAGAAAGAGAGAGATTTATATTTAAAGCTTTTTCTTTGCCTATCCAAGTCTGAAATCTGAAAACACTCTGAGGGAGAGGGAGATAGAAACAATAACGTGATTTTGAATATTACTTTGACTGTTAGAATAACACTTTAAAGAAACATTTGTTATAATGCATTAACAGTATTACAGCACTTATTAAGGTAGGTCAATAATTATTTATAAATGATAAATATAGCCTAGGCTACTAATACATGTTTAATATGTTAACATTACTTTATGCATTAAATACATACCTAACATTAACCGAGATTAATAAATACTGTATATGATCATTCACTTTTTTTCAGTTCACTTATCTTTTCAGGCTGGTTATTTGTCACATATGGTATTGATTTAGTATCGATACCAAGGTATTACATTTTGGTATCGTACCGAAGCCAAAATTATGGTATCGAGCCATCCCTAGAGTGCATAGAAAGATTGTGGAATATCTAAAAAACAACGTTCCTCAACATAAAATTGTAAAGGCTTTGCAAATCTCATCATCTACAGTGTATAACATCATCAAATGGTTCAGAGAAACTGGAGAAATCTCTGTGCGTAAGGGACAAGGCCGAAGACCTTTGTTGGATGCAAGTGGTCTTTGAGCCCTCAGACGACATTGCATCACTCATCGGTATGATTCTGTCATTGACATTACTAAATAGGCCCAGGAATACTTCCAGAAACCTCTGTCGGTAAACAATCTGCCGTGCCATCTGCAGATGCAAATTAAAGCTCAATCATGCAAAAAGGAAGCCATATGTGAACATGGTCCAGAAGCGCCGTCGTGTCCTGTGTGCCAAGGCTCATTTAAAATGGACTGTTTCAAAGTGGAAAAGTGTTCTATTGTCAGACGAGTCCAAATTTGACATTCTTGTTGGAAATCACGGATGCCGTGTCCGGAGCCCGGACGCTAAAGAGGAGGGAGACCTTCCAGCATGTCATCAGCGTTCAGTTCAAAAGCCAGCATTTCTGATAGGATGGGGGTGCCTAAGTGCATATGATATGGGCTACTTGCATGTTTTGGAAGGCACTGTGAATGCTGAAGGGTATATAAAAGTTTTAGAGCAACATATGCTCCCCTCCAGATGACATCTATTTCAGGGAAGGCCTAACCCTAACACTAACAATGCAAAACCACATTCTGCAGCTATTACAACAGCATGGCTTTGTAGTAGGAGAGTGCCTACAGTCCAGATCTTTCACTTATAGACAACATTTGGCACATCATTAAACAAAAAATATGTCAAAAACTACCACGTTTCTGAAGCCATTTCTGAAGTATCATGTGACACTAAAGACTGAAGCATCAGTGGAATTAATTATATTTTTAAAATGTTTTAAAATAGAAAACAGTTATTTTAAATTGTAATAATATTTCACAATATTACAGTTTTTCTGTATTTTGTATCAAATAAATGCAGCCTTGGTAAGCATACTTTTTCAACTTATATTTTAATTTCATCAATACAGTACTAGCTCATGTGCATGTGAGAGAGATTGATCCTGCAGTGCGTAATGAGACAGAGAGGTTGAATATTAAACATGACGAAAATTCTAATGGGCAACAGCCGCAGAATGCCGGTGACCCAGATTAAGATCACCTTTCTACTAAATCTTTTATGAGGAACAAAAATGGGAGCAAATTTAATTTACAATAGAGACAAAGGAAGGATGACAAGAGATGTCGGTGCTGCTTTGGAGGACATTGCAGGATGCTTATCAATAAAATTGATGTTTTATGAGCCCATGTTTGTTTGTGAAGTATGAGGTTCCAGAACAATCTTAGTGAGACCTCTCACAGGTTCTGTGGGGTCACAGACAACAAGTGTAGAAGAATACACTTGACAAACATGACAAAACTCTCTTCAAAATCAATATATTATAGCTGTTCTCACTGTAAGCTGCTTTGGACACTTGCAGTGTAAACAGATTTGTTGATTATAGATGAAGCAATCTAGTTGTTGTTTTTTTTAAACTAAATTGTGTAGATTGGGAGAATTCGTTTACAATTCATTTTTATTAATTGGAAGAGTACACATGAAGCAGCTCTTCATTGGGTACAAATTTATATCCATATCCATTACAGTATCAAAAAAAAGAATATGGATACACTTTAATGGGATTCTGATGAAAGGCTAGAAACGTCCCTGTTGCAAACTATTGATTGAATGATACTTCTTTTTTTTTTGTACACAAATGTACAGGTCATAGAATCCAATAAAATGGCTGCCAGATCAATTGCAGCCCTCGTTATAAAGCTGGGATATGTCACGAGTTTGCAGGATTGATTGCGTGGTGTGAGGATTGAGCCACATTATCATCATGTTGCTGGATTAACACTGTCTGTAGTAATCCTGGGATTACATAGTAAAGTGAGATATCATGGTAAGACCACTCAAGTCTTTAACCCAACTGATGGAAAAGAATAGAATGGTGTCTCACTGCAGGAACCACTTGTTCTCAAGCGAACATCTCAGCACAGTTGGATCCGTCTCAGTAATGCAGTCATATCATTAACAACAGCCATACAGATTGTACAGATCTGTTTCAGACCTGGTGGTAATTTCAAGCCTCACTAACCAACCATCTCCTCTGAAGTTCTGGTTCGATGTGGCATGGACTTGTGTTCCTATAAAGCAGAGATTTCCAAAAATGTTTGTCAGTTTAGATTTAAATATTTGTTTGATTTAGTTAATAGCTTTTCATCAAAGCCTACCAGTTCCCTCACAAACCCCCATTTGAGAAACCCTATTCTAGAGTGCTGGTCCTCCTCTATTAGTCCAGGCAGTGTGGTCCAGTAAGTAGGTCAGTTCTCCAGAACCTTGCTAGGAAATCACGGGTACTACCACAGATGTCAGTGTTTTAACAGGGAGAGCTTTGACTATTATTTTACTTCAGAATTATTAAATTCCAGCCAGTCTTTCACCTACGCTTTGTCAAGGTCCATGTCTGGCACCTGTTTTGATTAAATTGGACTTGTTCAAGACTCCCCAACTTCCTCAAACATGTGGGCCAGTGTCGGTGCATGTCTGCACTTAAGATGGGTTTATTCAAGATTACGCAGTATTCAGACAGGAATGATTGGCCCATGCAGCACTCATTAACAGAAAAAGCAAGAATACTCTCCAGGTGCTGACAGATCAAGGCCATTATTACAGCTCAGAAATGCCAGACGACTGCTCACACCAAACTATTCACTTTTATTTAGTGCTGCCATACTTTCAGCCTTACAAGGGCTGCTTATATGTGCATTACGCACAATAAAAGGGGAAAGGCTGTTAAAAATCCACTGAAATGGGGTGCACTCTTTGTACAGATTTTTAGGGAAACAAGATTTGTTTACAAGTGACCAACACAGACTTCTAGACACTAGATTTTCCAATCTTTAAAAAAGATAACAGTTACAGTTGATTGTTTTTTTTTTTTTTTTGGTGTAAACTGACACTTTGCTAAGCTCTTTATAGATAATAAAAAACTACTGTATGTCCTGTACTGTATGTACATCTAAAAAAATTAGAATATCATGAAAAATTAAAAAAATTCTTGGAATTTATTTCAAAAAGTGAACCTTTCATATATTTTAGTATATATAGAGTGACAAAAAATATTTACCTTTTTCACGATATTCAAATTTTTTGAGATGCACCTGTACTGTACCTGCCCCTTAGTCTTAACATTAAAAAAGTTATTAGATAAAATAAATTACAAAAATACAGTAATATTGTGAAACATTATTGCAATGTTCTATATTAAATATATTTAAAAAGATATATATTTATTTTTATTTACTTTGAATTTTCTTCATTACTCCAGTCTTCAGACATAGGATCCTTCAGAAATCATTCTAATATGTTTATTTGGTGCTCAAGAAACATTTATGATTATCAATGATGAAAACATAGGTGTTGTTAAATATTTTGTGGAAATCAGATTTTTCTGATGAATAAAAAGTTTAAAAGAAAAGCAATTATTTGAATTATAAATATTTGTAACATGCCTTTACTGTCACTTACTAATCAATTTAATGACCCCCTGACTTTTGACGCATGTTAAGATACATATGTCTGTATGAGACTAATACTGCTACAATGAAGGTTTTGTTTGTCTCGGTCATATGGTTTGGTTCCAGCTTTGTCAGTTTCTCATCTGCTGTCTTGTTACATGTAAACCGGATGATGTTTAGGTGCTCATAAATGAAGACTGAGTGGACAACACAGTAAAATCATTTTGTTACAGCCATCTTAGGATGCTAATGGACCCTTCCGGTCCTCCAGTGTATGTAGAGAGGAAGAGAATGAGAAGAAGAGGAGAATATGAAAGAGGACAGATAGATGGGAAGATCTCTGAATAGACTGCTGAGTCACACACTTAAGAAGCACAAACCACAGGAAACCTGACCCTCACACACTCTCAATCAACCTTCACCACTAATATGCCAGTATGTATCTTAGGATACAGGATTCGTAGTTGATTCGGCATTGTTCGTTGAAGAGAAGATGACTGAATTTATGATTATCAGTGGCTGATCTACAGTAGAAACGTCTCTGGGCTCTCTGCCATCTCGCTCTCTCTGTAATCCTCTGTGCTGGTACGTGGAGAGGGGAGGGGTTAATATGTTTTGACAGAGGCATGTGACTGCCCACCCTAAATGAGGACTCGCTGCCCGCAGCCACACTCCCACTCCGTCTCACTGTGTAATTAAATTTTACATTTTTGTAAGCTACAATACAGTCACTTTACTGCACATTTAAAGAGACATGCTCTTGCAGTCGCGTCTGGTCAGAGACAGTCAGGGCCGGTGTAGGATTCCAGTAAACTGCTGTTTAGCATTTTAAACAGATACATTTCCACACGCATGACAAAACGGAGCAGAAATGAATTACAAGAGAAACTGAGCTGCCCGAAGACATTCACATTCTAGCTGTCAATTATTAGCAGATATTAACAGTTTTGTTAGCAGATATTATTATTGTTTTGTGTGTGTGTGTGTGTGTGTGTGTGTGTGTGTGTGTGTGTGTGTGTGTGTGTGTGTGTGTGTGTGTGTGTGTGTGTGTGTGTGTGTGTGTGTGTGTGTGTGTGTGTGTGTGTGTGTGTGTGTGTGTGTGTAAGATATGACTAAGTATAGCATTTATGCTTACTATAAATTTAAATTTAATAAATAATTTTGTAAATATATATTATTTATTAATGTATATCATAATATTATATAATAACAATAATAATTAAATAATTATAATTAATAATTATTTAATAATAATAGTATTATTATTAATAATAATAACAACTGACACCACACCAGTGTTGAGAGGTGACACAGAGTCGTTCAATCTCTCGTGTTCTACATTGCACATTAAACAACAACAACAAATTTGCTATCTGCTGACAGGTAAAGTATTTGTGCTCTTTGCCCTACACCGCCCCTACTCCTCCATACTCTCTATCTCTACAGCCATCTCATCCTTTTTGGTTTTGGCTTTTCTCTTTTTCTTGCGCATTCTCCTTCCCCACCCTGGTTTCGGTATTGCATGTTAGTACTGCTTGTCTTTGTCCATGTCCACATGTGAGCTAAGATGCAATAATTCAATCTCCCCCCTGCACTCCCAATATTTCTCCTTTCTCCCTCAAGACCACTGCAGGAGGAAGATGGTCCCTTTAACACTGCAAATGTTCCTCGTACACCCTCCCCCCACCCCTCCGCCAGCACCCTCTCTTCCTCTCAGAGTGGTGCATTGCTAAATACCCCCATTCCTTACTTGCCTTACCCTCCGCTTCCTGCGTATCCCTTCCCTCTTGTCTCTTATGCCCTCGTGTCATCTGCTCTTTCTCTATCCATTTGTCCTCTTAATTTTGGCCCAGCGCCAGGACGTGCACCTGCATTCAGAGACAAACGGAAGGTGTGGATGGTCCGCAGATCTCCTATTGTGTCAGCTTAACTTGAGTTGATGAACGTGCTTGTGTATATTTGCAGGTTAAGCGTGTCGGGCGTTAATATGTATAGGGCTTCCTACCAAAAGCTATTTCAGAGCAAATTCGACCCATGTTTAGTATTGGAAATCATTGCTTGTTTTGAGTAGCACTACAGACTTGTAAATGAGCATGTGTGTGACGAGAGAGAGAGAGAGAGCAAGTAGAGGTTAGCGACACCTTATTTTCTTGATAAACTCCTCCTGTCTCTGGGATACAATATTAATTTGCTATGAAGTGTGACTGTGTGAAGTAAGCTGCTCAACCTGTTGTACATCTGCTATCCCTTGTGTATGTCTAAACTAAAATCGAGGAACACTTGTACATTGCAGAGCTGCAAAGAATTGTGGGTAATTACCAGGGGCGTAGGAACGATATGAAAAATCGGGGGCACATTAGAAAACCTTATCAGCCTGGATCATGAATATTAATAAGGTGATATAAGGTGAAGCCAGTAACAACAGATTTGCTGAAAAGCAGATAAGTGGGCACCAGCCATTTAAGCCAATTGCATGTGCATTAGTTTAACAGTAAACAGTTGGGTTCTGTTTGGTCTTAAAATCGGCATGAAATCAAAATTAAATTCTTAATTGTTATTGAATGGAAATGATGCAATTGCATTTGTTTTTTTTTTTACCTAACGTTTAATCAAAATGCATCAATCTGGTTCTTCCTGTGAAATGACTTCTCAATTTTCACTCGGCAAACAAGAAAATAAATAGTGATTGCGGACCAAAATAAGGGAAGGCATGTGACATTTTCTTACAGATGACTGCAAAATCTCATTCTTAACTATACAGATACATAGAGCACATCACATGGTAAACACAGAAGCTCAAACGTCCATGCATGATGCTCAAGAATCAATAAGGTTTGTTCTAGTGTTCGACGCACACGTGACATACACACGCTTTCGTGGTTGCCAGGTATGATGTTCTGTATGTACCTGTATATGTTTATATTTGAATAAAATCCACAAATAGAAAAGGTCGTAGCACCAAACACTCGTCCAAAAATCCAGTAGGCAAGTACCAAAAGGTGCATAGATCCAAAAAATACAAAGATGAAAGAGATCCGCACTCGTCCAGATTCAGCCCAAAAGGCTTATTTCATTTATTACTCAGAGTTCACAAAAATATGTGGAAAAAGGTGCAAAAGTGCGGATCTCTTTCATCTTTGTATTTGAATAAAAGCCTAAATTCATGTTCATCATAAACTGTATATTGATCGTATCCCTTCGCAAACTTGGATTAAATCACTTAATTCACATGGATCAATTTTAAGATGCCTTTATGACCTTTTTGGATCTTCTAAGCTTTGGTTACCTGGACAGAAATCTCTCAGGTTACATTAAAATGATCTTAGTGTTTCAAAGATTAGCCAAAGTCTTATGGATTTGAAATGACATTATGGTGAGTGAATGATATCAGAATTTTAATTTCTGGGTGAACTATACCTTTAAGTCCTGCATCAAACTTCCTCATTTCCAGTGTCATGTCTATAACAGCCGTTGACACCATTGCATTTTTAGCGTCGCCGGCCAGTTCGTACATGCCGCAAAGAACAGACTGAGATCCACATGTAGCTTTGGACGACTGATAACAGAACAGACAAACAGTGGGTTGATTCTGGCACAAGACATTGTCTGTTGTTCTGTTTTTGTGTGTGTGCGCATGCACACACTTTATGACTACTATTAGCAAGGCTACAGATGTATACTGTACTGAGCTGAACAAGGGAGGAATGGTTCTTCATGGCGTGTAATTTTGTCATTCCTTCAATCTCACGATAGACCCTCCTCTCCCCCCCCACATTCTTTCCTCCATCCCCCTCTCTCTCCATCTCCTCCACTGTCCTCCATGCTACGCTAAATGCTTTATTTGTTTCTGCTCTCAGCACAGTCATAGCTATTCAGAGCAGAAAAATGGCTGCACACGCTAAAGAAACATACCTCTGACACTTTTCAGGTAGCTGTCTCTCTCCTCCACACCTTTATATCTCGCTCATCCCCTGTCTCTCGCTCTCATCGTACCAATATAGCACTCACGAAAGAGGTGAAAAAACTGTGACGGAGAGAAAGTCACTGCCTTGGGCACCCTCTGTCTTTATTTCTTTTACTCCATCTCTCATTCTCTCTATCTCTGTCCCTTCCCCCTTCCCCCTTTCATTCTTTTTCCTAGGGAATTGGGTGAAAGGCCGATGGAAAGGCTGGGTAGTGCTTTCACAGGCCTGTCTACTCGCATACTATTACCAGCTGAACTGCTGCCCCGATTCAGCATCTCAGCTGACCGCAGCTTTACTGTACCTCTAGCCTGACCTCCTCTCATTTACAATGCGGCTCAGGCCGGCCACTCAGACCGTAGGGAGATTTTACTGTAGCACTTTCGACTTGTAAAGGCATGAAGATATTAACGTGACAATGAAATGGAAGTAGCAACAGATCTTTTTTTCCCTGTTTTGTGACATACATTTGAGTGTAACTTGGTTACATGGTTCTGTGCATAGGTTGTTGATTTTAGATTTTGAGATGTGGGCGTTGCAGTCGAGCATGCCCGAGCATGCAGGACAGGGTTTAAGTGACTACATGTCACCAGAGAGAAGTTTTTTTTATTACCAGAAGGTCCAGTTATGATATGCTGACTTTAAGATATTCTAAAATGTAATATCGGTGTTTTCTATAAATCTGATTATAAAGGCAAATGTAAGAATTTTAGTTTCTGAATAAGTACCACACTTCTGTAAAATAATAATCATTAGATCAAAATGCACTGCAATTTAAGTCCAGAGTATTAATCAATGTTAGGGTATGCATGCAGTATATGTTCTATAAATCTCATCATAAGCATAGCCAGATTTTTCTATACTCCGTATGCTCAGGTTGCACATGTACCCTGAATTATTTTTATTAACTTTTTGTATTTATTTATTTAGTGCATGTGTCAAGGTCCTGGGTTCATGAAGGCTATCAAAACATGTCAAGTCAAGCTTTATTGTCATTCCGCTACATGTGTGGACATAAAGTGGAACGAAATGTTGTGCATCACAGGACCACGGTACTACATGAATACAGACATGCAACAATGGAGTAAAACAGTATAAACCTATACACAACTAACCTACAGATTTTGACTATACATGTGCTATATATAAAAATGGTTACCTATACATAAACAAAAAAATGCAAACTGTACAAATGCTTCGCAAATATTGTACATGTACAAAGAGAACATTGCGAATCAAGCAGCTGGCTGGGGAAGAGTGTAAAATAGTTTTAGTGCGTGAGCATGTAAACATACATATATTACTGAGTCTTTTGTGGGGTTATGTACACACAGTAGTGTGTGAAAGTGTCTAGTGCGAATAGAGGAGAGTGTGTTACTACAGGTAGCTTGTACAGGCCCACTCACCTGTGTGTAGCACACTTGGAATTGCACAAAAAGGTTTGACAGTTTTTTCTGTAATGTGGTAAGGTTGGGTTGGGGGGTGAGATGGTCCATGTTTCAGGAGGTAGGGGGTTTGTATGGGGTTTCAGAGAGGGGCGGGGTGAGTTGAGTTCAGGGCTCTCACAGCCTGGGGGAATAAGCTGTTGAGCAGTCTGGCGGAGCGGGCTCTGATGCTCCGGTACTGTCTTCCTGATGGTAGGAGCTGGAAGAGACTGTGGGAAGGATGGGTGGGGTCCTTCATGATACTATTGGCTTTGCTGGAGCATCGTGTAAGGAAAATATCCAGGATGGAGGGGAGAGGGGCACCGATGATTTTTGCAGTTGTGTTCACTGTCCGCTGGAGGGTTTTGCGGTCTGCTGCACTACAGTTCCCGTACCAGACAGTGATGCAGCTGGTCAGCACGCTCTCAATGGTTCCACTGTAGAAAGTGGTGAGGATGGGTGAAGGGAGACTTGCTCTTTTCTGCCGGTGGAGAAAGTGTAGGCGCTGTTGTGCCTTCTTGGAGAGTGACATGGTGTTGGTGATCCAGGTGAGATTCTCTGTGATGTGCACCCCCAGGAATTTAGTGCTGCTGACTCTCTCCACAGTTGAGCTGTCGATGGCCAGTCGGGGGTGGTCAATAGAGTTTCTCCTGAAATCGATCACAACCTCCTTTGTCTTCCCCACATTGAGGAACAAGTTGTTAGCACCATACCATTCAGCCAGCTGTGCCACTTCCTCTCTGTAGTGCGTTTCATCGTTGTTGCTGAGGAGACCTACCACTGATGTGTCATCGGCAAACTTGCTGATGTGGTCGGAGCTGAACTTCGCAGTGCAGTAGTGGGTCAGCAGCGTGAAGAGCAGCGGGCTGAGCACACAGCCCTGTGGGGCACCTGTGCTCAGTGTGGTAGTGCTCGAGGTGTTGTGGCTGACACTGACTGACCGAGGTCTTCCGGTTAGAAAGTCCAGGATCCAATTCATTTTAATTTGTTTAATTTGTTGATGAGCTGTTGTGGGATTATTGTGTTGAATGCTGACTGAGCTGTCGATGAACAGCATTCTAACATAGGAGTCTTTATTTTCTAGGTGGGTAAGAGCCAGGTAGAGAAAATTGCATCATCCGTAGAGCGGTTTGGGCAGTATGCAAACTGAATAGAATAGAATATGCTTTGAAAGGCTATGCTTTCAGCTGTATATATACGTGTAGGCCTAGAAGTATATAAGTTTGAGTCAAAACAAGTACATTGTGGGCTTTACAGTACATTCAATGCAATCTATTACTATGTGTGTTTCTTAGGAACTGAACCCATGACCTTGGTGTTGCCAGCACTGTGGTCTTCCAGTCGAGACAGGAAATTAAAAAGCAATTGTATCATTTTAAGATTTGATCTTCGTTACAATATTAAGAAGAATTCTGAATTAATGTTAAGTGTTTGTGAAACCATTTTTATGTAAATTGTACATTTATATATAGATTGTTCATTAAACTATTAGTAAAAACTAAATGTGTAAATAGTTCACAAAACTTATTTTACATAAATTGTTCAATGAAATAGCCTGATGGTATTTTGGAAACTATAGCTAAGTTTTTTATAAGAGATGTGGTAGAAAAACAAATCTTACCTTTTTGAAAACTGGTGTACTAACACACACACATGTTGTTTTTTATGGTTTATGGGGACTCTCCATTTTCAAAAAACTTAATTCTGTATAATTTATAAGCTTGTTTCCTCATGGGACCAAAAAATGTCCCCACAAGGTCGAGGATTTTGGATACTTCCATTTTTGTGGGGACATTTTGTCCCCATAACGTAGGTTATACATGAACCACACACAAACACAGACAGTTACTACTGTATAAACTGTACTGACTGACTGTACTCAATTCTTTGTGTAGTGTGTCTGGGCTCTTGGGTCTGCTGTTTTGATGTATTACAGACCAACAGAACAGCCCACTTATAACAACCCAGAAAACTCTGTTCAAAAGAAGCACCAGCAGTCCTACGAGAGAGAGACAAGGTGAAGAGATAGGGGGAGGGAAGCAGAGATTAATAAATGACTTTTCATTATTAAATGTGAAAGGGGGTTTTGAGCCCCTCTCTAATTATCTCTGCTCAGTTTGGAGCCCAAACTGGGGAATTTCAGCCAGGCCAATTAAATCTACCTGATTACCGTCTCTCATCAGCTGTGCCATTAGGATTTACACACTGAGTGTGTGAGGGCCAT
The DNA here is from genome assembly GCA_027422405.1 of Ptychobarbus kaznakovi. NCBI lineage: Eukaryota > Metazoa > Chordata > Actinopteri > Cypriniformes > Cyprinidae > Ptychobarbus > Ptychobarbus kaznakovi. Next base: position 14,725,908 of record CM049794.1, on the reverse strand, counting down.
AGTTAAACTTCTTAAAATCAAATCCTTCATTCCTCATGTAGCTATGCATGCCCTTAAAGGAATAGCTTAACTAAAAATGAAAACTCTCTCATTGTTTTCTCACCCTCTTGTTTTTCCAGACCTGTATGACTATGTATTTCTTCAGTGGAACACTAAAGGTGAAATTCTGGAGAATATTCTGGCCACTCTTTTAATATATTTAAAGTCCATTCCCAAGAAAGCAACATAATAGCACCATAAAAGTGATTTATAACAGTGTATTTCAACCTTTATTGTGCTTTTGCATAATTTTTGAGGCTCAAAATCTCCAATCTCCATTCATTCTAATTGAAAATTGAACAAGGGAAATAGCGACCAAATTTCTATTTTAGGTTCCATAGACAAAAGTAAGTCATACAGGTCTGTAACGAAATGAGGGAGAGTAAATGATGACAGAATGAAAAAAAATTTGGTGAAGGATATAGGCTTCTGTTTCATAAAACCCATAAGATTTGATAAGTCCATCATGTGTGAACGTTTCTGAGCACATGCTGAGTCTTGCTCAGGGATGCTACTCTTTCCAGGTGTCTGGAGTGAAGATTATCTGCTGTGTCAGGGGTACCAAGACAGTAAAGGACAAAGACAATAAGATAAACCTCTCTCTCTTTCTGACTTTCTTTCCTCCACCTTCTGTCATTCCAGCACAGAGTTGCTTTTACGTCCATCTGTCTCTCTCGCCTCTCGGCATCTTCATTCTGTCTTTGCACATTTACACCCATTTCAGATCCTCCCTTCTACCTCTCTCACTCTGCTGACCTGTTCCTTGCTCTCTTTTGGGTAGGGGACAGCTGTCACTGCTACAACGCAGGGGGTTTCGGCGGGGGGGGTTGTTGCTATGGCAATGCCAGGCCTTGTGCCGGCATGGGGAGCAGCTCGTGCCGCGTCTTAGCAGGATAATCCATTGTAATCCCATAGAGGGGAGTCCGACACACACATGCGTCCGCGCACACACTCCCTGCAGGGCGGCTGGGGAAGTAGAAGTGAAAGAATTAGCATCTGTTACTGCTCGTGCTCAGGTCAGCTCCGCTGAGCCTTTGGAGAAAGATAAACTACCGGGCCTCATGGAGAAAAAAACCCACTGCAGGTTCAAACCACCACGTACACGAGAAACAGTAAACGACTGTATGATCAGTCTAACTGTTCCTCTCAAATTCTCAAACTGTCTTATGAGTCATGTCACAATGATTGTATATACAAGATGAACAGCAACGCAATGTTGCCATTCTGTTAAGAAAATTCTGGATTTTTAAATGGGTTACTTACTGCTGGCAAGATGGGGTAATAAGAGTTCACTGTCTATTCAGTAGAAGGGACACATTTTATTTTAAATTGATGCTACATGACAGAGACATTACATATGCTGACAAATAAATGAGGATATCTGGGTGCAGGTAACACAAAAAAAGTACAAATTCTTCAATGTGTACAAATACTACCGAAAATTAGCCCGAAGCCTGAGCTTCCAAGTTGAGGGAATATTATTTAAAGGAATAATTTTACACAAAAATTGAAATTCTGCCATCGTTTATTTACCATAATGTCACTCCAATCCCTGAAGTGTGTTTTTTTTTCTCCATAGAGTGAATGTCAGTGGAGTCCAGCGTTATTTTGGACTCCATTGACTTTCATTGTCTGGACAAAAAACAGCTAAAACATTCTTCAAAATGCGTTTTTCACAGAAAATGTATATCATACTGGTTTTAAAATGGCATGAGGGTGAGTAAATGATGATCATTTTAATTTTGGGGTAAATTGCCTTTTAAAGAAGTCATTTTTTTAACTGACGTTATGGATATAATAATAATAATAATATATTTGACAGTCAGTTTTTATTGGTCATAATTAAGTTGTAATTGTGACTGTTGACTGTGCAGTTTAGTTTTGTGTACTGTTGATGAAGAGCAACCATAAACCGTCTGCTTCGGTAGAAATTTTTTTAGATTTTTTTTTTTTATGAGGCGACAGTCTCATAAAAACATTCCCATCATTCTCTGTACTAGATAATAGATTTACACTAATGAGCATCTTTTGATACTCTTTTTGGTAAAAACAATCCCTTCTTATCTTTTAAATAAAAAATAATTGAAAGAAATATGAAATATCTAAAGTGTCCATTTTATTCTGACCGAAGCCACTTTAATGCACATAATAATTATGACTTCCGAGCATCTGTAGAAATTTCTGCTCGTTCTGCCGTGTTTCTGCTCAGTTAAATCCAGCTCTTCGGAAACGAACAAGTGCCTGAACAGTCTGAACTCTAGAGTGGTTTTACCGGAGCAGAAAGTTTTAAGAAAGTATTTGTGAGTTTTAGCCTCCACACTGTGGTCATATCACTATAACATCCATAATATATTTTAGCACTTCTTTCTAATATACCTCATATGCACACTGTGGACATTCTTATCATATCACTATAGCTCTGTTCTTTGTCTGACATCCATAATATATACACTCTTAATTGCACATTTGTGTATTTGTTTGTTCTTTTTGATTTGTTTCTAATATACTGGTATGCTGGTATGCATATGCATGCACATTCAGTACGTTTTTGCATGGTGTGTTTTCATTTGGATGTGTGCGTGTGCATGTGTGAAACAGACATTCTTATGCGTGAATATATACATTTCCGTGTGGTTCGCTGTCCTCTGCATAAGCGTGCGCATTTAATGTATTGGGTGAAACAATTCTCTTAATTTATAAAGAGCTCTGTTCTTTGTCTGTAAAATAGTGTGTGTGATTAAATCATATTGATTAAAATGTTTGTGAATGAAACAGGGTATCATCCTTCTGCTCCCCTTTGTTTGTGGCAAATGGAATACAGCCCAAGTTTATATACCTCCTCAAGCCAACACAGACCAGGCACGCCATGTGAGCAGGAAACCACACACCCAGTAGTCTCATGGCCCCAAAATACTTTCAACACATTCTCATAAATTGACCGTTACACCCCCTTGAGCCCACCTTTGAGACTCCTCCGTTCTGCTTCTGCCTGCATAGGCAGAAACTGAAACGTGTGTATTTGTTTGTGAATGCTTTTTGATTTGTTAAAATGTTTTACAGGAAGTGTATAGATGATGTAGTGCATCTACCCCAACACTTAACAGCGATGGATACTTAAATGCTGGGCATCATAGCATTCAAAGCAGCCAAAGACAATACAAAAACAAATCTCCAAGAAGCATGCTTTTTAAAATACTTTTTTTTTTGACATGCATTAAAACCGGAAAAACATGGTCGAGGCGGATAACACCGCCCACACAGAGAGCGCACCCGCGGCTTCAGTTCCACTTCTCTGCTTGATCCTTCAAAGCCTAAAGCCGTGCATATCTGTGTGCATTTTACCATGTGTGTTGAAGCATGTGTACGTTTTTGCATGGTGTGTTTTGGCATGCTCATGCGTGCACATGTGTGCGTGTGCATGTGTGAAGGCCCACATGGTTATCTCTGTGCAGTAGTATTGGTTGGGCAACAACACCTAGCTCTATGATTCATGCTTACAGCAACACACAGCTAGTTGTTCTGATGTTGTAGAATTGAGCTACAGAGAGGATGAGCACCCTGAATGGTGAACCACCTCTCACTCAACTCGACAAGACCAAGGAGATACAGGAGACAGAGCAGAGAACACACACCCATTCCGTGTGGTTCGCTGTCCTCTACGCAGTGCTGAAGAAGGCACATCAGCGCCTCTTCTTCCTGAGCTGAGGAAGTTTGGAACGACAGAATCCTCAGATCCTTCTACACCTGCACTGTGCATCCTGCATGCACACCGCCTGGTTTGGAAACAGCACCGCTGGCAACCGCAGGGTGCAAATGCGAACTGCGCCCATTGTTTGAGCTGACATCTACACCAGGCGGTTACAAGGAAAGCCCGGAGGAATGAACCCACAAGTCTGCTTCTCTTCAGGGAATTCCGAACCCGCACTAGCCGATGAGGGACAGCTTTTCCCTCCATCAGGCTAATGAACATCAGTAGCGCACTTTATTACCGGACTACACGCACAAATCAATGCTATCACTGGACACCATCGCAGACCGGACTGCACAATCTGTTGAAACTATCTGTTGCACAACCATCTTGATTTCTGTTTATAATCTGTTGCACCTTCACATTATTACTGTATAAATATGTATAAATCGCTGTATTTGTAGATTAAATCATATTGATTAAAATGTGTAAATGTACTGCATAAATTGTTGTGTTTGTTTTTGTTTTTTTTGCACTGTCTGACGCTGAAGAAATCAGTGTTTAGGCATTAAAAGTGATTTGATTTGATAATCAAGTAGGCCAAAAAGTTTGATGTATGGTTCATTTTAATTAACAAGTTATTACAAACAGTGTGGAGAAGTGCATATTTCTTTGATTTGATAAGAATGAGATTTGAGTTCGCTGTTTTGAGTGGCCAATCAGCTTTTCTAATGCCCACGGAGAACTGAACTTAAATATACTGTACAAGTTCAGTTTCAAAACTTAGCATTCAGCTGACTCAGAAAGCATCCTAACTGAATACAATGTTGTAAGGGAATGATTTGAAACGCTTTACATAGGCATGAACACTGCACAGCCTGTGCGCCACAAAAAAAGTAATGCTACACTGGGGGAAAAATAATGTAGAGTTTCATTTGAAACAATTTTCACTCAGAAATTAAGTGAAAAGCAATTGAGCATTTTTCAAATACTTACAGTACTGTGAAATGGCAAGCAATATGTTGAATTACAAGTAAAATGTTCAATGTTCTTTGGAATGAAAAATCTTAATCCAATATTTTCTTGAAAAATCTTAATCCTAATATTCTTTGCTGTATTGACAACTTTGAAAAATCGTATTTTACAGTGGGAGAGGTCACATCCTTCAGACTGAAGTTTGTTAAACTTTGAACACACAAATTCACTGTGTTGACTGATATAAAGCTGCTTAATGTGGAAGTGACCTCTTGAGTAATCAGTTAGTAATCATGCATCCCTACACTATTGATAATGGACCACCTGTGTCTGCAACGTTTTGCTAATGTGACTGCACTTTAACTTACAAATGATTTCATTAGTTTGAAGTTAGCATGTTGCTAACAAGTAGCACAAATAACAAGTAAAACAGTACATTTTTAACTAGATTGAACCAGTATTGAATAAATTGCATGTTTATAAGCAAGATTTCACACAACTTGATCTTGGTGAATTTACAATTTGGTTATGACGTTGCATCTGCCTTGACCTGTGATTCCTTAGAATACAGTGAAAACAGTCTTGGTAGGTAGCTCACTTAATTTTGGAACATCACCACAGTGCGTGTGTATAAATGAAAACAGGATGTCTCAAAACGAGGGAGTAATGGTTATGTGCGTTCGTGGTTTTGTATACGTGTGTGTTAAGGAAGTATTTTATGATGAGTTTGTTGGTAGCTGGTGGCTGATGCAGCACTCTGCTCTTCCCGCCTGCTCTATGCCCCCACACCCCAGGGGAATCATGGGTAAAGCATTGATTGACTGTCTATAGACCATCCTCCCAACCTGACAGCAACTCAACGAGCCTGGTTTCAATCAGCATGTTTGTGTGAGTGCCCTTGTGCCTGTTAGACCCTTGCCCTCTTAAACACACACACTCCAGTGTTGTCCTGTCCCCAGTGCGCTAAATGCCCCAATGAATCACTGTGACATTCAGAGCAACTGGACCGCACTGTCAGCTCTCTCTCTTTCACTTCCAGTATCCAAGCTCCTGTTTTTTTTTTTTTAGAAGTGCAGAGAGGAGAGAAGAGGTGGTGCAAGAAGACAGGGTGGGTCTCTATTGTGCAGAAGTGGGAGAAAGAGGTCGAGGTGGAGGGATGGGGTGGAAGAAGAGTGAATTTCCCTCCTTTGCATCAGTTGTACTATAGATAGATAGATAGATAGATAGATAGAAACTATCCATCTATGAATACAACATTTGTGTGTATATATAGTCATATGTATTTAAGCTAATTATTCATTCAAATTTTTGTCTTCTAGCAAATGAGCAACATAGCAAGCTATTTATCATATAAATTCTATACAAATTATAATTATAGTTAATTTATTGTGTATTTATAAATATATTAAGTGCTGAGTGCTATGCTTTGCTGTTGGACAGTTTTCACCATGACAATCTCAGAAAAGTTGCACAGGTGTGTGATTTGTCATTGAAGCAACCCATCGACTGGTGCTAGTCTGAAGAGATGAGGGCGAGGAGGGAGAAGCTGTAAGAAATGTGTTAGGTAGGTGTGTGGTGAAGGAGATTCTGTTAGACTGCAGTGGGAGGAGCAAACCAATTGGAGGTCATCCGCATGAATTAAAAAAAGTCAATTACTGTGCAAGAAAAGAGCCGGTCATCTCTCAGTCCCTCCTGCTTGCTGCCTCTCTGTTTAGATGCCCTGTGCATATGTGTGGGGGGTTCAAAACGTACACCGTCTATCCTCTCAGCCAATCAGCGCACGGACAGCATCTCTTGATGAAATGTTTGTGTTATTGTGACTCCTCCAGGCCCTGCTGTGTAGACTGGATCATTACGCCTGATTGGTCTTTACTGAGATTCTGAGACAGGAAGCACAGCGGTGCTATCGACTGTTGTGCCTGCACCCCTCTGCGTGTCTGTGTGTCACATGCAAACACACACACCTGCTAGAGTAAATGCGGCAATAAACTTAGCGACAATCACTCGGCCCACTGTTTTGTTTCCTCTGAGATGTAGATTTTTTTACAGTTAACATTGAATAGAAGTAGAATGAGTTTTTAAAACAAACTTTACATGAAATATATAAGATGTTTTAAACTCACCCTGAACTATTGTATTTATAGGATGGGTAGAATTTGAGTCTAAAAGCAGGATGGATGGATGAAGTTCAGACACAATCGGCTTGTCTGTTTGGCTTTTACTCTCGATGATTAAAAGGGGAACTCTCTCTGCAGGAGTGAACTGGACCGGGGCCAGTTGAGTGACACGAGCCAGGGCTAATCATATTTCACGCTTGTCATGCGGTTAAGAGGTTTTATTGGCTGTCATTATTCGCATTGAATGAGAAAGGAGAGCTTCAGGAAGCTGCCACCTGCTTTTAGGGATTCATATTGTGTTAAAGAGGTTATCAAACTCCCTTCCACTGGCCTTGCTATAAAGCACAAGGGTCTGAATATTATACTACTATGATAAAGCATCTCCCATCAGTCCAGTTATCTCAGAGATTAATTCTGTGTGGACAGCTAATGCTCCAAAGTGACACTGCCCAGTTTATTTTTTTCAGTTTGAGCAATATTTTAACCTATACTATGCTTTTCTACTTGGTTATTATCAGGTTTTTAACATCTGATGAATGTCAAAATTTGGTGGGTTTTTGTAGAAAGTCATTTATTGTATTGTTTGCATACATTACTAAACTCATTTTCATGTTATGAATGATCAAAACATAAGCATAAAACATAAATTGAATGGCATAATATTGCTTTATAAGTATTAATATTATTCATAATTATCATCGAATAAACTACCGTTTGGGTTAATAAGGATGCATGTATAGACATCTATAATATTACAAAAATATTATGAAATTGCTATTCATCAAAGAATCCTGAAAAACATTTTTATCATATTTTCCGCAAGTAAGCAGCACAGCTGTTTTCAACCTTGATTATAAAAATATTTTTTTCTGGAGCATCAAATCAGCAAATTAGAATAACTTCTGAAGGATTATGTGACACTAAAGACTGGAGTAATTATGCTGAAAATTCAACTTTGCATCACAGGAATAAATTGACAGTATATTAAAATATAAACAATTATTTTACATTGTAATAATATTTCACTATTTTCAAAAACCGATTATATGAGATCGTATGAGACTTTGCAAAAAATATATCATAGAAGTACTTAAACATTCTTTAAAATATCTCAAGTCACTCACTGTTGACAAGTGGCAAAAAGTGAATATTGGAGCCTGTGTGCACATCAGGAAGATCGTACCTTAGTGCCAGTGTAACTACCAACCATTTGCAAGCTGCTCGAAACATACCCGAGAGAAACGCAGCGGCAGCCTCGGCCCAGCATCTGCCCTTCAAAAGCCTGACTGCTGCAGCCGTTTCCTGAGCAGAGGCAAGCAAATAGTGTATTCAGCACATCACGGTGCATAAGAGACACATCCACCGCAGCGCCCGCGTGCACACTCACACATTTTATGGACATTACACTGGGAGCTCTCTCATCTGTCATTCAAACACCTTTCCTGAAAGACCAGTGAAGGAGGGAATGGCAGGAAAAACTATGAGAGTGTATGTGTGAACGCTTTAGAGCTTTTTAGCAGAGCTGGCAGGCATTAGTCCGGCCTTCCTCTCCCTGCATGAATACTCTTTATACTCCAATAAATATGCGACTGTCTCTGCCACGCTCATCCCTACACACATTCAATGTCTCTTTTTCTGCCTCACTCTCGGGCTTATTCTTCCATCCCTCTTTCTTTCAGCCCCTCTGCCGATCCATAACACCCAGCTTTCTTTTATCTTCCTCCTTCTCACATCCTCTCATCCAGTGTCCTCCACTGATAATTTCACCATCCCCCATCCTCCTCTCCCTTCCTCCATCGATGTTCAGTGCCCCTGACTCTGACCTGCTTCCCGCTGCCCTCGTCCCCTAACTCACTCCGCATCACCCCCTCCCTCTTTTCATCCAATCACCATCCCTCCTTCTCCAACCGGCCTGCGCCCTCTCCTCTTCATCCAATTCCTCCTGTCTTTTCTCTTTTTCTTCCCTCTATCTCTGTTTTTCCTGTTGGCACTGTAAACTGACCCCAATTCTGCCCTCGCTGTTGTTTACCCCTATAGCTTTGTGTAGGCATTACAACTGTACACGCACATCTTTTTTATTGTTTTCTTATTTTCACAGTTCTTTATATCTAGATTTGCCGTATTAGTTTGCTGAGCTATGTGTTTGTATGTGTATATTTTTTGGTCAGTCAGTCATGTTTTATTATTTGTAAATTCAAATTAAATGAAAATGTATTATAGCTTATATTTATATTAAATGCAGTTAATCGAACTTACACTGATTTTTGACCCACTTAAGTACATATTTATGTAATCTCATAATTCTATCATCTTTGAAATAAAGTTAAAGTGCCCAAATGTGCTGACAAGCATTTTTAGTCAAATGTACTTTCATGTCATTTCTATTGAAACTTGCACTGTCTGCCATGAGTAGAAAATATTTGTAATTGCACCATTTATAATGAAGTTGCTATTTAATACATTTAAAATATATTAACTGAATATTAATATATATTAATATTATATTAACACATCGAATAGCACACTACAATTAAAATTATTATAAAGTACATAAGGATAAATATAGTTTTAATATAAAACTTTTAATTTGCAATTATTACAAAAAGCACTTGTGTGTTAAGAAACAGTCATGAAAGTTTGCTCTCTTTAAGTAGCCTTTTATTTTATTAATATTATATTATCTGAAAGCAAAGTGTTTTTTTATATACTTGATTTAAAGTGCACTACAAATACTCATTCAATTCAGTATAGCACACTTTTGAAAAAAAATGAATGGCAACAAATGAGATGCTCATGTCATTTCTGAAAGGAACACTTCTTTTTCTCAAAACTCACAAAATGTATTGCACTTGTATATCTGGGTTGTGTGTTTAAGCACAGGGGTGTATGTTTCTGTGTGTCTGGGTGTGTGTGGTGCTTTATTCAGCTCTGCTGTGGTAAAGATTTCCATACATCCAGCTCATCGAACTGGACAGTACCGAACACCACATACATCGATGTAAAATACTTTCTTCTGTTCCAGTATTACTATAAGTAAACTGTTCATTGCTTCATTGCCCTACGCCCTCTTGCTCTACGGCACTTTCAACATTGTTTTGTTTGTTTGGGAACCAAAACTTCTAGCAGCTCAACTATGCTTTGGGGCAGAATTGCCTGCTTAAACTGGGAATATTTTGGAAATTGAAAATTAGTTTGGGAAATTGTGATTTATTTTAGAGCTAGAATTGACATGCTGCACCTTTTAAGAATAGAATAATCAAACTGTATGTTGTTGGTACAGTACAGTGTTTTGTCTTTTGGAAAACTAATTTTTCGCTGTGTGTTGTGTATGTTTTAGATGATTCATCTTCTGAAAGTGGCAGTGGTAATGGCATTCGCACACTGACTCCTCCCTCGGTTGGTGCAGCCGGAGTGAGTGACAGTACGGGGACAGGACCCGGATCGGGTGCGTACGCTGAGGTTAACGGAAACAGTACCGCAGCACCACTCGACTTCAGCACGACTTCCTCGCCCTCGTCCTCAGAGGACCAGCAACCAGTCAACCTCAGCGACAGACTGAGTCAGACCCTGCCTAGTGCTGCTGCCATGCTGGCGACCTTTAACCCTGAGCACCCAGAGGAGCTGCGCAGAAAATACGCCAAATCCTCAGAGCTACGCCTTGACCGAGATAACAGGGACTATAGTAACAAGGTATATATAATAATTTAGGACCATACAAATACTGAACGCTACCTACAATTGTCATAAAACCAAAATTTCAGTAGTCGATGCAAGTAGCAATAAAATTTCACTGGTATCGTAAAAAAAATGTATCAACTTGGAAATGAAGTACCTGACTTTACAACATACTTATTGGCTAATCTTGCTACTGGTAATGCCTGTAGATTTTTCCTTCACCCTTGTACACAACAGATTCATTTGTTTTGAGCGTACAATGCGAGTTGATCCCACAGATGCAAGGCTCTCAATCAAACCTCATTCATTCAGTTAGCTAGCGTAGCACAGGAGCGTTTTTCATTCAGACTGATGCAGAGAGGTTGGAACAATATGCCGAGCAAGGTCTGAATAGAAACTTTCATTTCATTCCTCTTTTCCATGGTCAGCCTCTGTTGCTTCCCGTGTCCTTTTTAATTGTATTGTCTTTGTGAAAATAAGAGCGCAAAACTATCTTTCAAATGAACTGATTCAGGATCTCAAATGCAGCCCAAGACTCTCGGTACCGAGCATGTCTGAATAACACTGTTAGACCTTGAAGACGTGGTTTTCATTAGCCGAAGCGCCGTCGGTGGCCATGAATGGCATTATTGGTAGACTTCATCTTTTTTATATATCTTTCAGTCCGTGTCCTCCTTTGAAAGTCTTTTCTGATTGTCAATAAGCTCTTGCAGACAGAAGGCTTACCTTGGTTTCTTTGTGTTTTTGCAGTCTCCTCAATACAGTTCAGGCAGCTATGATTCAATAAAGATGGAGATATGCCCTGAAGATCTGACTGTTGGTCGGCCTCAGGCGGCTGACGATGACGACGATGACCATGATGACCACGACGATAACGATAAGATCAATGATGTGGAAGGAGTGGATCCAGAGAGGTTGAAGGCTTTTAATGTGAGTATAAGTATATTCGACTCATGATTTTATACTTCATAAAAAGAGCTGTTAAGCATGTGGTCAAGCTAGAATTCCTCAATGCATGTTTATGAGTGGATTTCACTCACACCTCATACTTAGGTGAAGTAACTCATTTCTCTCTCTTTTTCTAGATGTTTGTGCGTCTCTTTGTGGATGAGAACCTGGACCGTATGGTGCCAATCTCTAAACAGCCTAAAGAGAAGATCCAGGCCATTATTGAGTCCTGCAGCCGTCAGTTCCCAGAGTTCCAGGAACGCGCTCGCAAACGCATTCGTACCTACCTCAAATCCTGCCGCCGTATGAAGAAGAACGGCATGGAGGTACACGCTGATGCATTGAGCCCCTTCTGCTTTTTGTGACGGTTAGATGACTTATATTGCCCCCTGGTGGTCAACACAGTACAGATGCTGAGAAGCTCTAAAATTAAAATGACTGTAAATTACACATTGTACAATCTAACACATTGTAAAGTGTAAAGCTGAAATTCAGAGAAGGGAATTTGTCCAAAACAAGTTTTGCTACAAAGCAGAAATTATTACATAACTAATTTAGACAATTTTGTAAATGTATTCGTTGATATGCAGATTAATATTTTAAGTTCAAAACTGTCAAAACTATTAACAATGTTTCTATATAAGACAAGATGTCCACCAAGTAATTTTTAACTATATATATATTTTTTTTTTTTTTTACTTTATTTAGCGAGGACAGAGTAAATTGATTAAAAGTGACAGTAAAGACTTTTATAATTTTACAAAAAATTTCTGTTTCAATGGCTCTTTCTTTTCAATTTGATGAAGAATCTTGGGGGGAAAATTATCAGTTTTCACAAACATATCAAGCACCACAACTGCTTTCAACATTTATGACAATAAGAACTATTTCTTAAACATCAAATCAACATGTTAGAATGATTTCTGAAGGATCATGTGAACTGAAGACTGTAGTAATGATGCTGAAAATTCAGCTTTGACATCACAGGAATGAATTACATTTGAAAATAATTCAAATAGAAAACCGTTATTTTAATAATATTTGATAATATTACTGTTTTTGATTGAATATATGGAGCCTTAGTGGGCACGCGAGACTTCTTTCAAAAACATAAAAAAATTGAATGGCTGTGTATGACATATTACATATCAAATGCTATTCTGAGAAATGAAGTGTTCTTTCACCATGACCCATAACATTTGTCCATAATAGTTCATATATTAAATGTACTGTGTGTGTATTACCAGACTCGACCCACGCCACCCCACCTGACCTCAGCCATAGCTGAGAATATTCTAGCAGCCGCCTGTGAGAGTGAATCACGCAAAGCTGCCAAAAGAATGCGCATGGATGTCTACCAGGCACACGTAAGTATGCTTGTGAAACGGTCTTGGTGTCTCTGTTTATTTTAAAACCAAGTTAGCCTGATACATATATTCTCATCTCTCTTTCAGGATGAGCCGTTATCTCTGGATAAGCCGGTCTCGCTGACCCACTCTGCATATTCCCTTGCTGCCACAGCCTACTCCCAGGACCAGCTATACACTAATGGAGGCCTCAACTACAGTTATCGCGGTTTTGGTGGACTGTGTGCCAGCATGCAACACCCCGTGTCCCTGACAACAGCTACCGCCCAGACAAACGGTAAGAGAGGAAGCTGGCAGCATCCTAACTGAAGTTTGAACTTGATGCTTCAAACTGAAATCATATTGTTTTCTTCCCCTCCATAACTACTGTTTTATTAAATAACTCATTGTTTACATACTGAATTTTGGTTAATTAATTTAAATATATGGACATTCCCAGTTTCTATTAATAACTTAATACAATTAATAAATCATATACGTGAAGTTATGTTAATATTATATTATGTAGAGGGTTGGTAAATATCGTGTTGGACAGTGGGGGGGCTTTGAGTCAAAAACACTTCTTTACAATAATGTCTAAGTAGACAGCTAACTATGTATTTGACATATCTACTGGGGCTGGGTGATATTGAAGATTTCACAATTCTGTTTTATTCAATTTAATGTGGACATATTTCATATACAGGAAACCTTTAAACTTGGTGAACTAGAAACAAATTCATTTTAAAATGTAACAGCTGGGCCCAAATGCAGTGCAATTGCTATATACAGTATTCAATGTATATATAATCAATATAACCAAAAACTGCTGCTGAAGTAAACTTAAATTACATTTCTCGTGTAAAACTGATTATTTTTATGTTTAAAGTTATTAAATCTTTTTGAATTAATTAAAGGACTGAGTCATTTGTTCGTGAATCAGGCTGCACTGCATGTTTCTGAGTCACTAAAAAGAACTGGTTTAAAATGTTAATCATGCTGTATGTGATTGCGTGCAGCCCACAAGAGTGTGCCATTATTTTCTGGTACACACTTATTTGTAACGGACTTCATTCATATGGCACTGTTGATTGGAGTATAGCAATAGAGCAATTTTTATCCTCTCCCAAAAGCTACCATGTCTGTGTATTTAGTTGTTTTTATGTCTGTAATTATATTTTTGTCCTCTCCATTCAGGGCCTACCGATCTCAGTATGAAGTCTCTGGCCTCAAATTCATCCTCGTCAAGCTCCAGTAGTCTCGCCAGGAATGGAGGAGGAGGCGGGGCTTCAGCTCAGCTCAGCCATACAGAAGTGGCGGCAGTGCGTCAGCTGATCGCGGGATACCGTGAGTCAGCGGCCTTCCTGCTACGATCGGCAGATGAGCTGGAGAACCTCATACTACAACAGAACTGAACCGATTCTCAACACTCTCTGTCTAAACTCATACCCTCGTCCCTCACCTGATCCTCGTCACTGAGGAAAACCATCTGGCTCTTAAAGATGTTAGAAGAGAGAGAAAACACAGCTTCATAAAGCTTTTGCTTTCATATCATTTCAACGAGAACGTCCGAGAGATGGAGCTGAATCTCTGAAGGACACTGCGGTGCAGAAGCGGACGGTTCGATGCGTCCTCCACATACTGCTCCCGCATTTTATGCCTTCTCCACAGCCTCCCTCTGTTAAACCGCCATTCGTTCCCTGCTGAGAGCCATCGATTTCTGATTTTCTTTGTTTTGAGCTACTTCAAAGGAGGAATTACGGCACGCCAATCCTCCAGACGGCACTAACTAAATGAAGACACTTGATTTGGAGGTGTAATGGAAAGAAAGAAGATAAAAAGAGCAAAGAAGAAAACTAATAGACCTTTGTATTTGCTGTAAATAAGCACTCGCTGTGTCCTGAAGCACTTTTCCATTCGTTCTGACCTCTGAATCGTTAATTTATGCATATAGATACACAGGTGGAAGCTCACCTGGAAATACCTCAGCCTGTCTGTCCTGCTCTCTCTCCCAGCGTTCCCCTCTCTGTGTGTGGGAGAAGAAAATGATCACCTGTCCGTCCTCGACTTCACAGTCCACTGATTTGGGCATCGAAAGCAGAGAGTGGGAGTGAATTTGTTTCTGTAATTGAACTGCTGTTTTTCTTTTCCACCTCCTCCAAATGTGTTGTACTGTATATATTCCGATCCATTTCAAGGTATTGATGGCAAAATTACACTGGACTTGTTTTGGGAATGGACCTTTCCTGATGCATTTAAACACTTTGGTCTCACAGATGCCAACTCTCTTTGTTTCCTCTGTACGGGTCACCCTCTGTTCTCCTCTTCTCTATGTGTCCTTCCATTTCTCCTGTACGTCCTCTCTCCTCCTCCACCTTATTATTCTGCTTTGGTCGGAGAGGAAGGATCTGGAATGGAAGCTTGTTAGTCTTTTATCTGTTGACTTTTCTAAATGGCCATTAATCCACTCTGCTGCTATGGACTCCAACGTAACGTAACGCCACAGACCTGAAACCTCAAGCCTCCCAAACAACCAGAGCACCTCAAGGCGAAAAAAAAGACAGAAATGGAAGCCAAATCCAAAAGAACTGCCGTTTTGCATTCTGGTCGAGAGTGTTTGATTTAATACTGAGGGCTGCTTGTGTTTGCTTTTGTTTGATTTGTTCTAAAAGCGCGGTGTGTGATTAAATCTCGAGATCAACTGGGATCAAATCGTCTTTGGCACAAGACCTTGGCGCGCACACAAACACGAACACACGAACAGACACGCTAAAGGGTCTTTAGTGAACTGAATATTTAACAGGAGAGGTTTAAACATGTGTAGGTAGTGAGGTAGATTTGTTTAGGGACTGGCAGTAATGTCACTGTAATTTGCTCCGTTTGCACACAGAGGCAGCGCTAATCTGTGATTGAGGAGCTCGGCGGCTCCGTGTTGCACTGCTAGTGGGGGATGGAGAAAGAATATCGCAATGCAGAAGATAATCAAACGCATTTCTGGCCCTAAAGGAGACAGACTAATACAGAGAGGCTACCATGACCCCTGCTGAGGAGCCTTCAGGATCATTACATTCACAATCACATGACCGGGACCTACTTATGATTGAAAGCCATGATGATGACAAGAGACTACACTGCCCTCTTAAGACAAATCTGTGTGCAATTCTGACAGCCCTGCTCAAAACACAGTAGTGGACATGTAGAAGTAATGATTTCTTGATGTGTTATATTTACGGTAGGCCTTCACAGTCCAGCCTCCTACTTCAATATTGAGTTGTTGATTAGAATTGCTATAGACGTGAAGACATATGCAAAATTGACAGCGTGAAGCCTCTCCTAATCACTAAAGGGTCCTTGACCTCTCTCATCTGTAACTGTCTAACCTATTTCTTTTATTTAAGGAGAGAATGAACAGTAATAAGGAACTAAGGGGAGATATATAAATATGTAATAATTTCAACTTTAAAATTGTTTGAATATTTTTACATATTTAAAAATTTTACATTTCCTAAGTTGAACACCAAAATAAATAAAATAAGAAACCTTAATGCATCCTTAAATTAAATATTTGGTTCATTACAAATTCAGTCATTTAAAATTGCAATTATGTACAGTTTACAGTAAAAAATACTGTATGTATAACAAATTAAATGTAATATTTTTTGTATTATTCAATTGACAAATTAGAAGTACAAACCACTGAGAAAAAAAATTACTTTGTAAGTTTTATTTGCATAATGCTAATTAAAATAGGGGATAAATATGCTGAAATCATACAACAAAAATTAACTGAAAAAATGCAAAAACAAAACAGTTTCCCCAAACTAAAATTTCTGATTTTTTCTTGTGATTTTTGAAATTTGACCTAGACATGTTTCTGTCAAATATGACCTGCGCTTTCATTGGGTTTGATTTGAAAAACAAGTCCTCTCTTCTTATTTTCTATGCCATTTCTGTTCATCTCTCTCGGTCTCGCCTGCTTTTCTTTTCCATGTAGTCCGCAGTAGACACAGATGTTGAGAGGTCAGGTAATAGAGAATTCTAGCTGCTGTCTCGGTCATCTGTCTTTCTCTCGTTGAGGTCTGATATGGGTCCCACTGCCGTCGAACGCTGCTGAATATACACCAACCTCACATGCCACTGAGCTCTTCTATGGATTTCTAAAACCGTACAATGAAGATGGATCTGCAAACCGCATCTGTGTGGAAAGAAGCTGAAAAAGCGAAGCGTTCATCTGTTCATAAGGTGTTTCTTCTCTCCAGTTCACTCAAGGACAGCTACTGAAAAACAAACTGTAAAACAAGGCAAACGACAATCTTGAAAAAGGTGTAACTAGTTCACAGTTTTGTCTCCATGCTCTGTGTTCCGTGTGCGGTCGTACAGCGCAGTGTGTCCCGGGAGAGTGAGGGGTATTTTAGCCATAATCAGAGCATCTCTCACTCTCGGATCCGAGTTCTCACGCTAGCCGCTGAGGAAAACCTTTTTATCTGATTCCTATTTTTATTATAATTATCTCGATTACTATTATTTTGTAATTCTTTTTGTATCGCAAGTGGTCTTTTCAGAACTGTTTTGTACCGACATCACATGTGAAGTTTGTCCTGTATGCCTATAACATTCCAAACGAGGATGTCAACATGCCAAGCAGCCAGCCAAACCACGGTCACATCGGATTGCAGATACGCACACCGAGGGCAAAATCAATCCCACGCCACACAGGCTTTAAAGGGTTAGTTACGTCGAGAGCCTGATTCCCCTTGTGCCACAAACCCCAAAGAACTGTTATCTCTGTACTGTATGACCGAGATGTTTGGGAAACTGTTTTCTGATTAGTCATGCGCCGTGCCTTTAAAGGGGCTTAACCGTACTGATTGTCATATATATATATATATATATATATATGTCCCTTTATTGTATTAGAAACCCCTTCAGCTCTCCATATCTGCTGTCATATGGTACCTCAGAGCCCCTTCAAGGTGTATTTTTTGTTCAATCAGCACCGCACTCTACTGTGATATTAACAGGCCAACTGTCATGAAGACATCGCACACAAACACATTGACGGTCCTATATGGGTTCAGGCTTTGCATTCAGGTGTGACACTGGTTATGGTTGCTGCTAAACTACACAACTTAAGAAAAATGCTCTGGTTTGATCACATGTATAGCTCTGGAAACAAAAGAAGAAAAAAAACAACTTGACTTTTATTTTTCTACCACAGTGGTGTACAGCTGTATTTAAGTTCATGTGGTTCCCTGATTTAGTCTGTTCTCTTGTTTAATTTGTTGGTGCTTTGGAACTTTACCATCGCGTCTCGTTTTCTCCTGATTTCTCTTGTATAAGGAGCTGCTGACGTCGGCGCTGGTTTTGATATGTACCTAATACCAATGTGAAACCGTCTCTTTCCTTCTCATTTTGGACTCAGTGGAAGTGTGATGTTTACATGTACAGATTTTTGAGATTCTCTTTCTTTTTTGTTGTTGTTTTTAATTCAAATGCTTTCCCTTCTTCTGTTCAGGCACTGCTTAATTTGATCTGATTCCTTTATAGTGAAGGGAAATGGGACTTGCAGCAATTTTCCATGCATTTACAGTAAGACAAGACCGTGTTTTTGTCTGGGAGACCCCAATCACTTTCTTTAACTGCTATCAGCAGATATACAAAATGAAGAAGGCTTGTTGTAAATTAATCTTTTCCTCTGACCATTAGGGACAACACGGCCGTCTGTTCCTTAATGCTTAAAAGCCATTATCACACCCTTCGTCGGGTGCAGACACCAAGTATTAGAGTACAAGAACAGCAGTGTGAAAACCTCAGGTAAATGATTGCTGTTTTATATTTGAAAAAGAAGTCCTATCGGCAACCCATTTCCCACTTTAATACCATAATATATACGAAATAAATCTTTTTTTATATTTATTGTGTTATATATATATATATGACAGTGAATACTTTTTCAGTACATGTGGCTAAATATTTGAATTCTTTAGAAAAGTGTTGATACATACATATGTGAAGAAACTGAAAGATTGAATGAAAATGAAAAAAAATCGATTTTTGTTGTTTAATGCAAACAGCATGGGCGGCTCCTATCATATCACTTTCATTAATAAAAACCAATGATTTGAGATGAAGCTTTCTCCAGTGGGATGTCACTGTTAAAATCTCACTGACATGATATTGTGACTTTTGTTTCTCCCGAGCTGTACGTCACAAAGCTAAATATACTAATAAAACAGTGTGCTATATCAAACCCGGCAGCTGTATTTCTTTTCTTCTCCCTAAGGAAAAATTATTTTGAATCCGCATTAATGTATTTGTGTTTGTGTGGGTCAGGTTTTGCTAACTAAGTAAAACCTGAAACTGCTTACGTTGGTCCTCATAATGAGAACTTAATCGGTAGTTCTCCATCTCGTTGATCCCCCATGGTCCACGACCAGAGATGGGCACAAATACATCAAAATGTATTTAAAATAAAAAATACTGTGTGGAAAAATGTATTTAAATACAAATACAGTATTTTGAAAATACACAAAATACATTTGAAATTGGCCACCCAGTGACGTAACACTATTTAGCCCTGTTTACACCAAGAACCATAACTATAAAGATAATTATATTAGTGTATTTTAAGTATACAACGCAGTTGTGTCATCTGTCACTAAATGCTCAAGCACTTTAAAGCAGAAATGATTCCGATTGGCTGTCAATGTTTTTATCATAATTTTTTGTGCTGTTATGGTTATAGTTGTGGTGTGCTATCTTCTATTCACTTAGATTTAGGATGTACTCGCACTAGGGGATCTGATCCGTGCTTGAGAACGATTTGACCCCCAAAGTCCAGATCATTTCACAAGTGTGACTGCTCTGTACCGTGTCCAGTGCGGTTCGTTTAACTATGCCCTGGCCCGCTTGAAGAGATGGCGTGCATGTGTGACTGCTTACCGCGCTGGAGCATGGAACAGTTAAAGGTGGGGGGTATGTCAATTTTCAAAAACACTTTAGAAAACTGAGCCGGGGCCAAGTACCTAAACAAACTTGTAGCCAATCAGCAGTAAGGGGTGTGTCTACTCATGATGTGGAGGAGAGAGCGTTCAGTGAACAGCCGAGTGACCGAAAGAGATGCGGATAAAAACAAAAGCAGAAAATGTCTGCGGAAAGATAAGGCAAGAAGTAGGACCCGTGTAAATATCGGATCAGCTTTCCAGCGCTGGAGAGAACTCAAGGAGCGGAAGGCCTGCGATCGGATGCCAAGTTATATCAAAAATATTTATAACTACTTGGATATGACACTTTTCAATTAATTTAATTAGAGTATATTTAGATGTACAATGGGTCTGGTTCTCATCTTATTGATGAACATGTGTTGTAGTTTGTGAGTAAAGCTGCAAGTTCAACCATGAATTTATTTTTTTTCTTCTTTATTATTAACATTATTGTTATATTTGTCTTGGGGTACACACACACACAGAAAGCTGCTTATTACTCATTTATACATGTTTATGTATCGCTCTGACGTGTCAGTATCTCCTGCCCACTAGAAGCTCCACAGATATATTTGCATACCATGATGATGATAAACAATATAGAAAAGTTCAATCGATTTACACTTTATATCATCGTCGACATTCATATTGTCATATCGCCATAGCAAACAGTAATGATTAAAGTTTAATAAACACATTTGACTAGCTAGTTGATAAAACAAAAATCTGACCAAAAACACCTAACAAGACTGGCTAATGCTAATGCTATGTCCCCCCTTGCTAGGTCTTTTTTTTACCTGCTGCTTTTTTCCCCCACAAAAGCAATAATGTTAAAGTCATGCACATAGTAGTGCAATAACCATTTCAAGCATTGTGTATGGTTTATACACCTCAAAACAGCATGTATTTAACTGAAAATCCAGAATCATCAACAAGCCAACCATAAAGATAGCACTGTGAATGATGATATAGTTGTCAACAGATGGGATGCTACATTTTATTCAAAATGATTTTGGCTTTAATAAGATTTTCCCAGGAAAACATGAAAGTGGCATGTTTGAGCTAGTTGATACAGGAAACCAGCAGTCTAATAAAGAGGTTGATTGGCAAAAAGTATTTTATGTATTTTTTTGAAAATACTAAGATTAAATTTATTTAATTACAAACTACATTTGATTTTTTTCAAAGGTATCAAAATAGAAAATAGTATTTTGTGTTTCAAATATGTATTTTAAATACTGTCCATCCCTATCCACGACAATATTCAAATACTGAGCCATTTCCTCTTGCGCTAGTTGTCGGTTTATTTAGGCGTCTTGATTTGTATTATTATGGCCCACTTGGAAGGCTTTTAAACAACGCTTGTGTGGTTCAGAAACGCAGGGATAGGGTTTAAGCACTGGCCTAGTTTGGAGGGATTGAGTAAATTATATTGCATAGCCTATAATAAAAGGTATTGTTTACTATTACTCGCCTGATATGAGGGTTGGGTAATTTATATTGCATATTGTAAAATATAGTATTTACTTGTATGTTATATAGCCTATGTGATGTATATAATTTCAATCTTTGATTTGACCTTACTCAGTCAATATTAAAGACATAAATGTTATATTTTCACAGTATGTTATTTACCTCATGCAGGATGATTTTATGTAGAAAACAGTAAATCAGAAAAGAAAAGACTTGCTGGTGTTTTCACAGCCAGGATCACATAGCCTCTATATCCCAGTTAAGCCAATGTACATTAGAGCAAAATGAGTCGCATCGAGGTGGCAATTTTAGTGTTTACTGTACAAAGACGTTTTAATGAGGCTCAGATAAGATTCGACCTAATTATATTTATTTACACAGAAATCACGGGCGCGGGAAACACTGTATCACGCGGACACGCGCTCAGACCGTCTACCTGACTTCCTGTCATACTAAAGTTTTTTGAACAGCTCTATTGTAGAATCTACTTCCTCATTTAATATTACGCCAACATATCTAGCGAGTGATTTATTGCTAATATACATTTCCAGTAGCCTAACCTCGTTAGCCTATACTTTTTAAATTACAGAAACCTAGAAGTCATTCAGCAACTATAGCTCAGAATACCCTAAATAAACAGAAAATCATTAAAGGGCTGCCCAAAATAATATTAAAAATCGATATAAACGCCAGTGTGTGACGTCACAGCTCATGCGCGGTTTAAACCACTGGTTTAGTAGGCTAACTATAGCCCAATTAGCACAACAATTTAAAACAATAAGGCGATATAAACTGGAAGTCCCCGTGTATAATAATAAACGTGTGCATATGTGTATGTGCGCGTGTTAAAAAAATAGGCCAGAATAGTAAGATATTTTTTCAACTGCTTATTCACTTGATATGCACGCAAATGAGCGTGCACACATTTTAATAAACGCAAACATTTGCGGAGATGTAAGTATTTTATGATTAGAGGCGAATCTAAAAATAAACAAATAATGGTTTCCAGCTCCAAGTGTGCGCTTGCCTAGTGAACAGATGATCGCACTACAGGAGAAACGCTCGCTCGCAGCCAAGTCCACACACTGCGAAGCGTTTTGCTCCGGAGCGGAGAGCCACCAATGCTGCGGCGCACTGCACCGGTCATTATCAGAGAACAGGGGCGTCGTGGATACTAGATTTAGATGAAAAGAGGATGTTCTTCAAGGTACTTCAACCACAACATCCTCTCCTCGTCTTAAGGTCTCACTGAACTATCCAGCATGTATTTTTCGCATACCTCTGTGATCCATCCCGAAACAGAACCGGTTTCACCTGATCCTCCGCTATGATCGCGGCCAGCGCGTTTGCTCAACAAAAGGGATTCCGGTATAGAATCGCGGAAGGTCGGTCACCATTGGTGAGGGACCCACACGCCGCTTTTATTTTCAATTTCTTCAACCGTTTCGCTTGGTGGACAGCTGCCAAATATTCTGGCTACGCTGGAGTCCGTAGAAAGCGAGGGCTGGGATGGAGAAGTGTTGTCGCAGCTGTATGCCCTGTCTGAAGACGCTGTGGGATTGCATATGGCCCGAGTTTTTCTATCCGAGCATGGTTCGACCGGCCGAGATCCGCACGGTCTCGGGTGATATCCGGGTCCCGGCTCCTAAGAAGAAACCGTCGCAGCTGTACGCGGCGCTCTTCGACTTCGAAGCCCGCAGTGAGGAAGAGCTGACGGTGAAAGAAGGGGACAAACTGTCTGTCATAGAGAAGAGGGGAGATTATGTACTTGCTAAGAAGCTGACGGGGACCCTGGAGTCCGGATTGGTCCCTGCTAATTATGTGGCCCTAGTACATGATGAATTCGCTAACTACAGGTAAGTCCTGTCAGTGACAGTCAATAGGTTTGATTAGTTTCTAGTGATAGCCTATGTTCTATTTTTAATTAGAATATATATTATATTCATTATATTTTTGAAATTGAGATTTATACATCATCTGAAAGCTGAATAAACAAGCTTTCCATTGATGTATTTGGCCGAGACACAACTATTTGAAAATCTAGAATCTGAGGGGGTAAAAAAAATCAAAATATTGAGAAAATCGCCTTTAAAGTTGTCCAAATGAACTTCTTAGCAACGCATATTACTAATAAAAAATGAAGTTTTGATATATGTATGGTAAGAAATGTACAAAATCTCTTAATGGAACATGGTTTTAATCATTTTTGGCATAAAAGAAAAATCAATAATTTTGACCCATATAATGTATTTTTGGCTATTGCTACAAATATACCGGTGCTACTTATGAATGGTTTTGTGGTCCAGGGTCACATATTTTATGGAAATGATCACTCTTTTCTACATAGTGCACACTATAAGAATGAAGAGCTTGACGTAGGGCTACATACTCGAACCTTTGTTTCTAGTTAAACTTTCCATTGACTTTTATTGTTTTCATACTGGACTAATATTTTCTACCGCTACACAAACATTGTATTTTAGTTAACATTTGGTTTTGCTTGTTTATATAGGCAACCATAAAAATATTTCAGGTTTAAGACCCCTGCCCAATTAGTGTAGTATTTGGTTGTTTTAGGGGAGTCAGAACCACCTATTTAACACTTGAACCTAATTAACTTTGAACAAAAGCTTGTTGTCTTATACAAATATAGCTACATATGTTTTGACAACGTTTTCAATCTGCTACATCCATATGACTGTAGGTACTATCATCATTTATGACTTTATTATATATTTAGTTATCTATGTATCTCCAAAACCCGTTTATTAAAGTCAATCGACTAGTGGCCCCAAAGGTTGCGCATGACAAACCCTGACAGACTGTATTCTGAAAATTACCTTTACATTTAGATTGAATGATTTTGCAGACATTAAAAATGGGTTAAAAATGTGATCCTGAAAACCATTGTATAATTCACACTGTAAAAATAAGATCAATAGATCAAAACCTGACCTTACTGATTTGAAATCACAGAAGCAGTGTGCCTAGTTTTGGTTGTACATGAGCTCAGCCAAGGAATGTTCATATACCTGCACTGTCTCGTTTAATTCAGAACAGGGTTTATCATTGTCCAGGTGAACAATGGGCTGTGCATTGTTTTCTTTTATTTGCTCTGTATCGTTTACTTCTGTTAACGGGGTCAGTCAATTGTCCTCGCCATAAAGACCTCCTAAATAGTGTTGACAGGTAACGGGTTGTTGTGTCAGAGTAGTGTGTTCGGCCTCTGGTGCACCTGTCACCTGCTGGAGTTTCACTGAAACTGAAGCACCATGGGATTGTGCTAAACAAGCATGTGCACCTGCCGCACCCATATTTAACACGGCAACAGTTTGCATGACGCCACAGTGTTTACTGTGAGAAGCTGAACGTGGTTAATGTGGGCAAAATATGAGGTGTTTCATTCTCTCACTGTAATAAATATCAGCAAATAAAGGAAATAAGAGTATTAATTGATCTAAAAGCTCAGTATATTAGACATATTGGTTTAATATTCTTGCTGTATGGCTAATTAGCATTTCTAGACAACTCATAACATATTGATTACCAGAATATATATTTTTTGGAGTTTATTTAATTATACCATATTTCATGTGAAATATCTCGGTATATTTGTCATTATTAAATAATACTGGTGAAATGTGTAAAAAGAAAAGACAGATATAGATTTTCATACAGCAATTTCAAGCATTTTACACTACAGTAGTTCATATTACTCACATTGTTAGCTGACATAATAGCAACAAGTCTAACAATAATAATGTTTCAGCAAATAATTACAATTAAAAACATGTTGTTCATTCCTCACTACTTAGTAATGCAATCCAATTACTCTAATGTAAAAAAGACTAATTACGGTACTAAACATGCATTATTAATGATTATATTATTAATATTTTAGCTGATAGGTCAAACTTTAGTTCAGAATCGTACGTGCAGTAGATAATAAATGTGCTGTGTTTGCTTTTATCTATCAACAGGGAAATATTCATACTTCATAATAATATCAAAGATTCATTTTATGATATTATCCACATTTATGCTCATTATGATTAAAGGCAAAACACGGAATATAATGAATAAATATACTTTAGAAATCTTTCTTTGTATTTTGCCCTGAACATGGTCTTGACAGGTTTTGATGTATTCATTCATTCAGCTGTGTTATGTGCATCTGCTTTACAGATGGTACTATGGGAATATAAACAGACAAAAGGCTGAGAAGCTGCTTCTGAGTTCACAGAACAAAACTGGCTCCTTCCTGGTGAGTTCACAGCCACAGTGATGAATATAATCTCAGGCTGAGATGCCTGGAGACCTCCAGTACTTCCCTCCCGTATTTCCCTTGTCTCTCTCTCTCTCTCATTCATCATCTTCTTTCTTTCTCATCTCCCGTTTTCTCTCTGTTGGCACAGTAGAATTCAAATCCACTCTCGGCTTATCCTCCATCCTTTCAGGCCAGCATATACAGTGGGTACGGAAAGTATTCAGACCCCCTTCAATTTTTCACTCTTTGTTATATTGCAGCCATTTGCTAAAATCATTTAAGTTCATTTATTTTCCTCAATGTACACACAGCACCCCATATTGACAGAAAAACACAGAATTGTTGACATTTTTCAGATTTATTAAAAAAGAAAAACTGAAATATCACATGATTTAATATCAGACCCTTTGCTCAGTATTTATAGAAGCACCCTTTTGATTTAATACAGCCATGAGTCTTTTTGGGGATCAACAAGTTTTTCCTGAATATCCTTGTCCTTCAGACCCAGATCCTCTCAGTTCGCAGGTTGGAGTAAACGTTGGTGGACAGCCATTTTTAGGTCTCTCCAGAGATGCTCAATTGGGTTTAAGTCAGGGCTCTTGGCAGTGGGCCTCAAGAACTCCGGAGTTGTTGTCTCTGTGTCGTTGGTCTGTGTCTTAGGGTCATTTCTTGTTGGAAGGTAAACCTTCAGTCTGAGGTCCTGAGCTCTGGAGAAGGTTTTCGAGATATCCCTGTACTTGGCCGCATTCATCTTTCCCTCGTGCAACCAGTCGTCCTGTTCCAGCTGAAAAACACCCCCCCTGAGCACTCTATTTCCTGTTGGGACTGTATTCAGGTGATGAGCAGTGCCTGGTTTTCATCCACACTTTCTTAGAATTCAAAAAGTTCATCTTGGTCTCATCAGACCAGAGAATCTTATTTGTCACCATCTTTCAGGTGTTTTTTAGCAAACTCATGCGGGCTTTCCATGTGTCTTGCACTGAGGAGAGGCTTCTCGGGCCACTCTCTTTAAAGCCCCGATCTGGAGGGCTGCAGTGAGGTGACTTTCTCCCATCTCCCGAATGCATCTCTTTGGGCTCAGCCACAGTGTCTTTGGGTTCCTTTACCTCTCTCACCAAGGCTCTTCTCCCCGAAGCTCAGTTTGGCCGGACGGCCAGCTCTAGGAACTTTTCTGGTCTGTCTTCCTAAGGACTTCACCAATTCTCAGCTCAGAAATGTTTTTGTAACCTTCAGATCTGTGCCTTGCAATTCTATGAGCTCTCAGGCACCTTCAGATCTTTATGCCACAGCTGGCTCTTCTAATCAGACCTCATGATTCTCTAGACTCTCTAATCAAGTCTCAGTATAATCTGGACTTTCATGTCTCAATCAGTATAATCTCTCTCTCTCAAATTCAGAAGAAATCATTCTCTTTCTCTGTATCTCTCTGAATCTCTCTCTCTCTCTCTCTCTCTCTCTCTCTCTCTCTCTCTCTCTCTCTCTCTCTCTCTATTATATATATATATATATCTCTCTCTCTCTCTCTCTCTCTCTCTCTCTTTCCACCCCACAGCTTGTAACACCATATTGGTCTTCCATGTACAACTGACTAAGCGTTTTTCTGTCTCCACAGAGGAGTAGAGGGTATTTTTTTAACCACATAATATTCTATTTAAGGTCTCAAAAACCACAAAGCCATTCAATAATGATTGCTAATCTTGTCCAAATTTCTTATACACAACATTTCAAATGTCTTACTTCTTATATTTAAGAGTCTCAGATATACAATTTTAATATATGTAATGATTTTTTTTTTCAGTCATATTTCGCTAAAGTGCATATCTACTTTGTCATAAAACAGAAGTATTCAGATTCAGTCTACTCAGTTTGATCCAGCCATTTTTAAATAATTTAAAGAGAAAATAAGAGATTTATTAATATTATATAACATTTATAAATGATCTTTATATGTACATTCACTGGCGCTGCTGGGACCAAATATGTCAATCTTAACAAAAAAATCAGGTTTAAAAAGTACTAAAAATAAATTTCCAAAAATATTAATGTTGGAAAATTGTATTCTCTCCTTCACAGCCAGAAGTGAAAATAGCGTCTTCCATTTCCGTATCCATCGCTCACCGATTGGTGCTTACTTTGTATCTGACAAGATCTCTTTTGGCACTCTGGATGAGCTCATCAGATACTTCCAGCAGAACTCCAGAAGTCTGGGATGCCCCTTAGACCAGCCATGTGAACAGCAAGTATGACACTTAATATTTAATACACACCCAAGACATCTTCATTTCAGACATCACTTTTTGTCTTCATGAAACTAAGGCTCATTAATAGGCATTCCTTTTTATGGGTATCAGTTCTGCATTAGAGATTCGATTAGCATTATAGAGAAGCGGTCTGTTTCTGGAGAAGTAGCCCTGGGCGATGGCACCAGTCGGCCTGCGGTGGTTTCTAATCTCCTTCATCCTAATCAGAAGCTCTGCACAGAAATGCTCTGTCTGGTTTGGCCTCGTGGTGATGGTCCGCTCTCCTCTCCTCCTTTTCAGGGAGGACACTGAGAGACACTAACACAAGCCCATCCACTCACTTGCTTCCTAAAAGGATAGCACAGCAACCTTGTTGCACCTTTTACGTTATGCATTTCGTGTTTTCACTTGGGCAACTTTACCATCTTTCAGATTTTATTTTTTATATGAACACTTATTTATGTTTCATTTTCATTTACTGTTAAAAAAACAGTATTGATTAACTGATTTAACAGTAACTGATTTCATTTATTAGTTATCATAATGAATTAAGTTACTATTAAATAAATCCATGAATTAGAGGATGCACATTTCGATCAGCATCAGTTTTCATCATAATCTAAATACCAATTAAATGGAATCATTTAATTCTGAATTCCAAGTCTGTTTTTAAATTTATTTAGTAGTTTATGTGCATCGCTTTCACTGGAATTGACCATTTGCAAAGAGCTTGATTGACAGGCGATCTGACCAATCAGAACGCAGAGATTATGCGCTGCTATGCCCGACAGCTACGGCCTGTCTCCATAGAAATACATGTTAAAACAGGATAAAAAAGATAGACTGAATTGAAACTTTTTCAATAAAACTAAATATACAAATGTGCGAGGGTTAAGCTGTGCTTTTGTTGGCTGCCACAGTAACGGTAATAAGCTACGGTATTCCTTTAAAGTACGTTACTTGTTTTGTGTACCAGAAAATCTGTCATGTCCGGCGCTGTATGCATGGCTTGCAGCACTTAAGTTAAATACTGAGTGTTAAATAATAAAATAATGTTAAAACGTATGCTCTTATCATTCTGTGGACAAAATCCCGTGAATTTGGCCCCGATAGGGAGCTGTAAATGCGCATGCCCAGTAGCCGCAGCTGTCTTCCAGCCTTAACCACAAATCAGACAGAAGAGCAGATTCACTTCGGTGCACTTAAACATGAAAAATGTGTGTTCTGCGGTTTAAATTAAACACTTTCTGATGTGTATTCATGTTCATTTCGTGCTTTAAGTAAGTTTGAAAAGATCATCGGTTCACTTGTTTGAACTGAGGCAATACAGTGATCTGTCACGACACACAAAACGGTATTTATGGTTTGAATTTCTTTAAAATGACTCCATTTAAAAGCTGAGAGTCCTGAGACCTTGCTTCATATCAGCAGTAACCTGCTCTGTCTTCTCTGTTGATGTGTTGTCAGTTTCCTCTTTGCTCTGGCATGTATTTTTCACTGTTTGTCTGTCATGGCAACAGTAACTAAGGGTGGGCGGGTTTTGCGAACGGTCAAATTTGTTTTTGGATTTGTGAAGGCTCATTAACTTTTAATATTTATCGATACATATAAATGTATAACTAGCACGTGTTCACTACTAACAACATTTTCAAATATACTTAATTAATAATTAAAAATTATTATTTTTGCATGTTCTGTAAAATCAGATGACAGCTAGGATAAGTTTACTCCTGGGTCTTCTTGCCCCATAGTAATTTTCCTAATTTTTAACAAAATGTGTAAAAGCTTCCATTTATAATAATATATTTACAAGCTAACAATTTTATGTGACAGTTGAGCAGTGAATGCTCTTTGTTACCCTAAATAAGAATGTTCATAAAGCCCTAATTCTCAAATCTGGTAGGTTGGTTGAATATTGTTCCAGAACCAACAAGGATGTATATTCAGGAATGTTATATTTGTCAAAATCACGGTCACTATATTACTGTTTCATTGTGTAAAAGATATGAAGAAATCTTTGTCTGTCAATTACTGGTCCCAGATTTCAAACTGAAATATGTAATGTAGTGCGATTTATTTAACAATAAATATTATTACTATTCAAACATTTACACAAACTTAACACACCAAAACCAAACCTGTCTTCTGATGATTTGCTTTCCCAGTAAACAAATGCAAATGGCCTCCATTCCTTCTCTCGTTTCTTCTCTCCTGCCTCATGTTTATGCTGTTAACAAAATATAACCACTCTCTAGTTTTATGATCAATACTGCAGACTGTGCAGCATGTCATATAGGGGAGAGATTCTTTTGTAACGTTGTTGCATGCGTGTCCACGTGCAGAGGGAGTTGTTTGACATGGAGCCGTGGGAGCGGCCGAGGGAGGAGTTTCAGCTACTCAAGAAGCTGGGCGAGGGCCATTTTGGGGAAGTCTGGGAAGCTGTCTGGATCACAAAGAAACAGAAAGTGGCCATCAAGATGCTCAAACAAGGTGAGACACCACACAAGATGCAATGTTTGAAGTGAATCAACAACCCATCTAATAACAGAAAACATCACCGAATACATTCAATCAACTCTCTAATAATGATGTTTGTGCTGTTGTATTTATCACCAAAAATGATGTCACTTCCTGCTAAAATGAACTGGCTTTTATAGAGGGAGAATACAAAAGACTGGAAGTCAAATTGAGGACATAAAGAATTTACATTTTTAGAAGATGGACAATTATAACTTTTTTAAGTAGTTCAATTAGAGAAATAAAAAATAGAATCATAAAATATGGAGGCTACTACAGAAGTGTAAAAACAAATAGCTTATTGGGAATATAGGTAACTTTTGAAATAAAAAATATATACAAATATGGTGAAATGTAAAAAGCCTTGATAATGGAAGTGTACCTTAAGGAAGGCTTAGTTAGTTTGAATGACCTAAGCCCAATTTATTAAACAATTTGGGGATTTTTTTTTCTATGTAAACACTAATAATCAATTGGAATATTTCTTAATAAATTGCCTGTCAGTTTATTAGAAATCAATGCATAGAACCTGCACAGAATATCAACATCCACGCAAACTGAAGGACAGAACCGAATTCACATTCACTTATTTCTGATATTCTGATAAAGGAAAATTATTTCCATTTTGAAATGGATAAATATTTGAATATATTAAGAATATATAAGTAATATATATGAGGATGTGAGAATGTTTTGCCAAAACAACAATAAGCCTAAATTGAGGTTGTCCCATACAGTAACTGATTATGTAATGTTTAGCTCTGAAGAAACGAAACCGCATTCAAAATGACTTCTTTAATTCTCTTAAATCTCTTTAATTTGAAATGTAGAATTTTGTACTTGCCCACAAATAGTTTTCATTTCAATTTTTGGATTTTGTTTCAAATTCAATACATTGCCCATCATCCAGATCTGCATCAAATGTTTCTTAATAAAAATATCAATGGATAAAGGTGATTCTTGATGTGTTTTAACTATCTGTTTGTCTTCCTCTGCCCTGTAGAGGACACAAAATTGGATGAGTTTGTGAAGGAGGTCCATGCACTGAAAAACCTGCACCATCCTAAACTGATTGAGCTGTTGGCTCTCTGCACACGAGGGGAGCCGGTCTACATCGTCACTGAGCTCATGACTAAAGGAAGTCTCAAATTATATCTGGCTTGTAAGTGTCACTTCACTCCATTTCCTTGTTCACGTATTGCTTGTATACTACAGCTGCATGTTTGAATAGCGTAGTATTATATAATATTGCACAAGATCACTTGTACCACTGCTCTGAGTATTTCATACATTGCATTTTGTTCTCTGATCAGACAATCACGTCCGCACTGACAAACATTTATGGCTTTATGTGACTCCAGTGTCTTATGGTGACAGTTCAAATGTACATGAAGTCATCATTTCTTTGACACCAAAGTTATTTCCTTCAGTCTGTAAAGTAATTTCATAACATAAATATAGCTTGTTGTTTCCCACTTAAACACATAAAAGTGTTTCATTTTCATATTAGTGAATTAATACGTCACTTCTTGAACTGAAATTATCTTTTGAGCATAATGGTTTGACTGAAAAGTTGAATTGAAAATGGTAACCTTTCCCTTCTGCTTTTACGACCAAAAGCCGCATGAAATCTGGACTGTGATTTGAGATAATCCAAAGATGTTGAGCTTCGGAGGAAGAACGTCTGACCATCTGTACAAAGAATCACATGATCAGTGTCATTCATTTATTAGGAATGTTATTTTGTTTACTGACCTAAAAATAATGCGGAATCTGAAATCAATTTAACACACTTTTCTTATACTTTAAATCACAAAACATTTCCAGATTTCAGATTCGTTTATTTTCAGATTTAGATGCTGCTTTGAAGCCCACATTTCAGAAGTCTCAGACATTTGGACACTTTTGTTTCACTGATGTTCCCAATGAGCAACTCTTTCCGTCTCTTTATTCTCATCCCTTGCTGTAGCACCGGAGGGTCAGGTGTTGACCTCTGCTCACCTGATCCACATGGCTGGTCAGATAGCAGAAGGAATGGCGTATCTGGAAGATCGACACATTGTCCACAGAGACCTTGCAGCGCGAAACGTCCTGGTTGGAGAAGACCTGGTGTGTAAAGTGGCTGATTTCGGTTTGGCTCGCATCATTAAGGTAACAATGGCTGGATGTCAAAGATGCCCCTGGTAATCTGCAAATAAATTGAATCTTAGTGTATCATTTGTGTGTGTGTATGTAGGATAGTGTGTATACTGCTAGCAGAAACACCAAGATTCCTGTGCGGTGGACGGCTCCAGAAGCTGCTCTCTACCAGCGGTTTTCGGTCAAATCTGACGTCTGGTCCTTTGGAGTGCTGCTGTATGAGATGATGTCACGTGGAAAGATGCCATATGATGGTATGGGTCTCTTTCTTATATACACTACCATTTGGGGTTGGTAATATATATATATATATCAATATATAAGCCTCCTTAAGGCTGCAGTTAATAAAAATACTGTAAAAATTGTAATACTGTGAAATAATATCGCTATTTAAAATAACAGTTTTCTGTACTAATGTATTTTAAAATGTAATTTATTCCTGTTATGCCCAAGCTGAATTTTCATAAACCATTCTAATATGCTGATTTACTGCGCAAGAAACGTTTTTTTATTAATATGAGTGTTGAAAACAGTTGTGCTGCTTAATATTTTTGCAGAAAGAACAGCATTTATTTGAAATAGACATTTTTTGTAATATTAAAAATGTCTTTACTTTCACTTCTGATCAATTTAAAGCATACTTGCTGAATAAAATCATCCATTTATTATAAAAATACCCCAAAGCTTTGAGCAGTAGAGTATATATCTCATATACATGTGCCACACTCTGTGTCCCACAGGGAAGAATAATAAGGAGGTGATGGAGATCCTGTCGTCAGGATACAGGTTACCGTGTCCAAATCGCTGCCCCCCAAACATCTACCGCATCATGTTGGAATGCTGGCACGCGGAGGCTTCCAAACGGCCCTCATTTCATGCCCTTCACAGTCAGCTGGAAAACATCTACTCCAGAATCTACTTCAAAACCATTGAGGTGTAGAAGAGGTGGACCGAAGCAGAAGATTTTGTGGGACAGAAAGGAGAATGAAGAAAATATTTGCATGGACTAAACTGCACACACGATAAGACTCTCTTTCTGATTGCTTATATTAATGAAGTTATGTGCAATAATAAATGCTTGTTTAAGGATTTTAAAGAGGATAACATATTAATTGAGAGTGGAGGAGAGAAACATGCATCTCCTTAATCTGACAGGGCCAGATTATCTGTAGCGAATCTTGATCATGATTGGATGCCAAGCACTGTTATTTACTGTCACAATATCCGTCTTTTAGACTGCACTTCATGTATTTTGTGCTAGAGTTGATCTGGCTCATTCAGTTTCTGTAGTAAAAGGAACAGGAGATTATTTGGTCTGAAGTTTTCAGGTCAGAGTTTATGTTTACAAAAGATTCACCTGCCAGTATGGACAGGTGTCGAGACGGTTAAAACTACAGCATTTTAAGTTTAAGAACTGTTGGGCGTCTTTAGCCTATGTGAAGACAGGCTGCACAAAGAACTGTACCAGGTACACAATCTGGAAATGAACACTGTGGGTAACACAGGAGCCATATGACAAAACTACTTGGGTAGGTGTCTTCATGATCGGTTTCGTAGAAATCACATCCATGTCAGAAGTCAGTTGTCTTCCAATGAATTATATCAGATTAATTCTTAAAATAAGTCTTGTAAATAAAATATTTTTTCACTATATGTGTTTCTGCAGTTTCTTTATCATTTCTTTGCCGATTTATCATAATGTTACCTGACTTTAAGTTTGACCGGAAGCATGCTGCTAGTCTGTAAAGCAATTAACCTCAAATAATAAAGTATGCCTGTTTAGTCAACTGATTGTGTCATTGTCGTCCACAGGCGTGGTTAAAATGCGGAAGGTTTCACTCCAGTTCCTTAAAACAATAGCCTCATATGGGAACTTGCTGTCTCTCGGGGACAGTTTTATCTCATGGGGGAGTGTATGAGAAAAACTTGCCCATGTCTTAAGACATTATGGGACAGAATATACGGACCCTCACCGACCGACGGAGAAAACAGCGTGAAAGCTGACAGTGACTGTACCGGCGGTGGGCTCGATAATACGGCGTCTGACCGTTACGGACAACCGGCGAGCGCGCCTCTGCCACCTCGGAAGACAGCCGCCGCTGTTTATACGGCTCTGTGGGACTTTGAGGCTCGCGACGGCCAGGAGTTGTCCTTCAAAGCTGGTGATAAGTTAGAGATCGTCAGCAGTTCCGGTGACTGGTGGAGTGCGAAGAAAATCGACTCACACGGGCGCGTGGCCACCGGTTTTGTACCGTTCAATCATCTGGCGCGTGCGGAGTCCGTAGAGTCTCAACCGTGAGTGTACAAGCTATTTCTGAAAGCAGTCTGCTAGTTTGCTAAACACTTTCTTAGTGTGTAGAGCATGTAACGTTAGCAGGGCTATTCCAAAAAAAATCAGCAAGGTTCAGTCTCTAAACTAGCTTCTCAGCAGTAATCTGAACAATTGTAATTTAACTTACAATTCAGAGTTCATGTATGACCCTGGACCACAAAACCAGTCTTAAATGTCAATTTTTCGAAATTGAGATACATACATAATCGGAAAGCTGAATAAATAAGCTTTCCATCGATGTATGGTTTGTTATGATATGACATATTTGGTCGATACAACTGTTTGACTTGAATATCTGGAGTCTGCGGGTGCAAAAAAAAAATCGAAATATTGAGAAAATCGCCTTTAAAGTTGTTCAAATGAAGTTCTTCGCAATGCATATTACTAAACAAAAAACGTTGTGATGTACGCTAAGAAATGTACTAAATATCTTAATGGAACATGATCTTTAATATCCTAATGATTATTGGCATTCAAAAATCAATAATTTTTACCCATGCAATGTATTTTTGGCTATTGCTACAAATATACCCCAGCTAATTAAGACTAATTATGTTGTAGGCCAGAGGTGGGGAACGTTGATCCTGGAGGGCCGGTGTCCCTGCAGAGTTTAGCTCTAACACTAATCAATCACATCTGAAGCAGCTAATCAAGGTCTTAAAGATGCAGTTAGGTATTTTTTCCCAGGGTTTTTCAGGGTTGGAGCTAAACTCTGCTGGAGAGTGGCCCTCCAGGATCAAAGTTCCCCACCACTGTTGTTGGCTATAGCCTATTAAATAATTTCAATTTATTTAATACAAATATAGTTTATTCGAGACCGTGATTTGAATCCTGCTGATATATCCATCACATAATCTGGGAAGAAAATGTATCTACACCTTGATTTCTGTACTGGCAGAGTGTTATGTGGCTACAAACGATTTAAACGGATAGTTCATCCAAAAATGGAATTCTCATGTCGGAATCATCGATTGTTCATCATCGGAACACAAATTAAGGTATTTTTGATGAAATTCGAGAGCTGACCCTGCATAGACAGCAACGCAACTTGCACCTTCAAGGCCCAGAAAGGTAGTAAGGACATTGATAAAATAGTCCATGTGATCGCAGTGGTTTGACCGTAATTTTATAATGCTACGAGAATACCTTTTGTGCGCAAAGCAAATAAAAATAACAACTTCATTCAACAATTTCTTCTCCTCCGTGTAAGTCCTCGACCCACATTCACAAGATGACATACAGGTACATCTAAAAAAAATTGAATATGTTGAAAAATTCAACATTTTTCTAGTAACTTATTTCAAAAAGTGAAACGTTCATATATTTTAGATTAATATCTTGTAAAGTAAAACACTTCAAACGTGTTTTTTTGTTTTTTTATTTTGATGATTAGAGCTTACAGCTAATGAAAGTCAAAAATCAGTATCTCAAAATATTTGAATATTTACATATGAGTTTAAATAAATTACCATCCATACAGTATAAATTGTGTATAAATTCTCTTGTTCTTTGAAACCAAAATAATGGGAACACTGCTGACTTGGCAATGGTCTAGAAGACGATAATTGACACCTTCCACAAAGAGGGTAAGTCACAGAGGGTCATTACTGAAAGGGGTGGCTGTTCAAGGAGTGCTGTATCAAAGCATATTAAATGCAAAGTTGACTGGAAGGAAGAAATTGGGTAGGAAAATGTGCACAAGCAACAGGGATGACCGCACTTCCGAAACCGAAACAACGTCAGAAGCATCTTACCTGGGCTAAAGAGCAAAAGAACTGGACTGTTGCTCAGTGGTCCAAAGTCCTCTTTTCAGATGAAAGTAAATTTTGCATTTCATTTGGAAATCAAGGTCCCAGAGTCTGGAGGAAGAGTGGAGAGGCACAGAATCCGTGTTACTTGAAGTCCAGTGTTAAGTTTCCACATTCAGTGATGATTTAGGCTGCCATGTCATCTGCTGGTGTTTGTCCACTGTGTTTTCAACACAGCCATCTACCAGGAATTTTTAGAGCACTTCATGCTTCCTTTTGCTGACAAGCTTTATGAAGATGCTGATTTAATTTTCCAGCAGGACTTGGCACCTGCCCACACTGCAAAAGGTACCAAAAGCTGGTTCAATACCATGGTGTTACTGTGCTTGATTGGCCAGCAAACTCGCCTGATCTGAACCACATAGAGAATGTATGGGTTGTTGTCAAGAGGAAGATGAGAGACACCAGACCCAACACTGCAGATGACCTGAAGGCCGCCATCAAAGCAACCTGGGCTTCCATTACACCTGAGCAGTGCCACAGGCTGATCACCTCCATGGGCATTCCTCTGATTGCAAACAAGGTGCAGCGCATCCGGCTCCTGCATCAGAAGCATCATACGCATGCGCCGTGGTACTCTTGTGAACCCGCATTGACTGACACAGAAACAGGGATTTAACGATTCACTCTACTCGCGAAACAATTCGATTCACGATTTTGATTTCTTGATTCCATTTTTTTTTTTTTTACAATTAGAATGAAGATATTATACAGTAAATGAGGTGTCCTTTTATCAGGCTATTGCTGCACATTTCTTTGTGAAATTGAAATCTAACAAAACTAAATATAAATTTTAAAACAAACTCCAAATCAAATAAGCAAGTTACACACAAAAAAAAAAAATATATATATTTTTTTTCATATAAAAAAATAAGGCTTTGTCTGTGCTCTCTTCATTTAAAGTGAGGCAACCACAGCATTTTAATCATCATCCAAACAAAGATGCTACCTACATGCAGCATGAGCAGTTTTTAATCTAAATTAGACTGTATAATTTCGAAATTGGAAGCAAAAACAGAATGGCCTTACTTTGGTTTTGTGAAGCCTACAACATAAAACATCTGAACGAAACAGCAGACGAGCTGAATGAGACCCAGATTCACCCTCTGCCAGCAGGTGGCGCAATGAACCGCAATGATGTAGTGTTTCCTGGGTTACCATTGTAAGCAAAGCAGAGCTGCGCTTATATATATATATATATATATATATCACTACTTTAATTTGCATCGTTCAAAGGCAAGATGAAAAGAAAATACCACGTAAACTTTTCTAAAGACAATCAGTTCCCCTCAGAGATACATTCATATAAACTCGATTTGTTTGGCTTCTCAACCGATTTGAATCGTCACACATTTGAATCGATTTTCTACCGGTTAATAATTACATCCCCATACTGAAAATAATACATTTCTGAATAAAGTTGTTCTTTTTGTTTTATTTGTACACAAAAAAAATATTCTCATATCTTCATAAAATTACGGTTGAACCACTGATGTCACATGGACTATTTTAACCATGTCCTTACTACCTGTATATTTCATAAAAAATATCTTAATTTGTGTTCCAAAGATGAACGAAGGTCTTACGGGTTTGGAACGGCATGAGAGGGAGTAATTAAACAGGCAAAACGTTTGAACATTTTATAAATTGAAAATATTAGATATTTAGCTACCATCCATTATAGAAATTTATAGAAACAAAACTTGCAAATGTCTTCTATCATTTGCAGATAAAGAAGCAGCTCTTAAATATCAGGTAAAGATGATTTATATCCAAAACAGCATTAAAAAGAGCAGACTTTTTTATGGGGGCCTGTGGAAAGGCTAAAACACCCCTCGGAATCAAACAGTTGCTGGTAGCCACTGACTTCCATAGTATGGAAAAAAAATACTAATATTCTTCAACCGAACAGAAGGACTAACTTCATATAGGTTTGGAACAGCATGAGGGTGAGAAACTGATAATACAATGTTTATTTTAAGTGAACTCTCTCTTTGATATGGCAGATGACACAACTACAGTGCGCACTTATAATAAACCGAGCATTACTGTCCGTTAGTGTGAATGCTAATATAGTTATTGTGTCCATGTTATAACCAGTGTTGGGGAAAGTTACTTTTAAAAGTAATGCATTAAAATAGTGCCTTACTCCCTAAAAAAGTAGCTACTAATTACGTTACTGAGAAACTTGCTATGGAAAGTAATGCGTTACGTTACTTTTGAGTTACTTTTTAAATCTGGGCAGGGCTTGCTTGTTTATTTTTAATATAAAAAGTTATTTTACAAATGTAAAAGCCCTTTTCACAACAAAAGTGAAATGAATACTCCTCAGGCTGAAGGAAATGTAAATTCATGTCTGTACAGTAGAGGGCGCAGCTCACAAATTGCATGAAGAATATGACGCAGGAGAAGAAAATTCAACACTATTCAGCAATAACAAATGAAACACAAAGGTGTCATTTTTGCTTATTAGTATGGTTGAATTGGATCATCGAAGGTCAGTAGCAAAGACATTGGTAAATAAAATGGGATCAAAACAAATTATATTTTTCTTATTAACATATCTAATTATTACAGGTTAATATAATATTCCGAGCTTGAATTTTACTTTTTATTCATTTTGAGGAATACTGAATTTGTTTTTGTGCAGTAAGAAGAGTAAATAATGTACATATTTAGTCTAGAACCACAGTAACATGTTTACACAGCGCACACAATGTCTCTGCACTTACTCCCAATTTCTCTCAACATGGCAACATGAGAGCTGTCAGTCAAGATATGGGTAACAAAGTAACTAGCGTTACTATTTGAAAAAGTACCTCAGATAGTTCCTTCTAAATTAAAAAGTAATGCGTTATTTTACTATTTTAAAAAAGTAATCTGATTACGTAGCTTGCGTTACCCCCAACACTGGCTATAACTATATGGTTATAGTGTCTATGTTGGATGTGAATGGTTGCATCACAATGGAAAAGCTAGAAGCTCTCTACACTGGATGTCACAAAGTGACCATAGCAAATGTATTTGTCCTTTCTGTCAGAAGTAGTGCAAGTGCTTAGAGTATGTCAGAAACTTTTAGTGTTGGGGGTTTGTCATGTCACATCCAGTGTACTATGCAGTATCACTGATTATAATGAGCTTCATTACATGCTCGCTGGAATACTTGACTCTGATTGGTCAGCTATTACATTCCGAGGGGTGTAGTTCCCCAATGACAACCATCATCATTAGCAATGCTGAATACACACCGCTCATCCGGGTATTTTTAATGTTTCTCATATCACACTGCCTTTAGTCATTTGGGTGTGTGAACTGGCTTTAATAGGTAGGTACATGGCTTTTTTTATCAGCTCACTGAAGGGCAACATTATAAGGCAATAACAAAAATATTGGTCTTTTCTTTATCCAGAGACAAAGAATACTTTTTATAGCATTATATATAGTTTTTAGAGCAGGGATGTGCAACTTCAGTCCTGGAGGGCCACTGTCCTGCAGAGTTTAGCTCCAACCCGAATCAAACACACCTGCCTGTAGCTTTCTAGTGATCTTGAAGACCTTGATTAGCTTGTATGTTTGATTAGGGTTGGAGCTAAACTCTTCAGGACAGTGGCCCTCCAGGACTGAAGCTGCCCATCCCTGTTTTAGAGGGCCTGCTATTGCATCCTTTTTAAAATTTGAAATCTTTGGCCTTCATTTAGGATTGGTACGGCCTGAAAAAAAT
This sequence comes from Ptychobarbus kaznakovi, assembly GCA_027422405.1. Lineage (NCBI taxonomy): Eukaryota > Metazoa > Chordata > Actinopteri > Cypriniformes > Cyprinidae > Ptychobarbus > Ptychobarbus kaznakovi. The sequence goes on along the minus strand of CM049794.1, from coordinate 14,685,640 downwards.
TATATTTGTGTTCCACAGAGAGAGAGAGATATTTTTTTTTAATTCTGTCATTAAACAATTAGATCAAAAGAGTGATTGATTCATGATTCTGGCATTGCTAGTTCTGATTTTAAACTGCTGACAGAAATCACACGACTTGATTGCTGCAATATTATCAGAGAAAATAATTTTCAGGTCGATATACATCAATCCCTGACACACAAGGATTTATCAGTAATATTTTACTTGAGCCCTAGTAAAGTTCTAGCGACACCCTTAAATCATTCTGTTATCATTATAGCTGTGGTGTGGACTTCCCTATTCTCACAGATTTAGAATGATTTATAGTTATCATTATACTTCTCATCCTTGGCAAGAACAGCTGTTTAAGTGAACTGAAACAGTTGAGTGGAAGAAACAGATTGGTCTGATTCATCAACAAATCATTTTGTGAATCAATTTGGTCAGTGATTTTCTTTTTAACAAATCTGATTCAAAGGAATGATCCATTCACAAATCAAACAACACTACTGTAAAGCTTAAAAAGTGGTACCTTTTATTATACTTCTATGGTGTTTTTGCAGTATTTGTGAAGCTTGATTTGTTTTCTAATCTTTCAATTTATTGAATAAATGTAAATTAAATAGTGGAGGATCACTAATTAATGATTCATTATGAAATACCTGTGCTGATTCCTCCAAAGGAAATGATACAACCCGGGTGTTTTTTCTGTTTCTTTAGGTGGTTTTTTGGAAAGATGAGCCGTGTTGAGGCATTGAATCACCTCATGTCTGCAGAAAATGATAATGGATCCTTTCTTGTGCGAATCAGTGAGATTGACAGCATGGCCTTTGTACTCTCAGTGTGTGTGTGTGTGTGTGTGTGTGTTGTTTTCTGACAGCCATTATGGAGTTTGTTACAGCACACATTGGAATCTCTAAAAGCTACAATTTCAGACTGAAGTTCTGGATCTTGTCTCTTAGTGAAATCACAGGCCAATGCAAAGCACTTCAAGATCTACAATACGTGTGCTCAGTTCTTTGTGGATCCCTCTCCTCAATTTGCCAGTGTATTAGAAGTGGTTGAATATTATCAAACCTACCCACTCTCCACTTCGGATTTACTTAGAAAACCCTGCATTCGGGTAAGACTCTTTCTCCTTCCATTTTGGCATTTTTCTCTTCTCCTCTGCTTGTTTTTACAGTGTATCTCCCTTATTCTCCTGTTATCTTTCAGTTTAGTCAAATGAGGTAATGCTTGAAAGAGTGTTGTCATTGTTATAAGAATGTCAACTTAATTTTGTCAAATTAATCAAGAAACAAATTTTTCACTATACTTCAGCTGATATCTGTTTGAAAAGCATCTAACCCAGTTGAATATGTGAGGATAGTTCTCATAAAATGAAATGTGACACCACTTACTCTTGTTTCTGTAGAAAAGGCCTCAGCTGAAGGTTCTGTCACCCTCCACAGTCGATGAATGGGAGCTGCCTAAAGAACAATTTACTCTTGAGAAGATGCTCGGCGGTGGCCACTTTGCTGATGTTTACAGCGGCAGGTGGAAAAATCACACTAAAGTGGCCATCAAAATCCTCAAGAACAACGGTGAGCTCACAGCTAGTGTCACCACAGAGCAGAGCTGAAAATTAGAATGCAAAGTCATATAGGATCTAGCAGCATAAATGTAATGCTGGGAACACACTGCACAATTTTTAAAGTGGTTGGATCGCTGTTCTTTTCACACTACAAGACTGTGGAGTACCGTTTAGTTGCTGTTGTGTGCACACATGCACACACGACAGATTGGCGACAGAAGCTCACACATTACATAACTTTTAAAATATTTGAAAGTTTTTAAAGGACGAATCATAAAACAACACTGCCTGGGCTATAAACTGTTTTATTTTTAATTGTTTTGGCATTTTTGACTTATGATAGGATAGTATAGCATTGACAGGTAGCGAAGAGGGAGAGAGAGGGGGGGCAGGATCAGGAAAGGTCCTCAAGGAACTCAGGACACCCATAGCACAACAGAGCTATATGTAGGCATGCTGCCCACAAGGCTATCGGTGTCGACCTACGTTTACAACCAAACACACTTGAATGTAAAATCACGCATGAAACAGGATTTCTTCTTGTTAAAATGTGTAGCCTGCAAGAAGCTTGAGATACAAGTTATCTGTATGCTGATTTGCAGTGAAAAGAAAAAATAAGAATATCAAGGAGAAAACGGTCACTTGCGGAAGCCATGTTTGCTGGTGTTTTGTTCTATCTAGGACTCCTCCCCCTGAACTTACCCTTGCCCTGTATTGTGCTCTCTCATTGGCTGTAGGTCATCGCCAATGTAATTTCCAGTCACAACTCTTGCAGGCATGTCCAGAATTGTATTTTAAGATTTATTTATGGGATTTGTATGCCTGTATTCAGTCAGGACAGTATAGAGCAGACAGGAAAGCATCAGGTGGAGAATGATTAGTGGGAGTTAGATCAGCAAAGGACCATGAGATGGGATTCGAACTCGGGTTGCCGCGAGCACAGTTGTGCTGTATGTCATCGCATTAACCACAAGGTTATTGGCGCCAACAAGGTCCAGATATTTTGCGTGCTAAATGTCTCACGAGCATTGGCGACAAATCTGAGCTTCCTTTCTCAGACCGAGTCTTTGATCATCCACACTGCGATAGTCACTTGTGTGAACAAGCACTGTTTTGCCAGTGATTTTGGGCATTTTTCAGAGAGTGAAAAGTGGTTTCAGCTTTGCAGTTAACCCGGTGTTTTTTTTTTATCTGAAAGACATACTGGCTGTTTTTTAAAACAGCCTTGGATGTTTTAAAATGGATGACCTTAAGCACACTTGTGGTTTTGTTTACAATTTCTGGTACGCTTGCTAAAAGAGCAGTGTGAACGTGAACCACCCCATTTGGTCCGGACCAAAGCAAGTGAACTAGCAGACTTTCCTGGTGTGAATACACCCTTAATAAACATTAACTGAAGACCGTCAGGAATAGAATAGACACAAAAGAAATTTAACACCAGTGTTTAAACCACCTTTTCTTAAGAGTGGTTATCCAAGTAACACCACTTCAAAAGCAAGATACACAACACTCCAGACAGAACCCGGGATCTGCTGGGGGTCTTACTTTCACCAGTTACAGTGTTCAGGAATTTCCTTTAGGGAAGGAACTGGACAAGCATGACATGAATGGGCAATTTTTGGATGTCAATGAGTAATGTAACAAATAATTTGCATAATTCAATCATAATAACTATCATTATGAAGGCAACCACCTGCCTCAGGACATGAATACTCTACCGTTTTTACAACCAACAATACATAGCACACATTACACAGTATTTGTGTCTCGAGGCTGAACACAATGTGGGGTCATGCAGAATGGCAGTGATCCTATACATTACACTGGTAAATATACAAGCAAATACCTCAAGCTGAAAAGGGCATTTAAATTGGCAATTCAAAACACAGCATCATCTTGTTCGTCAATAAAAATCAAAAATTGAAATGACATGAATTTACTTAAAAAAAGAACGTATTATATAACGACTTAATTCTTAGTAAATCCATTTGTAGATAGTTTTTTCTTGTTTAGAGCATAAATCTAACAATTTAATAAGGTTTATATATAAAACCAGAAATGAATTGTTGCTGTGTAAGTGCTTTCACTAATATATTAACAATACATATATTTTTAATAAATCCATATAATATTTTGTCTCTTTGTTTTATAACACAGATGCTCTTGTGCAGAAGGTCTTTCAGTTGGAGGTGCAGATCATGAAGCGTTTCCGTCACCGGCACCTGATTTCTCTCTTTGCCGTCTGCACTTCCTCCACACCCTTTTACATCATCACCGAACTAATAGAGAAGGGAGACCTGCTTAATTTACTAAAAAGTCAGTCACTGTCTATTAGATTTGTATGATTGAAGTCTTGAATTTTAGGAAACGAGTCACTCTAAAATTATATATTTTTCTTGTGGGTGTAATTATGCGGTCTCGTTTTCTCTCTCTCTTAATTTGATCTGCCTTTTATACATCACCTCCATCCCTCAGGTCCAGAGGGTAGTGCACTGGACATGGATTCTCTGGTCGACATGGCAGCTCAAGTGGCAGATGGAATGGCATATTTAGAGGCACATAACAGTATTCACAGAGACCTTGCAGCAAGAAATGTTCTAGTTGGAGAGGGATATGTCTGCAAAATAGCTGATTTTGGCCTAGCTCGAGTCATAAAGGTGAGTTAAAATGATATGCTGTTTATGTTTTTGTGCTACACGTGTACACAAAAATACATGTCAATTCTAAATGTAATGTATGCAAAAATAGTAGAGTAGTACCGGCACCAATTTTCATCCTGGTTTATGACAATATCAGTAAGTAACTGTGTTTGCACCACTGGATTCACATGATCCTGTGATATGAATTAATATTTTTGCTGTATATTATGATACAGAACAATCATCAAATCTGACCAATCCCATGAGTGATTTTACATAATTTAAAGGGAACTGGAGAATGTCTTCTAGCTCTTCTGATGCTCCGTCAGTTTCATAGCATCCAGTAATGAGATAAAATAGTGTTCGTTCATGTCTAGGAACCTGTTTATATATCTGATGACAAGAAAATCCCATATAAATGGACCGCACCTGAGGCTATCGGTCAGGGCCGTTACTCGAGCAAATCTGATGTCTGGTCATTTGGGATTCTCCTTTTTGAGATTTTCACATATGGGGCGATGCCTTATCCAGGTCAGTTTCAAGATGCTAATTGTTGCATTGTTTTTTTGTATAATTTGTACTAAAATAATTGATACTGTGTAAATTCACAAATTTATCTTAGTCATTCAAATTTGAATCTGTCTATTTACGCCTTGTGCCTCCTTTTATAGGTTTCCGTAATTGTGATGTGTATCATCTGGTCACACGTGACAACTATAGAATGCCTTCACCACCTGACTGTCCACAGGTCATTTATAACATCATGAGATCTTGCTGGAGAGCGGAGCCAGAGGACCGTCCGACTTTTAAGATTCTGAGGCATGAATTAGAAAACTATCATAGGGACTGAGGGGACTTGGGCAAACTGGACCGTTAGATTCCATCCCTTGCAAACATCCTGTGGTCTTAAACTCTTTTATAGCAAAAGACTGACCTTGAACAATTGAACAAAGACAGATGCATCATACAACCATCTTATATGAGTTCAGATAAAGAGGAAGATGCACATATAAAGCACTTTTACCATTTATTTATGTTCAGAGCAATTTTGCCTGAATTTAATGAGACTGTACATGCTGTTCATTTTTTGTAATAAACATTGTGTTCTCAGGTATAGTAGATTGCATTTATTAAAAGACTGAATTTTTACAATCAGTTCAGTGCAGGGGTATGAAAATATAAGTTAAAATGTCTGTTTTATTGTTAATATGATTTTGAAAAAATATTGGATGTATGGATACTTTTTTAATGTTTCCTCTTAAGCCTTTTATGCACATGTGAAAGCAATATAATTCAATTCAAGATTTTTTTGTATAGCGCTTTTTTACGATACAATCGTTGCAAAGCAACTTCATGGGAAATTAAGTTTCTAAAATAGATTTATATTGTAGAAACTCAATATAATTAACTTATGGCAAAATAATGGAATAGTTCATCATGCAAGTGGAATTGTAATTTTCAGTATGAAGCTAGATATATGTCAAAAGAACATGTGCAAAATGCTATTAATCAACATTTAATACTTGTATACTTTAGATATTGTGAGATACTGACTGAAGTGTATATTGTTAATGTTTGTTTTCCTCATGACAATCGTATGTTGCCAAAAAAACAATAATCGAAGAAAGAAGATCTGCCAAATTAGAACACATTTGATAAAATAAAGAATTAATTACTTTTTATTTAAAAATGTTATCCAGAGTGCTTTATCCAGCAACGCTTTATGAAAGAAAATATTAATGAGAGGGCAGGATTGCAGTCATATCATAAGAATTTATATTGCCATGCAAACTTATACAAAGGACTTGGGACCTATTTAGATAATAGTCTTTATTTGTTTTGGCAAATGTAATATTCTAAATTGATGCAGCTGGTAATGAACTGATTTATAGGGTCATTGTTGAACCTAGTTGCTTCTCACAATAGGTAAACCAATGAATCCGGCCTGTACAATATGAAGTGTCACCAGCAGATGGCGGCACACCATTACTTCAGTGCTGAGCTGTGGTCTGAAACCAAGTCTGTATTTTATATTTAGCTGCATGTCATTTACTCATAGCAGGGATGTGATAAAGCACAAAAAAAATGTTTTTCAAATTGATATGCTTATGTCACGAGGGCCAATAATAAACAAAGCATACCCAAAAACACTACCACCTTCATGCTTTTATTACAACAACAAACACAATACACCTCTGTGAGGGCTTTTCTATGACTGTGTTTAACATGCAAACAAGCTGTTCTCTCACACTCTTAAGTGTCAACAGTAATGACGACAAGAACTGATGATGTATGGGATCATGTTCATCATCATCATCATTACAGGCATTCCTGTTATTCCGTTTAGCATATTTCTTAAGATAGGCCTACTGTATTTCTTTATGACAATATCAGAATATACATAGCGTGATTTATAAATAGCCTGCTTTCGCTACTTGGATTACCACGATGTTTCCATTTTTGGTGATATGCAATATTAAAAACGGCCAGTTTAGTATGCGTTTCATATTACAGGTATCTCTGTATCTTTTCGGTCTCTAATCTTTTATAGGTTAGAATTTTCGCCCTGTTAGTGTTTTGGAATATATCCATTTACCTAAAATCCAGTTCCTTATGATGACATCATCCTCCAGAAAGGGATTCGTTTTGGTGGGAAAACAACAGCTTAGATAGACATCAGTATTCCTATAAATATTTATGGTTTTGTGTTTTTTAAATGGACGTTATGTTGGCATGCACATGTAACTACTGTCCGTCATTTTATAGCCTAATGCACAGCTTTTTCCAAATGGCATCTTGCCATTGTCTAAAAATAGTGAATTAAATAATCTAAAGAAATGACATGTATGCACGAGCATAAAAACTCAAATAAAGACTTTGTTGTATACATTAACAAACAGTCAAACACTTAATGCAACAAGTATTAAGCTTTGCTTCAGGTCGCTTAGACAAGGACTGTGCTGGTGGTTTTACGGGGACATGATCTCCTCCAGGGAAAGCTCCACTAGTTACTAACTCCACCCGTGTGAGTGATTTATCTCAGCTGTGCAGCAGGAGGTGGTTCACGGAGCAGCCCATGCTGCCAGAGCGTGATCAGCACCAGATCTGCTTCCTGTCACTCATTTCACCTGGAAACAGCTGTTTTTCACTTCACCGCACAATCGATACTTTGACCCTAGCATGCAAACCGTCTTGTAGAATAAACATGTTCACGTATGCATGTCGACAACTGCAATATATGATTATTTAAAACTGAATTAGTTATTAGGGCCTGTATAATGGATTCTGGGCCAGTCTTGTTGCTTAAAACGGCACTTTTCTAAAACATTTGCATTTATATTCTTGAATCCAACCTGGTCCAAGTTCACCTGAGGTAACACTAAATCACAAAATATGACAACAACACCAAGTAGTCACAAGAGTTCAAACTTAGATTAATCCTAGAAATAAAATAAAAAAACTATTACATGACCTCAATTATATATGCTTGGACCACAAACTTGCATAAAATATTAGCAAGAGCTCCCCACATTAATTTAGCACTTTTTCAATATAGTAACTTAAATTGTTAAAGGATTTTAAAGTAAAATACGTTTAAGCAAGATGTTTGAGTTTTTGTATTTATTAATGACAGTTATTGTTCTCATTATAGAAGTAACTTAATTAAAACAGATAATTATTAAACTTAAGTCAACAGATGAAAGCAAAATTGTGTACTGTATATCATATGTTTTATATTTTGTATTTGCCTTGTGCTAGAATTGTTTTGTGGATCATTCTTCTATCAGTTCAGCAGTTCAACAACCTTTTGTGGTTTTAAATCTTTAAAAAATAGGTCAGCCGCTCTGCATGGCTTCCAGCACAGTGTCTGATGTGTGCCAGTGTGCCACATTGTTAACCACTTGAGTGATGATGATCTGAGGGCAACAGCTAACCAGGCAGCTTATATGACCTTACCATGTTGTCATCATTCAGTGGATGGAGATCATACTAACAGAGTTGGAAATGTCTGTATTTATGAATATGGCAGCAGGTTTCATGTTGCTCTTTTGCTAAATTGTATAGTCAATTGAGGTCAACCACAAATAGACTTGCACCCACTAACCTCTGTAACTCTGTAACAGTGTTGTGGGTGCAGTGTGGGTAACTGCAGCAGCCATGTTTTTACTGTTTCAATAGTGCTATATCATGTGGGTGTCATTTTCAGGTTTAAACCAGTCCAAGCCGAAATGGCCTTAACCTCCGTGTGGTTTTTAAGTGTAAATGATGAATAAGGAATATAAATAAGGGAGCAAAGAAATATTACAAGTATTATTTTTGTGTTGGGTGATTTGGGGGTGGAGTTATGTAGCTGTACTTTATATTAGTAGTATAGAAATAATTGAAATGTATTTGTAAATTATGTAAATGTATAAAAATTATAAAACAAATTAATTTAACAGTAATTAATGAGTTTTTTGTATGGAAATTGTCCCACAGGAAAAAAAAACATTATAGTATGTTTATGTTAACTTTATGACTTATGTGGAATACACTATAAGTGTAACAATTTTTTTTTGAACTTTTTTTGTCAATAATAGTTTTTAAACTTTATTGTGTTGTTTATTTTGAGGAATGTTGGTAACTTACAGTGATTGGTAAAAATGTATGGGTAAAAATAAAAAAATGTATTTAAATGTTTTTGTATTTTCAGAATATTTGTGTTCCCCTGAGAAACTCTGCGTTCACTTTCAAATGTATTGTTTCCTTGATACAGTTTGAAAATCATCAATATATATATATACTTTTTTCTCTTATTTATGTAAATATTATTTTTTCAATATTTAAATATTATTTTATTTTAGTAAATAGTCTTTTTTTTTTGGGGGGGGGGGATCCATCATGGTAGGTTACCAAACAGGAGGGTGAGTAAATTAAGAATTTTAATTTTTGGGTCAAGTATCATTTTAATAGTAGTGTATGTATATAATTACAGGTACAAGGATATAGCTTAAAACAATATTTTTCCAAATGATATATTATTGTTGGGGCATTCTCTGAATATTTTAGCCATAAACAAACTAAAATTGAGTTCAGATTTGAAAACTGATATTAAGCATAAAAGGCTGTAAATATCATAATAACAAAGCACCAGACAGATTGTGACTCTGCCATAACTGATAAAAAGAATATCTTAAACACAAAACTGCACCACTTTAGCTTCCTGTTCAAAAAGGCCTTTTTATTATGAATTACTCTGCACCTGGTTCTTCTTTCCCCCTATTTTACCATCTTCCCACCATTCACCTTTATACAGAATAACCTTTATTGCAAGGCATGACAGCCAACAGAAGTGCATGCTTTACCCCAATAGCTCCTCCTATTCAGGACTCTTCAGCTGGCATGTCACATGACTCGGGTCTTTCTGAAGTAGTCCTGTTTTTCTTACCAGGAAAATATAGGTCAAAGTGGAATAATCACTTGCAGGGTTTTCTCTAGCCTGAAAGAGTTGGACTTTGCAGAGATTGTTATTACGGATATAATTAGATCACAGAAAGGCAACAAAAACATTTTTTTCAGATTTACAGACAGTGCTTAATAAACAGAGTGTACTGCAATAAAGTGCATTTAAAAACAGTAAGCATCCATGTGAAAGCTTGTCTCTTATGCAATAATTTCCACTTGTATTTGTGAGGGCTGGAAAATATTGTAGCAGCGCATAAGCATCCCAACCTTTCCTTCATCCCAGTGTCTTACTCAAATGGTCAAGAAAGCATATGGGTGTTCCTCAGGGTGGGACCTTCATCTCCTTAGCGAATAGCTTGTCAGTCCTCGAGTCTGAAGCAAAGGAGGGTTTGATATAAAGCTGCCTCGTCTGTGTTTGGATATGCATTACGATCACAGGCTTTCCCTTCTTCACAAGATTAAAAACAAATCTGGAACATTTACACTGCCATTGGACTTTAAGGAGTTTTACACATGACAGACAGCCTACAAAAAGGCAAGGTCTACTTCAAGATAACATCAAGACATAATGCATGGACTTTAAAACAACCTTTCTAATATCTTTTCTTAGGAATATAAACAGCAGCGTTATTGTTTTTCTATTTGAAGATATGTTAAACAAAACTTTAAGCAGGCTTCTCACACTTGTGTGTGTATGTGTTTATATATAAACTGACCGAGATATCTCTAATATGTTGACATGGTACTAACCAAACGGGTCTCTGAGAAAACGCCATTTGTCCAGGACTTTTTGAGTTGTTTTTTATAAATGTACGTTGGAGCTTGCTGTTACTGTATGACGATTAGCAGGGGAATATTCACAATTGAGGATTGTTTTCCTCTTCTTTTGTGTTTCTCTTACTCTTAGGCCAGCTTCCCATCTCTTCTACTTCTATTCTTATGTCTCTCATTCTTTCCTTCTCTCTCATACCCGCCCACCATATACATCAATTCACAAAGAAAGCTTCTGTCTTTTGGTATTTGAAAAATGCCTGGAGGACTGATATAGATCTTTGTAAAAGAATGACACTTTTTTAAATTTTCAATTTATTCAATTCCAGACGTCTCTGTTCACATACTAACCTTTCAAATGAGATCAAACGACATCGAGTTTTTCCTTTAATCCCTTCTCTTTAACATCATCAGAGTCTGCCGATGAAACGTAGTTCTCACTGCTGTTATGCCATTGCAGATTAAACCTCCTTTACACAAAGGCTTTTGTGTTCTAGAGCAATTTCATGTTGACTCAGTGAGGGATTAGTGTTCAAGACTAGTCTCGCGCTTAAGGGAGCCTTAACAAAAAAAAGCCTGTTGTGTGTCTAAGAAAAGAAAGAGTCAGGCAGGAGACTGCAGAGCTGTTGAGAATCATTGTATTCTGCATCAAAACAAGAGCACCAATATATCAAACGATACATTTCTGGCTGGCTATATAGAGCAAAGTTCGTTTCCATAATTAGCACCATCCAGCTATGAACAGTATTTGGGTAGAGATACTCCAACACACCCTGAAGATAAAGAGTATGACAGAGATCTGGCAGTCAAACAGGAATCATAGCAAATCACACAACAATGACACCCATTAGCCCTCGTGAATTCCCATCAGGAACACATAACAACTGTTTTTTAGTCTTTCTGCAAGTAACATCGATAATCTAGTACATGGAGACAAGTAACCGTCTATATGTACAGTATATGTCACTGAATTACTCTCTTGACTGATTCATTCTGGAATAACCAGCCCGATCTCATGGCAATTCGTACATATTTTACGAGGTGGCTAATTCGTATGAATTCGTATGACCTCACTCGTACAAATTCATGAGATTTTTGCTAAATCGTATGTATTTTATTGTACGAGTTGCACAATTCGTAGGAATTTGTACGAATGACCTACACCTAACACCGCCCCTAAACCTACCCGTCACTGGGGTCTAGACAAATCGTCCAAAATTGTATAGTATGAATTTGTACGATTTAGCCACCTCGTAAAATACATATGAATTGGTCGTGAGATAGCGTTGGAATAACACAAGTGACTCCTTTTATGAGTGAGTCATTGAATTATTCACTCAACTGATTTGTTTAATACTGATTCAGAAATGACATCTAGAGCTGAATCAGTCATATTTAGAACAACATTGGATTTGCTAAAGTAAAGGCCAATGTATTCTTTTAATTAGGATATTTGTTTTTTGCTTACACTAGCTTAAGTGTACAGCTGATTGTGTAGCCTTTCAAAGTGTGCTACAAGCGACACATAAAAGACACTCGACACATACGCACTAGAATGTTTCATCTTTGTGTTTGCGCTATTTCAATGTCACTATTAAAATACTCGTTTAAACTTCTTATTCCCTCGCTGTCCTGCTTTTTGACTGTGCATACCCTGGCATATATGGAAGTCTACTTTGGGCTTCATATTACTGGCTTCCGCGACCCTACAGAGGACAAGCATATTCTGTTGACAATTTGAGCAAAACTGGGACAAAAGTCCTTTCTTTGACTTTTGATACACAGTCATCTATAATCACCTTGTTTGTTTTATGTGGAGTCAACAAGTGTAGTCTTTTTTAAAGCATGATAAGAGTTTGTGGTTTTTCCTCATGTAGGACTTTGACCTTTTTTTTTCAACAATTTCTCTTTTTTTTTTTTTTGCTGTCATAATGTGGTTCTGATGAGGATATTTGTTCCCTGACCAAAAAAATAAAGCTCATTCAGCACTGATCTTAACTCCTCCTCCTTTTCTGTATGTTTCCAGGTTCCAAAGAACACCCCACTTTCCAAGCATTTGGTCCTGTCATATTTACACGTAAAAGCTGACCATGACCACCGTAAATGCCCCTGTGTCCCTCCTTGCTCGGAATGAGTTTTATCGGAGTAAGTGCAGCACTATTTTTAGCTCTCCTCTGTTTAACCAGCTACAGAACACGTGTTATTCGGACTATCTGTGGTTTCCCAAAGCTCTTTTTGTGTCTCATGTATGAACTTTTACCTGAATGTACAGCACACAATGTTCCAATTTTAGCCTTATCATCCGATGTAGACATTGATTAATTTGTTGACCAAATAAAAACATCAGTCCCAAGTTAGTGAATTGCCAGAAAAACACCTAGTTTGATTGCTTAAGCTGTACTGAGTACTAAAAACATAAAGAAATGTAAAATATATATGTATAACTAAAAATGTTTCATATTACATTTAAAAGATCTCTTTATCTTGACTAAAGTTACAGAAGGGATTATGCATTATGTATGTATTTCTTAAAAGAACGCATGCCTAAGAGGATTTACTCTGTGGTGCTGTGGTCAGTTGAAATAGTTTTCTTCAGATTCTGTGTATGTGTTTCTGTATATGATTGTTTTTGTTTGCAGGCATCTGCCCGACAGACAAAATGAAGGCAGTCAGTAGTCTTTCTGATAACTTAATGGAACCAAAGCAAAGACAAGTGACTGTCTGGGTGACCAAATCCAGGCACCAAGGTATAGTATGAGTTAAACTGATATCTGTCAATCTATATAGTTGTACATTTAGCCCTACTGACAACAAGACCATGTATTTATGTCTAAATACAGGATTAGGGCCTATGAAGAATGGCTGGACAATAAATGTGGTTTTAAAGAGCCCGGCATCCAGCGGAACCTCTTCCAAACGACAAAGTCCTGCTGATCGTGTGGTGAAGTAGACACCTGCACAAGAATAGCGTATATGCTCTGGAAAAAAATGCTTCTACAGACACAGTATGTTAATGTGCTACTTAAAAGTGCTGCTCCAATAATTAATCTAATCTTTTATCATTTTTTTTTTGATCTAGAGGCCTTTTTCATGCTAGAGAATATTTATTTTTAGTTTATACGCTATCGTTCAGAAGTTTGGGGTTATTAAGTCTCTTATGTTCACCAAGATTTATTTGATCAAAAATACAGTAAAAATCACAACATTGTAAATATTATAATAATTTAAAAGAAGTATATTCTATTTTAATATATTTTCAAATGTAATTTATACTGTTATGCAAAGCTGAATATTCAGCATCATGTCTCCAGTCCTTAGTGTCACATGGTCTTTCAGAAATAATTATAATATGCTGATTTGCTGCTCAAGTAACATTTCATCATCCGTGTTGAAAACAGTTGTGCTGCTTATTATTTTTGTGGACACAAAGCCCAAAAGAGCAGCATTTGTTTGAAATATAATTTGTTTCTGTAACTTTATAAATCAGTCATTCATTCCTTTTTGAATGAAAGTATTAATTTAGAATAATTTAAAAAATGTGAAAATAATTCTTACTGACCCCAAAAATTTTGAACAGTACTGTAATTATACTGTATAAATATGCATATAATAACCATACGCTGCATCTGTTCTGCCTCACTTTACACAAGGCCTGTCCCCACCACCAGTATGAGACAAAGTAAAAGAACAAATTTGATAAATTGCAGCAAACAATATGTTGGCTTACCTTGCTGTTAAAAGATCCAAACTCTTAAGAGAGCCATCGTTTATTTGCTTTTTTTCACGCACATCAACCTAATCTGTAATGTGTTTTGACAAATAATACTGTTAGATTTAATTGTCAAGATGAACTTGACATGGCATTGAAAATAGCCAATATGGCAAATGATTAAACTGATTAGTCATTTAAAGATTTTGACATCATTCAATTCTGCCCATAAAAAATACATTTATTTTCATCTTCAATAAACTACCAATCACAGCACCTGTCACAGTCTCTTATTTGGGACCTGTTACTTCAAACAAATGGGAAGTGATGTCTGAAAAAGAACAGAGTCAGCGTGCCACAACGAGGCCTTTTCATCTATCCAGCCAACCATCAGAACTTAGTGACCTGGAAAATCCATGTACGCATGGGAACAAAGCTGTACAACGTCATCTCTAGCGAGCAATTTTCCATGTGGACTGTTTCCCATATTCACTGTTTCTGTGCTTGGTCTACCACCCACACTGCTTATTTTGAAGATGTTCTGTCCTTTTTGCTTTACATCAAAAGTATGAAATGGGTGTCATCTGTTCAGAACACAATGCACTAATTTTGCAAAATGCCTGTAAAATTGTTTATTCTTCTCAAGAGCACTTCAAACCTGTCTTTATTCCTGCACCTGCTACTCACTTTTTCAAAGCTCAAGGTATTTATTTGAATTAAAAATACAATTCCTTAAAAAAAATTAGAATACTGTTGCCTTTTTTATCATTTCTGTATGAGAAGAACTGATATTTCACTCAAGAGCAGTTGTCATGATATTCTGTCTGCCTCAGTTACCATCCGAGAGTCCTGTTTGTCTCCTTGCCAAAGTCCACTTTGAAAGCTGACACTGAATTTAGCTTCAGCATGCTTGTTATTTAATCAAATCACTCTTATTATGAAATAAAGGCAGAAGGGGACTCCTTTCCTTCTCTGAACACTTGGAACACAGACAAATTAATACATGATGATATACACGTCCACAATTCGCCGCGGGGCACACTCGCGGGGCCTGCGTACAGCATATCAAAATATCTATGTGCAGATAAACTGAAAATAGCATCTCCTCTCGTTGGCGCCAATAGCCTCGTGGGCAGTGCACTGATATACAGCACCATTGTCCTTTGGGCGTCCCAAATGTAATTCCTGTCCCTCTCTCTCTCCCACCTCACCTCCTGTCTGAAATCCTGTCCTATCTTAATAAAGGCAGAAATGCCAAAATAAAAAAATAAGACCCAATTACATGGGAAAAAAGGCTGAATTTGTCATTTTAGTATTTGATTATTGCTGCACTTTATTTTAAATGCAGCTTCTAGTACACTATTATACATATAGCTAATATGTATGCGGCCTTTTCTCATAACTATAAAGGGGAGATGGTTTCTTTATAATATAAAATGAAATAAAAAGATAACCAATAGAAAAAAAATAAAACAAACCCCTTTGCTCTTTCCTTAACCTCTCCCTGTCTAGCTAGTTTTGCTCTGAACAATGCCTGAAATGTTGTATGACAAGCACTCCCTGTGACTGTTTGCCTCTTTATAATGTATCGCTTATTGTATTCCTAAATTGTAAGTTGCTTTGGATAAAAGCGTCTGCTAAATGAATAAATGTAAATGTAGATAACCAATAGCAGTAGTAGGCTGTTTAAGACCATTTATTGTGCCAAAAAACACAGGATAAGACAACAACAAGTACCAAAAACATTTCCATCAGTGTTACAGATGTGTAAAAATGTATAATTTTTTTTGTGCAAGTTTCAGCTCTTCAATTTTATTACATGAAATATATAAAACAATGAATACAAAAAAAATCTGAAAAAAGAACAAACACTAAACCAGCCCATTATATGGATGGTAAATTAAAAGAAAAGGGGAGCCGATTCCGTCCCCTAGCGTTGGTGTCCTGATCTGGTGTCCGATTCAGGATTGAGGAGAACTCCCCGCCTCAGACTTGCCTCCGTCGCTACTTTCACTCGATTTCCTCACCATCTCCCGGGCAACACATGTCACCTGCCCATTGGTCACACTCACCACCCCTGACCTGCAGAGAGCCAATCAGATTAAGGGATTTAGAATTTAAAAAGTTCCATGTCAAACTAACATTCCTTGTTATGAAATCTAAAAGTTGCAACTGCATCTGCAATTAAAAGTGCATCAGCACTTGGCAAGGCCTTCATGTTACATGCACCAACTTGAGTGAAACTCAATCCAGTGACTCACTTCTGCTGAGCCTCCTCAGCAAGAGTTCCCATACCAGGCTGGTTCTGCTTCCCAAAGAAGAAACTGGACCACCAATGACCAGAATCCTGTTTGGGCAGACCTAAAGCACAATTAAACCACAGGTCAGAACAAGCGAAGCACCACCAGTCTATCGTCTAATGGATTTAATACACAATTATGTACTAACGCAATCACTGTTAAAGATACTCTAAACAACGACATGTAGGCTGATAAATGCATGCAAGCAATAGTCCTTTTTGTAATTCACAAAAGTGATTTCCTCAACAGTAGCTTAGTCAGAAGCATTCAGATGAGTATCAATTTCAACAGAGCTGTGATGTGGGTGCAAACGGTGTTGCATAATGTGTGTAAATGTCTTCATGGCATGTCAAAACTGTTGCAATGAAGTATTGATTGAGGTGGGGGGTTGGAAAGAGACTGAAATGAAACGTAACTCACCTGGGTGATGTGGAATAACCTCCTTACTATACTCTGAACTGCCACACGAGCTGTTACTGGATGTAGAGCCAATGCGCCCTGAAAAGGAACAGTCTTATAAGGCAAATTCTCTTTATGACGTCAACTATTAATAGTTGCATATAACTATAGCAGTAAATCACTCGCAAAGGCAACTTACTTCTGTAGTAGTCGTGAGTAGCAACAAGGGAACCACTAGATGGGATGGCTGCCATTTTACAGACTTGTGTAAATAGTGACTTAGATGGAAACCCTGTGAAGAGATTAAGACATTTAACGTAGAGCATTAATTAAATGTAAATAATACAAACTAGATAATAACTTCTCATCTTAACCCTGATAATGAATTTTAATTAATACAGACAGACTCAGGGAAGGCATTTAATATATTTTATCTCTCAGGTGTGGTTTGAAACCTTGAATTGGTTACATATTGGTCTTGTAATTATGACTCATTACACAATTACCTAACTGACATTATGCCACATGAGACATTCATTACATACAAGCTTCCTACAGCATTTTCAGAAGGCTACACTAGGAAGTTACAGTAATCCCACAGGAATTACAGCAATTGAGATCATAAAGGAAACATTTTTTGTCTCAAACGTGATAAAACATACACCATTACAGCAAAATACACGGCACAAATAGTGTTAGAGTAATAGAGTAGATGTAACGTTACAGCTCTGTTCAGATTCTCTGACCCAAACAATGACCACCCTTTAAAATATGAAGTGTAGACCACCATCTCACCTTCTTTTGCCGCTCTTGCAGATGTTATTAGAGCTCTCTACTCAATTCAGTCGGAGGCTTTGGGGAGAAAACGCTAGGCGACGGGGCCCATTTGAAAAGGTTTGGATGGATAAGTCCTTCCACGCCCGGAAATATCTACCGCAGTGCTGTCTAACAAAAACTACTCGTTCGGCTGAATTTATACAGAGACGACGTCGACGACTAGCAGTGGTGAATGGAGGCGTGGCCTTTCTCTGCTCTATATAAACCCTCCGCGCGGAACCGGATCAAACCAGCGGAAGCAAGGCTGGAACGGCTGGTGCTCTGCTGTCTAGGGGCGTAGATTACGCGGGGGACGCGGGCGACGTGTCCCCTCACTTTTTATAAAAAGTAAATTGGACAGTTGTGTTCTCGACATGTTAAGGTTTTAATGGAGCAATGTATATCAATCCATAGTTGGACCAATCATAAAAAAACATAATTAGTAAAATATAGATTTTTTTTTTTACATTAGTACGATAAACAACTTGGTATGGTATTCTTCATGACAATATTTTGCATCCCATAATCCTACCCAATACCTAAACTTAACAACTACAACGACTACCTTACAAGCTATTAATAAGCAGTAAATTAAGAGTTTGAGGCAAACATCATAGTTAATAGTGAATGTGCTCCCCATACTAAAATGTTAAAAAATTATTTAGGATACAAATAATTGGTTATTGTCCAGCAGTGTACTTAATTTGTTATGTTCTTCTGTATGTCACTATTCTTTGTACTGTATGTACATGTTTCAAACTATTTTATTTAGACCGAAGCTGAAATGAATTCAGAGTTGAGAGTGAATGTGGTTTCAATGAGGCTTCAGAGGTAAGGACAGATTATTTACAGCATTGTCTATGATAAGATATTTCTTATGCCTTTTAACATAGATTAATCAGACTAATTTGTACTTTTTATACTTCAGTTTTAAGTAGCTTTATATATTGAGATATGTGTCAGCTTTGATACTGTGTCAAAAAGCTACTACTTTTAAACAAAGCAGTCAGAAAGCTTAAAGGAAATGTCACTAAATTGATTATTTCATCTCGTTGTTTAATTGATTTAGGGTCTACATACCTTGACATGTTTGTCAGTTGAGCTCAATACATAGTTTCTTTGCAATAGTTTGTTTTGAATTACTTTTTTTATTTAATTCCTGAAACATGGACTGTATAATAGAACAGAACAGAATAAAGTAGTATGAATGTGCAAGTATCCATTATGTGTGCCATGTACTGTACATGCAACATACACAAAATACAATGTGAAATATGTAAACAATAGTACTCTTATAAAAAACATATTTGTAACTTATACTCAAAAAGCTGCACATTAGTACCTTAGAGTACCAATATGTACCTTAATGTACAACTATGAAACTTTTTGTGGTAAATAAGGTTCAAAGATGTCCTTTTAAGGGTACTGTCCCAGTGACAAGCTGTTATAATTATTTATTTTATTTTTCTTTCTTCTTTCTTTCTTTCTTTCTTTCTTTCTTTCTTTCTTTCTTTCTTTCTTTCTTTCTTTCTTTCTTTTCTGTTTTATAATAATATAATCATAAAGTATATTAAGCAAAAAGGTATGATTAAAAATAAAATCTGTCAATTAGACAAGGGTTAACTGAAAAAAACAGGTATAACACTAGATATTCCGAATAATAATATTCGATGTTTCATACATAGCAACATCCCTGGTGGTCTAGTGGTTAGGATTCGGCGCTCTCACCGCCGCGGCCCGGGTTCGATTCCCGGTCAGGGAATGAGTGTTTTTGCAATGTTTCTACATTTCTCACTCATCATTTACAGCAGAAAAAACAATATTCACTGCTATTCAATATTCACATTAAAAGTTAACGTGTTAACCGCAAGCGTTAGCTGCGCAGAAGTGTATGCAGAGCAGGATCAGCGCGCGCCAATTGTGCTTTCATACTGGCAGCGTTTGTCACGCGCAGCTGAACCGCAGCTTGTACTGCTGCAATAAAGACGAGTAACGTCATTTCCGTCATATTTTCGAGCGTTCTCGAATATTGTGTGCCATGTGCTTTTATGTATGATATGGCCAGCAAACTCTGTGATGCGACCATGTGTCCCACACGCATATGTAAATAACATATATTATATAGGTCTACACGATAAACTTGAGCCAAGTTTTCAAGTTGTGTATACGAAAATATTGCTAACCCTGTCAGGAAAAATTATGTCTCACATTTTGTATGAGGAATATTATTTTTTGCCATCTAACAGAAGTTGCATATAGATTGAATTGGCTATGTGTTACGTAAATATTTTATATATCAGTCTGTATAATTAATAACATCAGAATTGGGGGTTCATGGGCCTATTTGAACACACTGTGAAATCCAAGACAAATTTTGGAAAGAATTCCAACAATAAAATGTAATTGGATTGAATAATTGAATTAAAAAAAGTAACATTAAAGCTAACAAATGCCTCTAGTTTTATTAAATCAACAGATCTTTGTAGTTTGGGCAAAAACTCGTGGAAGTGATGTGTTTTCGTCCATTTATTTTTTCATATGGTGATTATGAAACACCACTTACATGATTTTATGGTGAAATGTGTTATTTTTAATGTTAATTGGGTCAATTTTGACAATCAACAATGCACTGTGAATTATTTAATCAGCGTAAAACAGCAAATAGAAAACGTTATATATAAAAAACAAAGGACAATCTGGGGAAAATGTATTAATAAATATAAACGACAATAAGGAATAAAATAAGTCAGATTAATAGTTTTATTTACAGTATTATAATTGTAAATGTACTGCTTGTTGTTAACGTTACCTTTTTGAACTTGGGTCCGCGAAGAATACGACATAAAATTTAATTTAAACATTTTTATAAAATGTATAACTATTAGCTAATTAATATGGTAACAAATGATCTGAAAAAGTATACATTACTTAATAGCAATTAATTTACAAAGCTATTATAAAGTCTAGCTTTTATACCGGGAATACCTGGGCTGGCTCAAAGTCTGACGGTGAATCCTACATCATCTGTTAGCTCTGCTACAAACATACACCTTTGTTTACATTTGTGTGTTGCTCAGCAACCACTTTGTTGGAACCATAGACATATATTTATCATAACATATAATATTATTATTAGTATATATTTATTATGTCTATGGTTGGAACCACAACCGTTTCTGAGGAACTACATTGTTTGGCGGAAGAATAATGTTTTTATTAATATCATCACACTTTATTTGCGGTTTTATTTTGTGAAAATTTTACTACGTATGGAATATAACCGTGAAGCCGTGGTTTACAGTGATCTTCGCGTCTTGCCTAACAACGCCCCTCAGCTGTTATAAATTCACTGTAAACCACGGCTTCTTGCTTTAACTATGAAGGGCCAAATAGTTGATTGAAGGCCCTGGACTTTGCGTAGCCTAAATGGTACATTTTATCCAACTCTATACTATTTGCATTTCTGGTCAAATTCAAATCTGCATAGATTTAAAATACAACAATCAATCAGATGCCAAAACACAAAGATAAGTTGAAAAGATGTCCTCCAATGGCATGTTTGCGTAAAACGTGCGAGGAGCCTGTAGAAGCTGTTTTTCAAGTCTATGGCAGAAGCACATGGCCTCTCCAGTAAGTGCTGTACTGCCCCCTCCTGGCAAATGTATGCCACTAACATTATGAAAAGAAGTGGAAAGATCAAACCAAAGGTCATTTGAACGGATGCTTTATTGATATACAAACAACTGACAAAAATAAACGAAGCATTACACCACTGCTGTTTTAAAAGAAATCAATATGAACCTTTAAATCTGAATAACTAGGCTGAGAACTCTAATTTAAAGCTATATGGTGCCTGTTCCCTAAACAACAACCTCCCGAAATGACTACTCAAAATAATAAAAAAAGAAGTCCTTTCCCTCTGAATGTTCATGATCTTTTCATCGTTTGCAGACCTACGGGTGTATCCACACAATTATATGGCATCACACATGGATTCCAGTCTTGATTCATCATCTGCACCAGTCAGTCAAATGTATGTCATCCTTTACATCTCACCCAATGAGGCATGTAATCATCCTTGTGTAATATACTCAAATAAGGCCACCCACTGACACCCATATAAGTCAATGAAATATCAGAATAGAACAGATAACATGAAGAAAAATAAGAGATTACACTTGCTAATAATGAAATATATTCCAATATCTTTCAGGTAAAAGTGACTGTGCTACCATACAGACAACACTAGTGTTGGAAAAAAATCAACAAATGCCACTAACAAAAGAAATTCGCCTTACTAAGCAGGAGTTACTCGCCACTGGATTAGCGCACTTAAAAGTAACTGCATTTTTATTTAAAAAAATTGAACAGTGATCTTTGTGATGTGATAGTTTGTGTGTGTGTGTGTGTGTGTGCGTAACATTCTGACAGCAAAAGGTCTATGGCATCTACTAACTGGCACACACAGGATGGCACAAAGCAAAGGCGAGCGATTTCCGACAACAGCATAAACAAAACATTCCCATCAATGAAAAAAAAGAGCAAAGGTTAAAAAAGATAAAGCAAAAAACAACTGTGTGTAACATTTGACCAATAAAGCAATAGAGAGTGCGAGTGTAAGGCCGACGGAGGTCAGACATTCACCAGGTGTACAGCAAAGCATCGCTTCACATTGTACTGAGAGTAAAAAAACAACTCAACTGAATGCTCAGCAGCATAGAAACCCCCGCAGCAAGTTTCTTTTCACTATTGGTCTAAAATCCCCCCCCCCCCTTCAGATTGAAATGTTTCTTCTTTGTGTATTTTGTACCCCTCTGCCGCCTGATGAATGCTGTTTGGCAGTACTGTTTAAATATAGTTATTTATATTCCTTTATAGTCATATATAGATAAAAGTTATGTAAAAACATTATGCAAAGCAGTGTAAAATAGTTTCTAATACAAAATGATTCATCATTTGTCTTTTGTACAACCTGTGATGATTTCATGTCACAGAATCTGTACTTCGTGTGTGTTTTCAGTGAGATGAGCAAGCACATGCTAGCAGTAGGTGGAGGGGTATCAATGGAGACAGAGGAAGGAGGGATGAAAGAATTCAGAGAGAACGGAAGTGTGGGTGTAGTCAGGATTCACAAATAATGAGATGAGTGTTTAAATCAAGAGGGGGGGTTCTCAGAACGGAGCGTTGTCCTGCACCGGGTTTGACTCGTTCGGAGAGTGGGCACTTTCACCATTGGCTTTGCCTCCAACCACCTTGTACTGAGACACACAAACAGAAAAACACATTTAGAAACATGCAGGACACAGAGTTCCCAGGATAAAGAAAAAAATCATTTTAAAATCAAGAATAAAAAGCATGTGTCGAGTACTTAGACATGCTCTACACAACATGTTTTAACAAAGTTTACATATAGTAATTAAAAATAATATGGTGTAATTATAAAGTAAAAAGTATCAACATATATTATTTTCAAAATATTATATAAAAAAAAAAAGTAATTCAGTCTTTAGGGGGAAAATTGGCCTTGATGGACTTAAAGGCACAGTATGTAATTTTCGCCACTAGAGGGCGCGCATTCAAGATAAACAAAGGCGTAGTTTGATGACGCCATGACTAAGTGTGGAATCATGGGAGTTGTTGTCTTCATCCCCACAGCCGATGCAATCCGACGGGACTCGGGCAGAAATCCTGTTCATGGCGAGGTAAACGGCTGCTTAGGGCCCCGGGGAATCAGGGGGCCCCGTCTGATAACCGCGGGGACATACTTTTCAAATGCACCAGTATGTATGTGTTATGGAGAGCGTCAGATGTTCACTCACCACGGCAAGTTTTTGTCAGGTGCGGAGCTCTGCAAGCTTGTGAATCCTCTCATAATAACAATAAAGATAAGATGTAAATAAGAGATTCATTGTGCAGAGAGCTTATTAACGGAGCGTCGTGAGATCGCGATGAACTGAAGTGAGTGACAGCTTTTAGTGATTATAGACGGAGCGCTCTTTGCGTGCAAGCTCTTTGGACTGTCTCAGGACAGTTATATTCACCTCAGTAAAGAAATGATTGTGTTTCAAGTCATCATTTTATTTGTCTTGAATTTTTCAAAATGACTCTCTCGTGTGCTTTTCCTAGGCGCCCCAGCGCAAACAATAAATGCAAATGAACTATAAACTAAAAAAGGCGTATAAATGCACGAATGCAATGACTGGAGATTTTTGCTTAATAAATTACATTTTCGATTTGTTTCTCGGCAAACCCTGTCATATGCCTTAAGAACACTTGAAATACGGAACGAGTTGCATGGGATCATTTATGAGTCATTTATGACATTTAACCAAAAAGGACATTTTACTGTCCTTTTTGTAAAAAGATGGAAGTTTACAATGATCAGTGGCCATCAGGTAGACCTATAGCCTATAAAAGAGCTAATGTATTAAAGATGTATTAACATCGATGGACGAGTTCCAGCCCAAAAGCTCACAAAAACTGCCCAAAAATTTTAACTGTCAAAATAATGTGATAGAATTTAAATCAAGGTTGATAAGAGCATTTTTTTACTCATTAAAACAAAATAATATAAATATAATGCTAGATAGAGTTCCCATGGATCAAATCGAGGCAAATACATAAAAAATATTACCAAATATGATTAAAATATGCAAGCAGACAGTGTCAAAACGGCAATCAAGAAATTAAACGATACCCTCGAAAAAAATGCATAATTTTCAATGTCACCAAATGCAAAAAAGTGCCCAATATAAGTGATCGGAATAAGCAACGAAATTAGGGCATTTCAGACTTTTTTATGCACACACCATGACAGTCAAAACTGTTTCATTCATTGATGCATACTGTATGATAATCCAACAATAAAAAAGAAAACGAATGTGCTTACCTTAATAACTGCTCTATAATTTCACACAGAACTAGAGGCAGTCTTTTGTTAAGTTCATATTGAACATAATACCGAACTTTGCACAGTCAAAACTAACCAGCAGCTTTCAGGGATCTGGACAGTTTAAATGATAAAAGACAGGATCGTATATAAATAGATTTTGATTAAATCATTTAACTGTGCTCTGATTTCGGAGTTGCAGTGATAGAGCGTTCCTGTCATCTAGCCATCAGCAGGTTTAATTCACGTTTTGAGAGATAAAACACTCCACTCTTTACATTACCATGTAACTTATTTAAGCATTATGATCATCACTCATACAGTTATACATTCAAAATCAGATCCGTTGTCGCGCTAAAAACCCGTCACTCATGAATCATCACGTCTGCTTGCTGATTCCTAGCGATTGGCTTAAAGTGCGGCCGCGACGTCAACATCAGCACCAGTCATGTTTGCAGTGTGTGTGTGTATGCGTTTAGTGATGTCGTGATGACTGATTGGATGCATTATATGCACACTTGGGCTTGTATGTTAACCAATTAGCCTATATAATTTATGTTTGAAAACCGCCAAACTGACCCCAGACCAGCCCAAATTTTGTCCACCTGCCCAAGCCAATATTTACCTGCCAATCTGGCAACACGGATTATGCCACAGCTGACCGTTTCCGCTTCTTCAGGTTGAGTACATTTGGGGTAAACAGCGCTGTTTTATCATACTAAATGCATTTGAAAGTTCTTGTTATAATACTACTCTGTGCGCTCATCACCCGTCTAATAAAACGCATAAAATAGTCAAGCGTCTTTGGTGTTTCCATGTTTTCTACAAAACAAAACCGGAAATCGAGGGTGTATGACGTCATTGGCAGGAGACGCAAGGACACTATGGACACGTCCGTTTCACTAGTTCATGGCGTATTTCTCTGGATTTAAACATTCTTCAAAACATTTGGGATAATGTAAGTACACAAGTCAGCTAAATATAGAACACGGTTCTAGTGGTTTTTGGATATTTGAATAAAGAAATCTTACATAGTGTGCCTTTAAGGGCTCTCCATACAACATTGATAATAATAAGTGTTTCTTGAGCAGTAAATCAGAATATTAATGATTTCTGAAGGATCATGTGACACTGAAGACTGCAGAACAATCAGCTTTGCCATCACAGTAATAAATTACATTTTAAAATGTATTAAAATAGAAAAAAATTGTAATACTTTTTCACAATATTTTAATGTACTGTTTTTGATCAAATAAATTCAGAATTGGTGACTTCTATAAATCTTAGTGTATGTGATATTTTTTTTTTCTGTTTCTGCATGATTGTACCACAGGATTTAGATTTGGTGGACAAGTCTTTATTTTTGTCAATATTTTAAATATATTTTTGAATAAATTAATAGATCTGCCAAAAATGAGCATTATGTCATTCACCCAATTTCAAAAGTGAGCCTTACCTTGATGTTTTCAACTTTGTCCTCAAATGATTTGAAGGTCGGAGAGTTCCTATTTAACAAAACATGCATTAATCCCAGAATTCATTGCAAAATAAACATTACTGAGGCCACTTGCTCATGTCTAATTAATTGTAAAGTAACTGGCAGATAAAAGGTTAAACACCACAAGCATGCAAAGAAAAACTTTAATCGAGCTGTATGAGAATATTCAATCCAGCAGCTTAAACCGTTTAGAATTATTTTTTTTAAAGTGTAATTTTTTCCACACAAATGACTAATATTTTAATGTGTAACGAATCTGAAACCATTTGAGTTGAGGGGCAGTGGTTTACCCTAGTACTTTACCTCATAGCTGGCATACTTATTGAATGGCGAATGGAGTAGTTGCTACTTCGAAGGCATTAAAAGGAGAAAAAGTTGTGTGTATTAGCAAGCAAGCAGGACAGCAAGTGAGAGATCAGCTGGGTTACACCACACACAGGCTGCTAGTGTATCGGAGATCTTTAAAAATCACATTTGTTCACACAAATTTGCACTGAATCATGCATAATCAAAATTAGCAGGGTTTTGGAGCTAACATAACACTAAAATCAATTTTACATTCAAAATTATAATTAAATGCATTTATAAAAATGTCATGGGCTTGGTATTACAAACAGAGCTCCATGTTAAGCATTGACGTTTTGATGACATTAATCAGTCTTACCCAAAGGAGTTAGAGAAAGGAAGAGCTCTGTAGATCAAGCAAGGGCAGCGTTTAAAAAGAAAGGGGAATACAAAACAATCAGGTTGGCCAAAGCAAGCAGGAAGAACAAATGATGAGAATTACTGTTCTGATATTGAGGGAATATGGAGAATAGCGAAATGAACCAAAAAAACAATCAAACCATAACATGGGGGTGAATAAGAAGCATAGACGTTAATGACACAAACGATAATCATGGCTAATAAATTTGAGTAATAATTATTTGTCTGATGAATGAAAGATGACATCTGGATCGACAGAGCAGCAGAGTTTTAATTCATAAAACATGGCTGAAGTTTTGGATCTGTTGAATGAAGCTATTAGCTTCTCTGTGTCACACACTAGAGACTAATGATTTTGATAAGTATAACTACGTGTCAGGCCCTTCTGCATGTCAGAACACTGAGAACCTACTACCAACAGGTCACGTTCAATAGAAGGAAATTCAGGCTTTCATAAAACTACCGTTCTCCTGCCTTCTGTTTGTGTTAGGAGTGGTGCAGGAAGTTAAATAAATGTGTGTAAATAATGGTAAGAACAGAGACGGCCTATGCAGTGAATCAGGAGCCAGGAAAACAAGTTAGGTAGAGCTTCTTTCATTATATGAGGAGTAAAACAGCCGCTACAGTTGAAGTGGCTCTGATGACTGTGGCCGCACTGCATTAACACTCATTATGTATAATAATGGCTTCACAGTGATGATGAACGGAAGCAGGATATGGACACAAAAGCATGGATCAATAACCAAAGAGAAGAGTGACGGAGGAAACACAGGCATGAAGGCTTTGTTCACACTGTATGCAAATCCAATTCAGTTTCTAATCAAATCTTCTTGTCTGCACTGTGATTTCATTAGATTTCAACGCACATATTGATGTTGTTTGAATTGTATTTTCTTTCTTTTTCGGTATTCAAAGTCAATACATTTTGGGTGGATTTTTGCTACATGTCTAAACAAGGCCAAAAACAGAATGAGTAAAAGCAAAGGCATGTGATGGAAATCCAATTTTAGTCCCTGAAATGCTATATATATATATATATACACACACATACATGCAGTTTAAGATAAATCATGAGCAGTTTTGACAACAGAACTGAAATGCTCAGCTAGACAAAACACATCAACCAGGAACCATGTGTTAGTCTTAATTCATATTACCCAAGAAAAACTGTACATTTAAAAACACGCAAGTTAAACAAAAAGATGCAAATCTAAGTGATTACTGAGTCACACTGTAATTTGTGACTGGAATAAGAGTACTAGAGAAACACAGGAAGAACAAGGGTGGGCATTTTAACTTGTGCCATACCTCATGTCCCCCAGTTTCCTGCTGATAGCCGTGCCAACGGTGGAGAGGGCGGCTGAGGTCTTCTGTCCAGCCTGAGACAGCGTTTCCTGAGTCTTTTTATACCTGTAAGAGGAAGAACGCAGAGTGAAGAGGATGTGGGGAGGGAGAGAGAGAGAGAAAATACAAAAATCATGTAAAACCCTTCAATGTCCACGAACCTCTCCACTTCTCAGGAGTTAGTCAACATGACCACAGCCTCAGAGTTAGAACCCTTAAAGTCATCCAATAAATGTAAGTTGGTCACAGAGGTTGCGTTAACCAAAAATTCTCCATCATTGACAGAATCTTTTTTAGCAGTGACGGAAAAATCTGAAGGCCGTCCATTACTTTGACAGATTACACTGAGGGTGATCAATTGTAATTTGTAACTGTAATTCCCACCCCTGCCCAGTTTGTGGCGAGTGTGCTCCAGTT
The DNA here is from genome assembly GCA_027422405.1 of Ptychobarbus kaznakovi. Classification (NCBI taxonomy): domain Eukaryota; kingdom Metazoa; phylum Chordata; class Actinopteri; order Cypriniformes; family Cyprinidae; genus Ptychobarbus; species Ptychobarbus kaznakovi. The sequence goes on along the minus strand of CM049794.1, from coordinate 14,657,135 downwards.
CAGCTCCAGAACAAAAATAAAACTGTCATGAGTCTTTGCGCACAGGAGTGTACACAAAGCGAAAGAGATGATCAGTTCATTGCCGATGCGCGTGATCTGAGGAGTCTACAGCGATCTATCACGCCACATTAAAGAGCGCCAAAACGGTATTTATTGCTTGAATTTCTTAATAAAATGGACAGAATTTGAAATCAGGTGCATCTCAATAAATTAGAATGTCGTGGAAAAGTTCATTTATTTCAGTAATTCAACTCAAATTGTGAAACTCGTGTATTAAATAAATTGAATTCTCAACAAATTAGAATTCTTCATAAGACCAATAATTTTTTTTTAAGTATGTTAATTTAATGTATAAGTACTCAATACTTGGTAGGGGCTCCTTTTGCTTTAATTACTGCCTCAATTCGGCGTGGCATGGAGGTGATCAGTTTGTGGCACTGCTGAGGTGGTATGGAAGCCCAGGTTTCTTTGACAGTGGCCTTCAGCTCATCTGCATTTTTTGGTCTCTTGTTTCTCATTTTCCTCTTGACAATACCCATAGATTCTCTATGTTCAGGTCTGGTGAGTTTGCTGGCCAGTCATTTAACCAACTTTTGGTGCTTTTGGCAGTGTGGGCAGGTGCCAAATCCTGCTGGAAAATGAAATCAGCATCTTTAAAAAGCTGGTCAGCAGAAGGAAGCATGAAGTGCTCCAAAATTTCTTGGTAAACGGGTGCAGTGACGTTGGTTTTCAAAAAACACAATGGACCAACACCAGCAGATGACATTGCACCCCAAATCATCACAGACTGTGTAAACATAACACTGGACTTCAAGCAACTTGGGCTATGAGCTTCTCCACCCTTCCTCCAGACTCTAGGACCTTGGTTTCCAAATGAAATACAAAACTTGCTCTCATCTGAAAAGAGGACTTTGGAAACCACTGGGCAACAGTCCAGTTCTTCTTTCCTTAGCCCTAAGACGCCCTGATGAGCCAATTCAAATTTCTTGACACGTCTGTGTGTGGTGGCTCTTGATGCCTTGACCCCAGCCTCAGTCCATTCCTTGTGAAGTTCACCCAAATTCTTGAATCGATTTTGCTTGACAATCCTCATAAGGCTGCGGTTCTCTCGGTTGGTTGTGCATCTTTTTCTTCCACACTTTTCCTTCCACTCAACTTTCTGTTAACATGCTTGGATACAGCACTCTGTGAACAGCCAGCTTCTTTGGCAATGAATGTTTGTGGCTTATCCTCCTTGTGAAGGGTGTCAATGATTGTCTTCTGGACAACTGTCAGATCAGCAGTCTTCCCCATGATTGTGTAGCCTAGTGAACCAAACTGAGAGACCATTTTGAAGGCTCAGGAAACCTTTGCAGGTGTTTTGAGTTGATTAGCTGATTGGCATGTCACCATATTCTAATTTGTTGAGATAGTGAATTGGTGGGTTTTTGTTAAATGTGAGCCAAAATCATCACAATTAAAAGAACCAAAGACTTAAACTACTTCAGTCTGTGTGCATTTAATTTATTTAATACACGAGTTTCACAATTTGAGATGAATTACTGAAATAAATGAACTTTTCCATGACATTCTAATTTATTGAGATGCACCTGTATGTAACCTACTGTGCATTCATGTATGGAAACAGCATCGATTGGGATTTAAGAATAGATATTGGTTAGATAATTTATTAAAATAAAGAAATCGTTTTTTTTTTACCCAGCCCTAGCATATTTAATTGTTTCAATGGCCAATGCTGTCACTGCGGGGTGTGTCTTGAACATGAAAAGTGACGCAGTCTCTGTCCATCTGTTCTCTTCATAAATAAACAAATGCAGAAGCCTGTATGCTCGTCCAATACGTTCATTTTTTTAATGAAAACGTGTAAAAAAAAAAAAAAACAATTAAGTGTGTTATTATAACTAAAATATGAAAATTAAAATGACGGGTAATAATAGATTATGACTGAATTTTTACGACTGTCTGTCAAAATGACGGACAATGATAAAGTCTAACGCAACCTCTGGTGGTCATACACTATCATTCAACAGTTTGGGGTAAGTGTCTGTTTTTAAAGAAACTGATATTTTTTTTTAATGACACAAATGTGGCAAATGTTATGGCAAAAATGTTACAAAATATTTTTATTTCAAATAAATGCTGCTCAGTTGAAAGTTTTTATTAATCAAAGAACCCTGAAAAACATTTATCACATGTTCCATAGATGCATTAAGCAGCAAAATGGTTTTCAACATTGATAATACTAAGAAATGTTTCTTGAGCAGCCAATCAGCATATCAGAATAATTTCTGAAGGATCATGATTTCTAAACCAATCTGAAGAGACTGGATTTTGTAATAATATTTCATAATATTACTGTTTTACTACATTTTTCATCAAATAAATGCAGCATTGGTAAGAATAAAAGATAAAACAAATCTTACAGAGACCTCAAACTTAAATGGTAATGCACATCTACAGAGTAAGCACATTTGCAATTCACACTACTTAGATACACAATATAAGATTGTATTATATAATAATAACCCAGCAACAAAATATCCATGAAGCATAGCAAGCCACCTTAACTCAATCTTTTAACCCTTCATGACCTTAATGAGACCAGAAAACATCTTTGAAAACACACAAAATGAACATATAGAATGAAGTAACTCACACTTCAGAGCTGGCAATGTCATCCAGAGTGGCAGAAGCTGAAAGATATCTACAGTACAAACGAACAGGGTAATACATTCAAATCTCCACTCTCTTAATCACAACGTGCACACACACATACATTTCAATTCTAAAATGATGATTATACAGTTCTGCTGCCTCACAAACAAAACACAAGCACTGCTAAACTGCACAGCAGAGAAAAACAACACCGGTTTATTTGACATCCTTCTTAAACACACAAACTCTGCTGTTAAACTTTGTGTGCTCAAATAAGACGTGTGGAGCTTTCAAGCACAAAAAGTCAGACAGCAAATATTTAGAGTCATAGGGTTACAAAGCACCTTGGCCATTAGGAAACAAGTAGCATGTTAGCAAAGAGGATATTGCAAAGTGGATCCTGATGTAATATTCATGACTACAGCAAGTGCACAAAACTGCAGAATGGACTCAGGAAGCATTAATTGGCCTGTACGGCTACAGACGAGGCATTCATTCTTCTGAACATGACAAGACTTTCCTTAGACAAACACACTCCGTAGACGTCTCTGTCTGAATGTGATTCAAACTGTGTGTAAAGAGGGAAGTGGGAGATCTCTCACACACTCGTGATAACGTAGCCTGTCTGACAGGTTCAGCTAAACCTCCCAACTACATCAGGACTTCCACTAAAAGTCATGAGACCTGTGGAGTCCATAGAGGACCTTAGTCTCATTATAGGGTCTGATTCCAGAGTAACCCTCTCATGACAGCCCTGTCTACACAGCTAAACCTGTCAGAATTACTGTAATACAATTTACAATTTTATAAAAACTATTGAAGAAACTGTATTTGGTCTAAGAGTTGGTTTCTCTCACTTGATATGTTAAATCAAGCACAAAGGCAGTGGCTTCAGTTAGTAGTAGCTAAGAACTTGTTTGATATGCTATTTTATTATAGTCAGAGTAATCTGGTGCACTTTTTTATTTTGTAAAAGTACACACACTACCACTCAAAAGTTTGGGGCATGAATTATTTTAACAAATAATTGTTTTTTTTTCGCAAGGACACCATTAAATTCTTCAAAATGAGAGCAATAACTTCTATTCAAAGAATCCTGAAAATATATGAAAACAAAAATATTAAGCAGCATAGCTGTTTTCAATATTGGCAATTGTAAGACATTTTTATTGAGCATCAAATCAAGCATTTTAGAATGATTTCTGAAAGATCATGTGACACTAAAGACGGGAGCAATTATGCTGAAAATTCAGCTTTGTCTTCACAAGAATAAATTGCATTTTAAAATATATTCAAATGGAAAACGGGTTCTTTTAAATTGTAATAATGCTCCATTCTCACTGACAGGTCGAGAGTAGGTGAGAGGAGTTCATGCATTCACTGCAAATACATGCCGAAGCGGTCAAACACTCGCATATCACACCCTGCAACCTCATTCCACTGGCCCAGCTTCTCTGACATGACCACATAGCGAAAAAACTCAGACGTGGTTGTGTGCTGCCTACAGCAGAGCTCAATGGCACACCACTAAAGCAGAATATGGTGTTACTGATAACTGCCTCTGACTGACTACAAACCAATAACTCCATGGTTTGAAGTACTGACAGACTGAAATATTGGCCAGGCAAATTATTCTGCTGATATCTGGCCATTTTGAGTTGCCAGTGGCTAATTTTAATATATTTGAGTAGATACTGTGCAAAATAAACGCTCACTTTGTGTATAGATTTTATGGACATTTACTTGTCTTTTACAGTTTTATACTTTTTTTAAATACTTTTTAACTGTAATGTATATTGATAACATTATACATAGTGTTGGCATTAAATCACAAACTATTTAATACTGTTGGAGTTTATCATACAATGGCTAATGTAATGATGGCAATTTGGTATCTTTCTCTCTTCTGACTGAACATCATATAAACGGTCTAGGCCTATATTTTTTCCTCTTTAGGATTTTTATTTTATTATTGGAACAAAAAGTATATTTTTTGTAGACTCATATTTACCTGCAGCTTGCAGGCAGATTTTATATTTGGTTTAACATACATATGGGCAAACATTTTGATATCGTTTAAGACAAATCTGAAAATATGAACATTATGTTATCATAGTAAAAAACAGGGCTGGATCCTATGAAGAACAGGCACTTTATTCTAAACTACCCACTAGGGTTGGGCGATGTCTACAAAATTGGCATCAGACGATGTCTACAGTGAAACATCGCGATGGACGATGACATCGGGGAGAGTTGGGGGGGTGTGCCCAAAGCATCAATCCATATTCAGAAAGACACGGGAAACACATAACGATTGCCTGTTACATTACAGTGCATACAATTTCACTTACCACATGAACAGAGTAAGGAGAGATGACTGAGGACGATGATGAATGGTTTGCAGATCCTCAGCACCACTCACAAACATCTAATCTTGTAAAATGTGTGGTAAGTACTGCCGCTCCGTAGTATAACGTAGTATAGTACGTGCGATGGTGAATCTCGAAAGTGAAACTAAAAAGCGATTGTTTAAAAGCAGTTTCAATGCCAGGCATAATAACGGCTCCCTGATGCCCGCAGTTATAAACAGTATAATTACCCAATGATATAACTGCGAGAGAAAGTATTGAAATATGTATTTTCCTCCCATCTCGTATTTATTCCCTTTAGAGGTTCCGTAGCACACCTCATTTTCTTTCCAAACACGGTATTGGGATTCGGTGGATTGTGCGGGGCCCAGAAAGTCATGTAAAATACTACACATAATCATAAAAGCACCAAAGTTTGTCCACTTACAGCATCAAAAACAGCAAATATCTGTTGTTTGTCTAAGATCTTGAGAGTCACACTCGAACCAATGGCCATGAGCTCCAGCTTGGAACACAATAAATGGTGGTGATTCATGTCTGAGTCGACTACAATCCTCCCACAGAGCCACTTTGAAACCGGACTGCCATTTTTCAACTGATAAAATAATTACACTGAAGGACTTTCAGCTGACGGCATAGATGCGGTCTATAATATACACAGAAAACAATGGTCATCTCCTCTGTCTGAACAGGCACTCGAGAGCTTTTTCTAATGCTTTCATTGGGTAATGTACAATCCTGCAGAAAATGCAACTGGACACCTTCGACTCTTTATTTTTAGGCTGATTTCCAGCAGCATAAAGCGAGAGGAATGTGTGTGAGCTGGAAGAGAGCTCATTGAAGCTGGATTAGTTAGAAAGGTTTCAGTTCTCCCATGAATTCCTCCACTGATAGAACCAGCTACCAGGTACTAGAGTCATTACCCATCTGCCACTTCAACAAACTCTTTTAGTTCAAAATTTTGTCCAGAATTATGTCAAATCACAGTCATTCCTGCAGGGTCTGTGAAGGAAGTTTAGGGTTTGACTTTGCACATGGCAACCCAGAAGACTTTATCTGTTACCTACTGGGTTTGAGTAAGCAAGACATGTATAAGAAATGTATTCTTACGCGTTTGAGGTCTGGACGTCCTGCCAGCTTTTGTTCATGTTCTGTTTGAACTCGCTCAGGGGGCTCAGGCCCAGTTTACGCTTCAGCTCCGATGCGTGGCGCTCTTTAGCCGACAGCACCTGCCGCAAGGTGTGGATCTCCTCCTCAACCTAACAGGATGTCACAGTTTGTTTAGAGACGTAAACAATAACATGAATATATGAATTACTTCTATTTTTAACCAATCACTCTGAATTAACATGTTAAATTAACAGGCCTAATCTGAAGACATACTGGGGAAGATGTGCAATGGCTGTTGGTGTTTACCTTGGTGAGCTCCAGTCTCAGTTCCTCGGCCTCCTCCTCGGTCAGACCCGGAGGGAGAGTCTCAGGACCCACAGCGGCCGCCCCCCTCTCTTCAGGCACGTCTGAGAGAGAGTCAGAGCCCAGGCCTTTATGTGGAGAGTTCAGATTGATGTCTGTAAAATTGAAAAAGAATGACATGTTTTAAAGATGAAGTGCATACTTTCTGTGACACTAAACAGAATTATAAAACAAAATTACACACACAAAAAAACATTTTCCCTTAAACCATATATGAATAAATAATACTAATAAATTGATCTCTTGAAGTTATTTCAAGAAAACGATAGAAAATTATTTTGGATAAAAAAATATATTTATGTAATTCAAATTGCTGCCGAAATTGCACAGTAACTAACATGTGTATTAGGTTTGAAGGTATGCATTGACAAAATTAACTTATAGCAGCTATATTTAAATTTTATAGTCTTGGGGAAATGAAACCAAAATATTGATGACTTATCCTGTACTACAAAGATTTTTGACCAAACAAATGCCCTGCCGCAATACCACCTGCAACAGACTTGAAAATAGCCATTTGTGATTTATCAATGTGACATAACTAAAGCTTATTAATCCATCAATTTGATCCACCAAATTGACCCTTTCCATAGTAAATACATCACCACAAAAAAGCCCTGGTTTCATTATTTAATTGTTATTTATCCTGTCAGCATGAACCTATAATCACTCTTCACACAAGCGTTTAACCGAATCACATTCAGACGTAAAACCATAAACAGCAGAGATTTCACTACAATGAACGCGAGTGAAAATGCATTTATATAACTATATATATATATACAGTATATTTATTGTTCATATTTGTTTCCAGCCATTCAATTCACACGTGTAAACAGTTCTAAGGTTTGATCCTACTGCTCAATTTAGGTCAGTCTGTGAAAGAGATGTCACGTGGGTCTGAGCTATATTAATGAGACATGTCATACCAGTTCAATACCCCTCACTAAGACCCTAAAAAACTGTTCCGGTGTATGAAAATTACACTGTGTTGTGTGTTCAGCATCACGGTGTATTTGATCGATGTAAACTGCTGTGGTATATATGGGCACTCACTCACAGACAAAACGGATCAAAAAGGTTTATGTATAAATGGATCCGGCAAATCATTTTTACCTTTTTAACTCAACGATTTATTAAAGTTTAAAGGAATAACGCAAACATTGTTCATCGGATTGGATAATCTAGAGTAACCGGTCTCCCACTTTTTATTTTTTTTATAAATCATAGTGTGGATCAGTGCTGTAAAGAGGAAATCACAATGTCAGTGGTAGAGACCATTTCAAGATACCCTGAATCATACCAACGACTTAGTCACCTCAAAATCAGACTTACTTGCATAAGTGTATCATGTATTGAAATGACTTAATGATTTTTCAATCTTCATAGCACAGGGAACATCTCTTAGAAAAAAAGTCTGGCCTTGGTTTGCTGCAGTTAATGACCCAGTCTCTTTTTGCAAAAATATATACAAGCTTGTCTGTCTGAAACTTGAATTTTGTCAACTGCTTCTTCCTAGAAGAAATCGCTTTGGATCATAAAAGCAAGGATGTCCTGCTAAACTCAATGTAACATATTTCTTAGTAAATGTAATCAAAAATTTAATAATTTGATCTCACTTTGGATAAAAAATCCAATTGTTGAAAATCGCAATTTTGGTCACACGTCTGTAGGCCTAACACTGAATACGTTAAAGCCACCTAATCACTTCTGACGGATGAACAAATAAAATTAAAACCTATGAATAAATAGGATATCTTGTAAGATATCTGATCCAAATATGTATTATTGATACATTTTTTAAGTTTTCATTACATTTTGGCCATAATCCATGTATCCATTGATGGGATCAGTTTAATCCAGATTTTTTGGATCAAGTGATCCATCTACAAAAAAGTTCTAAAAAAACCCAAACTAAAGTTTGATCCGGATCAAAACAAGATTGGATTACGTGATCTAATCGATGTAATCCTTTTTTTCTTTTGAAAAACACATTTTCAAGATTTGTAATCCGTTATCCAAAATCCTAGTGGATTACTTTTGAAAACGGGGCCTGATCGCCTGCCCTGCCCTGATCTCCCTTCACCACCACACATTCACAACGCTGGGATCCAGAGATAACGCTACAGCTACTCTAACGTTACATTGCGCCACAAACATATAAGCGGCTGTAACTGTTATATCAATCCAGTGTATTGTGTCGGAGTGTTTGTTTTTGTTTAACATTACCTTGATTGGCGGAATCCATGTCGTCGGTTGAGATCTTCAAAATGTTGTCTTGACAGTTACGTAATTCAGAGGAAAAAAGCTCTGCGACTCGTAAATATCGTGTCTTCCCTCCACTACCAAAACATCCAAAAGCGCTTGACAAGCCAACACAAGATCCCGAGCGATCAGCCAACTCAGCTTGAAGAGCTGCTCAAGTGCGCTTTCCTTCCGGCGCGCTGAGATGACGTCTACTGCGCCCCGAGCTCAACAAAACAGCGGAGAAAAACTTGTGGAGCCATAACTCTTATCATGGACTCCGCTAGATCCCAGTTTTCTTTGTCAAAGATTCATCCTTTTGACACAGTGATTGGGAATATTTGCTTTTTATCTCCCTCTTCTGGTCGGAACGAAAGAATTAGACAACTGTTTCAGGCTGAGAGAACTTCTCTCCTGTATATTGTATCCCACTGGAATGGCCTATAGTACGATAATAATCCATGGAAGAAAGTGTGGACTTTGTCATCTAAATATTTAGTAACTAATAAGGTTAAGGAAGTTTCTTACAAATTGCTTCATCTTTTTTACCCTGTCAAGCTTTATATATATATAAAAATCGTTTTCCGATATTGATTCTTTATGCTCCTTCTGTGAGGCTGAAGATGAATCTATGCCCCATCTTTTTTTGGGGGAATGTACATATACAAATTTATTTTGTAAGGATTTCTTTATTTTTGTACATGCTTTTTCTTCACAGAGTTTCTTTTTGTTATATAAAGATGTCTTATTTGGTTGTCATAACTTTGCTAAGGAAGACAACGACAAATATTATCTGATAAACTTATTTATTTTTCTTGCAAAATTATTTTTACACAAATGTAAGTTTCAAGGTACTAAGCCCTACTTTCCTGTTTTCTGTAAGGATCTTAAATCTTACCTGGATACTCTTACATCCAACAATTCCAAAACTGGCTCATTGTGTCATTTAAACAATATTTTCATGATTCTGTAACTAATAACTGTATTACTAATTGCACTCACCCCTGGCAATGGATTTGTATGTTCTTTTTGGCATTCAATAATAATAAAAAAACAGCTGAGAAAAACCAATGGCCCAGGCTGTTATTTCATTTTTAAGAAAATCGAAGTAATATAATATGTAAATAAATATTGTTCCACAAATTTAAAATGTGTTCCCACAACTTGACTGTGGCCACCTTCTATTAATTTGTTTATTTAATCATAATTTGCTGGAATGAATTAACAAATTAAACTAATTCTTAATTCATGGTCACAAAGTTTTTAATTTGCATGTCCTGTGCTCTGCTCATTTGTATTCGTCTGACACAATGAGGAAAACACAAATGTATGACAATCTTTACAATTTCTAAAAATTTCACATATAATGCATTGCACAAACCAGTAGACAGTCAACGCTGACACAATGAGAAAAGAGAAAGAGAAAATGTGTGTTTTAGTTCAAGCCAAATCACAATGATTACACACAAATACATCACTTATAAACACTATTCATCCCTTCATATCATTAAAAAACAAATCTAGAGTGAATCCAAATTGGTAGATAGGTGTTTATTATCTTGGTGCACTCGTCTAACAAATGGCGAGAACTTTCACTCACTATTACAGCAAGAACAGTCAATGTTATTAATCAAAAACCAGATCCAAAAATAAGTGTATACAATGTTTTAATTATTTGCACAAACACAAAGAAGATTTATTTCAAGAAGGCAGGAGAACCCACCCTGACCAGTAGCAAGTCATCATTCTTCCTTTGAGCTTCTGGTTTTATTTTTGAGGATTGAGCCAGTAGAATCAGAGATGAATCATCTCACTGGTGACCACTGGAGGGCTCAGTCCTTCAAGTGCTGAGCTCACAGCTGTGCCAGTCTGCAGAAAAGTGACTTTACTCTAATGCAAGAACATAGAGACATGCTACTAATCCAGTCTATCCCAACACCTTCCTCCCATTTAAACAAACATCTCTGGCTTTGTTTTTATTCAAAATAACATGTGAGCATTATTAGTACCTGGAGACCATGTCTTTTCACCTCTGCTATATACAAATAAGGCCCTGAATGTTTCCCCATATTCCCTGGAGGATGACCAGAAAGCCCAGGAAATAAAAGACTAGAGTGACGATCTAAAGGAAAGATAGAAAATAAACAATTACTGATGTATATTTCAATAAACCTTTAAATACCACAGACAATTTGATCAAATAAGTCTCAAGTTAGCTGTTCTTATGTAGGTGTCCAGAAAATGTTCTTGAGAGCTTTGACTGAGACTGTAGATGCACACATTAGTAGATGAATGTACCTGTGTAGTGCTTAAGCCGTTTTTCTCACACACAGCCACTTTTCTGATGTCTCTACAACTGTCTGCTTGTCCACAAGTGTCCTCTATTGTCTCCGGTGTGGGACTCATCATCTCAGAACCCTCTGATTTCAGATCCTGATCTGCTTCAGGGTCAGGTTCTGGGGTCAGCACCGGTTCAGACTCAGACTCAGACTCAGGTTCTGACACTGGTTCATCAGGTGTTTCCTCCGCTTCTTCTTCAACTGCAAAGTTGGCAGCATTAACCCGTTCAATCCCGAATTTTTCCCAGACATAAAAATATCCAAATGATGTCATTAGTAATCCTTTGAAATGTCAATTCTTATTTTTTTACCCATTCTATGACCATACTCAACAAAAATGAATATATAGTATGTGAATTCATACAGTATATTAATACTACACACCATAAATATAATGTGTACCAAAAATCTTTAGCATGCTTTACTAGCCTTTCATTGAGGAGCTTTGATGCAGTCATCATCTTCTCATGGTGCAAACAAGAATTAAACAGCTTTGGTCATGTGACAATTTGCACTAACCATGTGAAACTGCACATATTTAATTGAAACCATTTAATTTTGACATCTGCAGGAAGTGCACTAAAACATCAGTCAGTAAGTTTTTTTAGAGCTTTATAAATGAATACCTTTTTTATGGTCACTATTGTGCGGGATTAAATAGGTTTTAATCAGAGGAATTGTGAAAATAAATGATAAGTTCAATCTATTGGGTCTCTGACACTCACTCTCCATGAAATCTAGCTGGTACAGAACTCTCTCTTCTGCATCAAAATCCACCCTGTAGTGATCCATCTTCTCATAGTCAGGATCCAGGGTCTCCTGAGTGAAGCAGTTCGATGCTTTACCAACCCTTCAGGGAAAAGGAAATATACTATTTTGGTTTGATTTTTTATACATTATTTCAACAGTCTTTGCTAACATACTTACTTCTCAATAAGATCTTGTGAGGTCTATAAAGCAGAGATAAAATATATATCAAACACTGCATGCCTTTGGCATTCAAAATGTAAGATTACTGAGGAGCCCCACACAGAAGTTATAGTATACCTGCACAAAAGAAGCCATCTCTGGGTCCTCTATTGCATTCTGGGATGCCTGGATCAACTTTGAGTTTGTGTCTACATGCTCACTGTATGTCTGCAGTAAAGACTGGGTCCAGCCAGTCTTTTCTTCCTGCTCAGAAGTGATTTGTTGGGTCATGATCTTACGACGTTCCTCCAGAATGGCAGATAAGCGATCAAACTTCTCACACAGAATCTGTTTCTGGATCCTGCTGTTTTCCTGTCAAAGTATAATTGTGTGTAACTTGTTTGTTGTTAATGGATTTTTGATGTTTCATCGCAAGACTTTAAAAGATCCACACAAACCTCTATGTTCCTGTGGAGTGCTTCTAGTTCATTAACAAATGACTGAACGCGTTCATTTGTGGAAACCAAAGTAGCAAGTCTGTCACTGAGTTCAGCCTATAAGAAGTGAAATGAATTATTTGGTGCAAGATGTTAATATGTAACATGACGACACAAATATTTTGAAGAACACACCTTCTGCTGCTGGTAAACTTCAGGCAGGGGAACTACTTGGCAGTTTTTGTGGGCTCCAAACACCTTACAGAGAGAGCAGGAGGTCACCTGACATGTGAGGCAATAAATATTAAGCTTCTCATCTTCATGCTCTGTACAGCTGAACAGTGCAGGAGGCTTCGGTGGAGGCCTAGAGCTGGAGACACATTGATATACAATAAGTTAAAGATCAGTAAAACACTTACTGTACTGACACAACTTTTGGTTTACCACACATCTTGGATCTTTCCCTATCATCTGACCTTTCAGACTCCTGATTGTAAACATCAACAATGTTCTCCACGAGTAAATTGCGCTGCAGTCCATAAACTCCATGACGGTCCAAGACAACCTCACGCTGACAGGAAGGGCAGCGAAAATGTCCTCCGATTCCTACCTGGAAGAGAGACGGCTGCACATCTTACTCAGCATGCTGTTCTTCAGCTGTCAGCAGTATTTGCGATTACATGTATTGACTGACAATTGAAACCACTTTTTATAATTCACTACAGATGTCTTTCTAAGCAAGAAAAAAAGCCTAGCATGGTTAACCAGACTGAATAACATCACCATCTCTTGGTTAGACTAATTGGACTTTCATGTACCTCCTTAGAGATACGCTGTTTGCACTTCTAGGGTAATATGATCTTACTGAGCAGTCTGATTCTGTGCATGTGTGTGTCTATGTCTCTTGTCTTAATCAATAGAGATAGAGGCATGAAATAGAGTTTGCAAACAGAGGAGCTTGAGACTGATCTCACCAGGTATCCTAAAATAGTTAGACCTTTAATAGCTGCAGCTGCTGAGGCTTACGGGTCCAGTGTGAATCAGAGCACCATCACTGGCTCAATTATAATGATGTCCTAAGGCATGATGGAAATGATTTATTCACTGAATTATTTGCTATATATTTATTAACTCGATATTCCTCAGGAATCAATATTATAATATATTTATGTCACTACTTTGTTCTTACATTTACATTTACATTTATGCATTTAGCAGACGCTTTTATCCAAAGCGACTTACAGAGCATTCAGGTTATACATGTATTGTCAGTATGTGTGTTCCCTGGGAATCGAACCCACAACCTTTGCGTTGCTTGGTTTCAGTTTCAAAATGACACTACACTCACTCTGAGAGGTCATAGGTCACGTGTGCATGCAGTTAGCAGGGTTGTGCACCAATTTAAGAATTACGATCAAAAGTTGAATTTAAGGAAGCTGAATTAAAATTCTAAGAAATTCACGTGACCCCATGAAGTGTAATTTTGTAAAAGGTTGCTGAATTATGAACATAAGCTTGACAGCTTTTTTCAACATTTTATGTATGTATGTATTTTTTATACGCTTTACTAATTTATGGACCAGAGTGGAAGACCGCATTTTCTTTATTTACTTTATTAGTTGAATTTCAATCCAATTCAAATGTTAATTTAACTTCATGTGTAGTGCATATTTAAACAGCCCTGGTTTTAACCCTCTGGTGCTCTTTAGTGAGTCACAAGCGAGTCACACTTGTGGTCTTCACGGTCAAAAGTGACCGGACACCTAAAATGTAAAATGTTACAAAATTGAACAGGAATGTTTTATCAGAGCTTAATCCTTCTGGGTCTGACTCTGATCTGGTTTCAACCTCTTATTTCAGTTTTCTGACTCGTTATGGCTATATGGTTATAGCCATACCAATTCATTTGTATGTGTATAATCGTGTATGTGTGTGTGCGTGTGTGTATGTGTGTGAGTGGATGTGTCTGTTTTGCACTCCTGATGTAGAGTGTAAGCCCTTACTTGCTGTCCACTTTAGTACAACATTGTAATTGAATTATTGCTTTTATTTTATATATTTGCTGTGTTACAGTCAACACCAGTTCATAGGTGTGTGTGTGTGTGTGTGTGTGTGTGTGTGTGTGTGTGTGTGTGTGTGTGTGTGTGTTGTGTGTGTGTGTGTGGTGTGTGTGTGTGTGTGTGTTTGTGTGTGTGTGTGTGATTGTGTGTGTATGTGTGTGTGTGTGGTGTGTGTGTGTGTGTGTGTGTGTGTGTGTGTGTGAATGTATGTGTTTTACACTCTTGATATTTTATGATATTTTTGATATTTTTATTTTCCTATGGTCGGTCATTTTTGACCGAAGACCACAAGTGTGACAATTTTTTTTTACGACCACTTAGCCTGCTCGAATCAAGCTCTCATTTTTTTGTGTGTTCACATTGCGAATGCCATAAAAGTCACCAAGTTTCATACCATTCCGATGAAGCTGTGATTTAAAAAAAAAATTGCATCACTTTGGCCCACCTTCCCAACTTACACATCAGCACAATGTGATTAATGCTATGTATAACTATCTGATGATAATTATGTGATAGCATCTGAAAACGGTAAGACAAGCTTGCAGATAAAAAGGTGCAGCCAGAGATGGCATAAGTTTTCTCCATGTAAATTGGCCTCATGACAGATACACTGCTTGGCTTTTAACCTTTGCTTATGAGGAGGTGTAAGGGAAAGCCGGTGAGGTATCAAAGTTCATTTAGGTGCAGAGGAGGAGAAGGGTTATGCAGAGAAAACATATATCTGTTACAAGGGACTTTCACATCAATGTGTTCATTGTGTGCTGCATGAACACTAAACCCCTGATGGCTCAAATGTAGGCCATCACCTATTTTTATACCTCAGATTTGAGACTGGGGATTGAGTTTAGACATTTGCAATCCCCACCTGTTGGCTTTCCACATAACAGGTCACTAGAAAACTGTCTGTGTTTGTGGTTACTGTGATACTGCAGTCATGACTTTAAAAATGGCTGTTAAGGCCCATTAACTCCTAAAAATATGTCTATAATAATAACTACAACAACTGTAAAGTTTTAATTATCATTCCAATTGTACGAGAATATGGAAATGTATACCACAAAAACAAAGACAGTGGAATGGTGTCATTGGAATCAAAATAATTTTTTTCCAGGTGTTGATTGATTAAAAACATTAAATTTAACTCAGCCAATGAGGGTCCATCCTGCTTGAGGGTTTAAAGTGGCAGAGGACAAAACTGCAGCAATGCGCTTATAATAAACAGAATGTTATTATCCATTGGTGTGGACGCTAATATTAACGTTACTGAGATCAATGGGCATGTATGTACCCAAATGTACAAGCACCTTGACATGTTGTTGATCATCCAACTTCGCAAAAATTACTTATCGCTTAAAATTCAAATTGCACCTTAGCACATAGAAAACACTTTGATTTATGAAGGAAACTGGCAGCTCATGTCATGTACAGATGAACTGTATATGTATCAAGTGCACAGATGCTATTTTGAGAACTCGTCATCTTACGAAAGGCTTAAAAAAGTACTTGTAAACATGTTTCAAACGGTTCATACAAAATGTTTCTACATCCACACATAAACCATCATCCCCTGAGTGAGTTGGTACACACCTGGTACAGTTCATTGGCACACTTGCGGCAGAGGTTGTGCAGACAAGGCAGAATGACCACTGGTTTCGTGAAGACCTCCACACAGATGGGACAGATGAGTTGTTTCTCCAGCGTCCCCAATGAGGGGTCTTTGTGGTAAGAGCGTATATCCAGTGGAAGAGACATGGCCGTGTCCCCCTGCTGACCCTACATTCACTGGAAATTAAGATCGGAGAGTGAAACCACAGCTAAGGAGATGAGACGCCACTGTCTTCATGTCTCTGTGCGGTGTGGTTGTCCAGTCTCTCGAGGCAGCAGGCAGTCGCTCTGCCCCTGTGCTTGAACAGCGCAATGGGGCCTGTGTTGCTTTGCAGCTAAAGATATGTATTTGTGCATGTGCGAGAGGGGGAAGGTGTCCGGTTTCTTGCTGGCTCACTGGGACACCCCCTACCCTTGATCAGTTGTGCCCATATCAGGCAGCCAGTGGAATGCTGGGAAACAGAGATGATGCCTCATCTCCAGTTACTCCAATCATTCATGTCTTCAGTAATGCCAGAACATCTACAGTATAAGAGGAGTGTAAGATGTTGTTTATGAAGTGTACTTGATACCTTTAAAACAAAAATATCCACAAGTGTGTATGAGTACATTCGAGTAGGAAAAGACAGAGGAAAACTGAAAAGGTCATTTTAAAATTGCAATATTTCACAATATTATAGTTTTTACAGTATTTTTGATCAAATAATTGCAGAAAAACTGTAGTGTACTTATTCATAGAAGCTACTTAAAAGAATAGTTGACAACTATAAAAATTCAGTAATTATTTACTCACCCTCAACTTGTAAGACTTTTTTATTCTGTAGAACTCTAAAATGGGTGCTTTGAAGAACTGTTTTTACCCATACTATGAAAGATTCAACACTTTGTAAATATATTGATATACAGTATATATACACAACCTAAATTACGGAAATGTTGGGACGTTTTTTTAAATTTGAATAAAGCGAAAACTAGAAGACTTTCAAATCACATGAGCCAATGTTTTATTCACAATTGAACGTAGAGAACATAAATGTTTAAACGGAGACATTTTACCCCTTTATCCACTAAATGAGCTCATTTCAAATTTGATGCCTGCTACAGGTCTCAAAAAAGTTGGCAAGGGTGCAACAAAGGTCTAAAAAAGCAAGACATTTTGAAAAGATTCAGCTGGGAGAACATCTAGCAACTAATTAAGTTAAGTGACATCAGGTCTGTAACATGATTAGCTATAAAAGGGATGTTTTAGAGAGGCAGAGTCTCTGTGAAATCTGCAAACGAGTGCGTAAAAAGATTGTAGAATACTTTAAAAACAACGTTCCTCAATGTCAAATTGCAAAGGCTTTGCCAATCTCATCATCTACAGTGCATAACATCATAAAAAGACTGAATACATTTCTGTGCATAAGGGACAAGGCCAAAGACCTTTGTTGGATGCCCGTGATCTTTGGGCCCTCAGACGACACTGCATCACTCATCGGTATGATTCTGTCATTGATATTAATAAATGGGCCCAGGAATACTTCCAGAAACCACTGTCGGTAAACACAATCTGCCGTGCATTTGCAGATGCCAACTAAAGCTCTATCATGCAAAAAGGAAGCCATATGTGAACATGGTCCAGAAGCGCCGGTGTGTCCTGTGGGCCAAGGCTCATTTAAAATGGACTGTTTCAAAGTGGAAAAGTGTTCTATGGTCAGACGAGTACAAATTTGACATTCTTGTTGGAAATCACGGATGCCATGTGCTCCGGGTTAAAGAGGAGGGAGACCTTCCAGTGTATCATCAGCGTTCAGTTCAAAAGCCAGCATCTCTGATGGTATGGAGCTGCCTAAATGCATACGGTATGGGCAGCTTGCATGTTTTGGAAGGCACTATGAATGCTGAAAGGTGTATATAAAGGTTTTAGAGCAACATATGCTCCCTTCCAGATGACCTCTATTTCAGGGAAGGCCTTGTGTATTTCAGCAGGACAATGCAAAACCACATACTGCAGCTATTACAACAGCATGGCTTCGTAGTAGAAGAGTCCGGGTGCTGGATTGGCCTGCCTGCAGTCCAGATCTTTTACCTATAGAGAACATTTGGCACCGCACATCATTAAATGAAAAATACATCAAAGACGACCTAATTCCAACACCAAAACTCCAGAAACTCATGACCTCGATGTCCAGACATCTTCAAACTGTTTTGAAAAGAAGAGGAGATGCTACACCATGGTAAACATGCCCCTGTCCCAACTATTTTGAGACCTGTAGCAGGCATCAAATTTAAAATGAGCTAATTTTGTGCATAAAATTTTAACTTTTTAATTTTAAACATTTGTTATGTTATCTATATTCTATTTTTGAATAAAATATTGGCTCACGTGATTTGAAATTCTTTTAGTTTTCATTTTATTCCAAATTTAAAAATGTCCCAATATTTCCAGAATATTCTAAATACACACACACACACAAACACTTTTACACACATTTGTAACTAACATTTTTAAACTTTTCTTTAATACGTACAACTTTTTTCTTACTTTCACTTAAAGGTTTTTGGTTAAATATTTTAACTTTACTTTAAGAGTTTTTATATCCCTTGTAAGAATCTATTGTCTGCCTCGACCCAGATTCCACTCATCAATATGTTTGATCATGCTCATTTCCAAAAATGGCTTAATTATTATAGAGAAGTCAACAATTATGTTGTTTGTAGACCATTTGGGACGATCACATCCTGAGCAAATGGTCACCAACTGTAGAATGGGAGCAGGTGTGGAACACTGAGAACCACCTCAGACAAAAGGGTGTCAGAACTTAATTAACATACAGACTACAGCTGTTTCGACAGGAGCAACTTCATTTACATGAAGGGTAGTAAACTGAAAATGTATAAAAGGTTAGAACTTTAGGATATTCTGGGTTCATTCCAACTCTATTGAACCCAAGGTACAATGTACTTTGTCACTGCTGTGCTGCAATAAACATCTTCATCAAGATCTTCAACGTCTTCATAATTTTTTTAAACATTGGCAAGCCATTCAGCGAGGGTTTTCCTAAACAGAAAAAAAGTGGGGAAAGGTAGAAAAACGGTTTATTCAATGTTGTTTTTGTCAGGGAACACCCTCATTCAAAAAAATCTAGAAAGGAAAATGTTAAGGACAGAAGACAGTCTGGTTTAGTCAATATTAGCAGGAGGAGGTCTTAAGCCTATTCTCTACAAACTCTGTTTAAGATTCTAACGAAACTGGATCAGCCCGACGCAGTGTGGTAGCGGAGTTGTATTGGAATTGTTGTTTCTAAAGTAACTGAAGCAAAGTGCTTAAGTCAAAGTTTCTAAAGTAACAAACTTGTTGTTGGTCTATTATAATTCTGTTCAGATTCTAAAGTAATTGAATCAGCCTGACATAGTGTGGGAGCAGAATTGTATTAGACCTATTGTTTCTAAAGTAACTGAAACAGAGTTGTAAGTTTCTAACGTATTTAAACGGAGTTACTGATAATTCTGATGTTGAAAGTTTCTAATTGATGAGTGTGTGTGTGATATATTCTATAGTAACTGAATCGACCCGACGCAGTGTGGTCACAGAATTATTTCATAACTGTTGTGTGTTTTAGTGTAGTGTGTCCAACTCTGTGACTCTGTGAAGTTTAAAAC
Source organism: Ptychobarbus kaznakovi (assembly GCA_027422405.1). Taxonomy (NCBI): domain Eukaryota; kingdom Metazoa; phylum Chordata; class Actinopteri; order Cypriniformes; family Cyprinidae; genus Ptychobarbus; species Ptychobarbus kaznakovi. The sequence goes on along the minus strand of CM049794.1, from coordinate 14,637,399 downwards.
CCGAAGTAGTGTGGCTTTATCCGACGTACTGTGACAGTGCTGCATTTTTAACAGTTTAGTGTAGTGAAGTTTAAGGCCCGACGGAGTGTGGCCGTGTGCAAAGAAGTGACAATTTTGGTTTGAAGCCCAACGTAGTGTGGCTGTTTTATTCATTTGCATCCAAAAGCACAAGAGTTGTGAATAATTAGACAAACAGGTATCTTAAAATAACTAGATAATGTTCCGTCATTGAAGGAATAAAGCCTATTGAATTGCTGAAGACAATTTAATAAGATTGTGAAAATTTTAATTGCAGAGAATCCTCTAGCATTTGCGTCCAGGTTGTGGGAAATGTTTAGCTGTTACAGTGGTGTGCTATGTTGCAATAAACATCTTCATCAAGATCTTCAACGTCTTCATCATTTTTTCTTACACCCTGTAAATGTGTGAAAAGCAACATTAAAATTGTATTATGTAGATACATTGTTTTTCTTTGCACAAATAACACAAATAATTAACAAATACTTTTTTTTCTTGCTTTCTTCACATTTATTTTACAGCTGTAATTCAGACCAATTATCCATGTTACATCTCTCTGACACATTATATTCATGCTACAACAATTTCAGCTGATTTATCCACAACACACAAAAGAATTCAGCCATTCTGTACAATAGTCATATTCGTTTACACGTATTGAACTATGTAATTCATTATAAACATAGGAAAATAATAAATAAAATATTGTTTCTCATCACCATGTTTATACTATTTCCTTAATCTTTTAACATGATTCTGTTTAGGTGTTGTATTCACACGCAACACTCCATTCGCTCTCTTATTCTTAGATTGGAATCAATAGGAAATCGGATCAGTGTTTTGTTGTTTATGATCATGAATGAATGAATACAACAAATACATGGAAAGGAAAACTGGGATAACAAAGCAAAAACAGATAAGTAGCCATGTTACAATGGAGCTTGTGTTGAGAAATAATATTTTGCAAATAAAAAGCATTACACATTGGGAATATTTCAGTCTTAGAAATGCTCAAGTTAGAAACATGATCACTAATAATCTGCCTAATCATTTAGACAAATAAAATACACAAAAAAAACTACATGATAACCCTACAGACCTATGACATATTCACAATGTGATCCTAAACAAATAAAACACACATTTGGGGTAAATTACACAAGTTTTCCATCCATCCTGTTTCAAGTGCATGTAAATGAATGTATGCACAAACAGGGACAGCTATACAGCTAATCCATCTAAAAGACATTACGGATATTTAAACAGAACATACAGTAGATTATAATACAATGATAAATTAAGATATCAGTTTCAAACAGCACACATACACACACAGAAATTAAGGTTTCCTATATGTCTGTTTGTTTAGGTTCACTCCCATTAAAAAAAAAATGTATGTATTCTTTCAGATAAAAGAAAAGAGAAGATCTAAAAGGTTGCAAGTGTCAGGGTTCCCAAATTGTTTGGCCAATGACTTGTACATTACCATTTTTTAGGATTTTAGCCACAATTTTACACTTCTGCAACATTCCCAGATTTCCATGACTAGGAACCCAGAATTGTGTATAAGAGATTATCAAATTGAGCATGAATCATTCTAGTCTGAAGGATACAGATCACAGAGTTATTCATATTTTCTGGCATAATAGTAGTAATACTGTTAATGTGTATTAACTAATATGCTGAGCTGATTAAACCATGGCACTAAGGAACAAAATCAAATTATGGGTATAATTACAGCCAAAACAAAATACACGATATGTGTCCATATCCTAAGTCTAGAACCAGATTTGTTCAAATACATTTGCAAAAATGTATCACACTAAAAAGATGCGTAAGTTAACAATAGTGGGTCAGTCTGAAACTATGGAATTAAAGAATGAAAATCACTGATGTTACTGAACTATATGGGAAGCATACTGTATGCTTTGTGCAGATAAATCCCTTTACCCACAATCCTCCTGTGCTTATATTGAACCCAGCTGTCTGAGGATGGGCTTATGCTTTCTGAAACCACAATCCTGAGGAATGCAAACACTCTTTACCTTAGCAAAGCCTTGAGAATACAGATGGATCACGATTACATGACCTGGCACAAAGGTTTGTGTTTGTATGTATCTGACCCCAAACTCCTGTTCCACACACACACACCACATGTGGCTGAAATTGAGCACAGCTAAGCACTGCATGATTATATTTGACAGTACATGCCCACCGGATGCCATTCACACGAGAGACGGTCCACATAAACATACACAACATGACACGGCAATGTGTCCTCAATCGTGTCCTCAGTGACTACACTACACTGCCTTACTCTTTAGAAAAATATAAATGCACCAAACTACTGAACACCATTTCTAGTTAATATTACGGAACACTTGAACCAGAAGGATTAGAGCATATATAGTGTGATTTCTGGATAATGAAAATGGAACAGGTCTTTTTGTTACAAATGTGGAAACATGAATACAACCCCAGGACAATGTTTATAATGCGATTGTGAGGTTTGTACTAGTGAGAGCCAATCAAATGCATGGAAAGGACAATAACTTTGAGTTTAAAAATGCTCACCAATGCTGGATTTATTTAAACAAAAAAATCAGTAAAACAATATTTTGTGAATTGTTACAATCAAAATAACAAAATAGTCTATTTTAATGCATTTTAGAAAGTAATTCATTCCTGTGATGCAAAGCTGAATTATCAACATCCTTACTCCGGTCTTTAGTGTCACATGATCCTTCAGAAATAATTCTAATATGCTGATTTGCTATACTGATTTATTATTATTAGTGTTGAAATCAGTTGTGCTGTTTAATATTTCCGTTTTTATTCTTTTTATGAACATAAATCTCAAAAGAATGGCATTTGAAATAAAAATCTTTTGTAACCTAAATATCTTTACTGTCACTTCTGGTCAAATGAATGCATCCTTTCTGAAAGAAAAATAAACTATCAATAAATGAAAAATGACTGACTTCAAACTTTTGAATGGTAGCGTATGTGTGACAACCTCTACAAGCATCACATTTTTCGAGTCAGCTAGTGTAACACCAGCTTCTTTATCCGTAATGATAGATGAATGCACTAAACAAAAATACTTCCTTGTGTCCTGTTGTTGTGGAAACTAATTCATGCTTCATTTAAGATTGATCAAAATTATTTTAACTTATGTAGACAAATGCAGTGTGATAACCAGTGCATAACAGCAGCTGTTGGCAAAATGAAGCTTGGATCATAGCAGGAAGACTGTATGTACACTGTAAGAAAGTGTGCGTGTGTGCTTGTGCTTGTGTGTGTGTGTTGAATATAACACAGCAGTAGGTTTGGGGATGATAGAGGTTAAAGGCAAATAAAAATAAACTTGCTTCTTGCCCTGTACAGTGGAGCGTTTCAGGTTTTCCAATGATACTGTAACTAACTAACCGCTCATCCTCTTTCCTCTGGATCACCCATTGCCCTCTGTGACCCTTTTAAGAGAGGTTTAATAGCTGGCGTCTGTCCGGTAGCTGGTGTGGTGGGAGTCTGCGGTCAGCTGAGTGGTCTCTGAGGCAGAGGACGGCTGCATCACGATGGGGCTGCTGCCATCTGTGGAAACAGACACCAGCGTCACACTGCTTTATAATACGAGCAGCTAGCATCTCAAACTCAACCATGTTGCTAAGCATTACAGGCATGATTGTGAGTGCCAGGAAGCCACTTCAAATACTGAACAGACCTTTTATTGGTTAAATAAACAATCTGAAGGCATTTTAACTGTAATTCTAAGACAAACTGGCAAAAATACTTGGCATGACTTTATTCACTGAGATTTGATTGAAACCAATGATATTATTGACCCACCTGCACGGCCTCAGTTATGACAGCAGAAAAGAAAAGTTTTCAGAAGCACATAAAATCATGACATTGTGATGAAAGATTATGAAACAATCCTTATCGCTTTACAATAACATGCACTGAACTGCGCTATGGACATTTATTAAAGACCCAATGAAACAGTTTGATTAACACAGCATTTCCTATTCAAACATTAGGAAGTAGGGAAGTAGGATATATTGAAGATCTAAAAACAAAGCAAACAAACAAAAAGAAGCGACTGATGTTATAATGAATAATAATTAATATGTCTTAATTAAAAACAAACAAATAATAAAATAAAACACTACAAACTAAACTCCGTTTTAAATGCTGTGATTTTAGGCATCACAACATTTTAATATTTATCTCTGATTACATTTACCAGTGTTATTGAACATTGAACATAAAGCAACTGTACAGTTCTTATTTGTCTAAATATTGTTTTTTTATAATTAACATTTAAAAGAAACGTTGACTCATTTTTATTTATTTTATTATATTTTTACATTCATTAAAATTGTATTAAAGTAAATTTAATAATGTGGATTTAGGTTACATTTGCTTATATGACTAAACACTGAAATAATAAACAGTAAAAAAATCAAATACAATTTTTTATTAAATAAAAAACATTAAAGAGACTGTTCACTCAAGAATGACAATTCTATCATCATTTACTCAACGTCAAGTTATTCTAAACTTGTTAGATTTTCATTCTTTTGTTGAACACAAACGAAAATAATTTGAAGAATTTGGGTAACCAAACAGTTGCTGGTCCCCACTTACTTTCATAGTATGGAGGAAAAAAAATACTATGGAAGTCACTGGGAACCAAAAACAGTTTGGACACCAACATTCATCAAAATATCTTCGTTTGTACAGAAAACAGAATATCATACTGGTTTGGAACAACCTGAGGGTGAGTAAATTATTTTTATTTTTGGGTGAACTATACCTTTAAGTCACCAAACCATAATTTGCCACTTGCTATTGGTTGTCAGTGGTAGGTGGTTTGTGGGGAAAGGGACAGTCTCAATCTAGAAAACATTTTACTGGACTTCTACAAGTTTATTACACTGCCTTTTGTAAGTACACTAGCTTATGAATGGTATTAAAAAGCTAACAGACATGGACTAATAGACACAAAACTTCCATTTTCAACATTACTATGTTTATTTGACTATTGTAAATGAATGTGTGTCAGTGTGTCTCACCTCTCTCATCAGACTGCATCTGAGCCTCCAAGTCTTCAGGAGACACATAGAAATCCGGCTCATCTGGCCGAGGAGGATGAGGTTTACACTTCCCACAGCAGCAGTTACAACAGCAGCACAGACAACAGCAGAAATAACAGCCTGTGGCCACACCGCAGAATATAAACAACGCCTGTCCAGAGGGTGGAAAAAAAGAGGAATTCAGCATTAATAACAGCATGTACACAAATGTACTATATATTTACACTACTATCCAAAAGTTTGGGTACAAAAGTCTCATATTCTCACCAAGATTTTTTTTCTTTTAATTTATTTTAAAATGTAAAATGTATTTCTGTGATGTTAAAGCTGAATTTTCGGCATCATTACTGTCAGCATCATTATCATGTCTTCAGTGTTACATGATCCTTCAGAAATCATTTTAATATGCTGATTTGCTGCTCAAGAAACATTTCTTATCATTAATGCTGAAAACAGTTTGTTGAAATATAACTATTTTGAGATAAAATCTTTACTGTCACATCTGAATTATTTAATGCATTCTTGCTGAATAAAAGTAGTAATTTCTTTAAAAAAAATGACTGAATCCAAACTGAATGGTAGTGATCTAACTTAGCATATATCTTATAACTTAATGGTCTTGTGTGAATGACTAACCTTAGCCCACCAGCTGGACAATACAAAGTATGTGTTAACATTCTCCTCTCCAAACTGTTCTGCCACGTAGAGGCCCAGAGATCCGTATTTGTCATAGATGTTGCGTTTGGTGGGGTCTGATAGAATGGCGTGAGCATTGTTGATTTCTTTGAATTTCTCAACCGCTTCTGGATTGTCAGGATTCTTGTCAGGGTGGAACTTCAGAGCTAGTTTTCTGCAAATCAAAAGAGCAGAAATAATTGAACTTCTAAAAATTAATGCAACCACTGCTTTGTCCGGCATCCTTGCCAATCTGCTTTTAGCTGTGTTAACGTTAAACTGGGGGTCGACGATTATTGGCGCCGATATAGCATTTTTCGATTTCGAATGGCCATTTTCAAAACAGAATTGCCGATAATTTTGTGTATTTTTTTTATTTATTTTTTTATTATGCAAACAAACATACTATTTACAGGTAACTATTTATTGGTGAATAAATAATACAGGTGAAATTATTTAATTTTTAAATGCACTATTTGGCTCCGATGCAGCCTGTCTGAGCTCAACACTCTGTGCCTAGACAATCTCGCCCACCGCTACTGATTGTAGGGAGTCACGAGTCGCGGAAAATGAAGCAGTCTCGCACCGAAAGCACTTGCTACTGGAGCTGCGTCAGTGATCACGCATCAGTTGTCCTCAAAGTAAGGCAGCAGCAACGTGCAGAAGTTGCAATAAATCACAATCCACTACACTGAAGTTGCAAAACACCTCAATATAACCTATGATGTCCGCGTGCGGAAAATGCGGGCGGATCGCGGAATGCAGTCATACATGGAATTTACCGATAACCGAATGTCATGAATTGTCGAAGTTTGGAGAATTAATCAAAAGTAGTCAGTACACTTAAATCGACTCGCGCTTGACTTAGTTATCTATAAATATTAAGCCGCAACAAAAACACTATTTTAAATATGAATCCTGCATGTCTGATCTCTGTTAGAATGACACAGCGTGCGGTTTCATTAAGCACACATACTTACTGAAGCGCGTGTGACGCTCGCGTATTGAGGACATAAATACATGAACAACTCCCAGAACTGCTCGGAGAGTCATTCATGAGCATTTGACCGTTTTTTGAGTAAAACGATCGTCATATCATATACATCTAAATAGGCTAACAGAAATTAAAAGGTCCTCAGGCAACCTTCAAAATATAAGTTTCGGTTTAGCCGAATATATACTGTGGGCAGTGAATATACGTTAATACAACTACAACAATTATTACAACTTTTGTGAGAATAATCACACAATCGCTATTTCTCCAGTTTCATTTTAATTAGTAAAACTCATTTTTTTGCAAAATAAAGTATAACTCATTTGAATAAAAATTGGATTGGACTACTAATTGTTGCCATTTTATTAGCTTATAAAATTCAGGGGCTATTACATTTATTTTTTCATTATTTGTTCATTGGTTTGCTTGTTGTTTACTTTAAGTTTTACAAAATGTTTACAGAATGCTTCTGGGTGATCCCTGCACTTATGTTATTATTAATATTATAAAATATGTTTATTTAATAATGTTGTTATTAACAGTTTTTCAGAATTAAAGCATGTTTAAAAGCATTTAAAGAATGTTTTTGTCAGAGCCTTGTTATTATTAATTTTGGCATTCATTTTCATTTTTACACCAGACCGTATTCGGTTCAAATTATCGGTTAATCGGTCTCTGATCTGTAATAATCGGTATCGGCTCGGCCCTGAAAAAACACATTCGGCCGACCCCTACGTTAAACTATTACCATGTTAAAAATTGACCCTTTTCACAGACTGTGTTTATGCATTTCCACAGATATTAGAGGGCTAGTTCACCCAAAAATGAAAATTCTGCCAATAATTACTCACCCTCATGTCGTTTCAAATCCGTAAGACCTTCGTTCATCTTCAGAACGCAAATTAAGACATGTTGATGAAATCCGAGAGCTTTCTGACCCTGCATAGACAGCAACGGAACGGACACATTCAAGACCCAGAAAGGTAGTAAAGACATTGTTAAAACAGTCCATGTGACATCAGTGTTTCAACCGTAATTTTATGTAGCTACAAGAAGACTTTTTGTGCTCAAATAAAACAAAAATAACAACTTTCTTCTCTTCCATGTCAGTCTCTGCCACGCGTTCAGGAGTACCACGACACATGTGTGTGATGCTGCTAACAGAGGAGCTGGCGCTCTGACGTAAAACCAAGATGTGCTGCATCTTGTTTGCACACTCATGTGTTGTGAATGACTGATGCGAAAGAGAAAAAAATTGTGGAATATATAATATATATATTTTTTTTTTTTGCACACAAAAAGTATTTTCACAGCTTCATAACATTACAGTTGAGCCACTGATGTCACATGGACTATTTTAACGATGTCCTTACTACCTTTTTGGGCCATGATCGTGGTGGTTGCTGTTTATGCAGGGTCAGAAAGTTTTCGGATTTCATCAAAAAATATCTTAATTTATGTTCTGAGGATGAATGAAGGTCTAATAGGTTTAGAATGACATGAGGGTGAATAATTAATGACATTTACATTACATTTTACATGTATGCATTTAGCAGACGCTTTTATCCAAAGCGACTTACAGTGCAAGTGGACAATATGCTGAATGGACATAATGACAGAATTTTCATCTTTTTTATTAACTATCCCTTTAACATTGTAAATCAAGCAAGGCTTTTTAGTTTTATTTATACAATTTATTTTATTGTACATATATAACACCATACTTTGTATTTTATTACTTTGGAAAAGTGCAACATAACTAATCTCTCAATATTATTTTCCTCTTTTGGAAAATCATAGAAATGCTTGAATGGATTGTTTTTCCTTTGCTATCAACAAATAGCAATGCAAAAATTATATTTGTTATAGTTTCCATTCACCACTATAGAAGTTTACCCGACTGTGATGACTTCCACTACTAATAACTCCATGATATACTAACTAGCAACTATTATTTAAAATAGCATGTAAAATACTAAGTATAATTTCATGATAAATATGAATACCTGAGTATTAATGCACACAGAAAATGTACATACTGTGTCAAAGTATGCATACAATATAAAACAGCAGTAGTTAGAACAGTGGTTTTCATGAGAGGAAGTGAGGAAAAGTTCTCTGTCGCCCTCTAGTGGATTTAATTGGAAACGCAAATAGATAGTTCACCTAAAAATGTCATTATTTACCCACTCTCACTTTCCAAACCGTTATGACTTACTTTCTTCTGTGGCAATACACACAGGGTTGGAACGACATGAGGTTGAGTAAATGATGACATAGTGGGATAACTATCCCTTTAAGACATTGACATTTTTGTTTTCTCACATAATCGTTTATGAGCAAAATTACAAAAATAAATAAATAATAACAGGAAAGATCCCCCACACCGAAAACATTCAGTGCATTTTATCCACTATTCTTAATGGCAATGTTGGAGCAATCTTTCTATGTCCATTAAGAGCATCTTACCTGTAGGATTTCTTTATGTCTTCTGGTGCCGTGTTTTTATCAACTCCCAGGATCACATATAGTGTTTCCCCAGCCGTGGAGAGTGAACGCTGTCTCTGCTGCTCCGCCATTACTCACACACTTCCCTCACACCACAACCACCTCCTCTGTCTGAAAGAAAAAGCAGAGAAACATATTATATGTGCTTTATATACTCCTGCGTCAGCTTTTATTCTTGCACTGCTTTTTGTCTTGAAATGATTTTATTATCATTATACGCTATTTCTGTGAATCTAAAACCTATTATCCATACCCTTTAGTGCAGCAAAACACCACCCTTATTACATCAGTAAGAGTCATTGGCTCATCATTTCCCCAATGTCCCTGTTCTGAGTCAGTGCATTAACAGTGAGGATCCACACAGCTGAAAGAATCATGTGACTCTAGCATTCAGAGAGGAGTTGGATGAAGGGAGACATGCTGCTTCTCTTTGGGGTGTGGTATTCTTTGCCAGGTCTAACCCTTGTATTTGTATATCCCTGGTATGACAATTAGAATGAATGTGCCCTAATCATAGTTTGTTAATATAGTATGTCAAAGGTGCTAGGTTTATACCCCTCATACATATATGGATTAGCAAAAAAATAAATATAATAATCTGGGCGGGGACTTGATTCTATGCATGTTTGTAGATTGGATCTGTAATATATGCATTTAGAAAAAATGCATCAGGTAAATTTTATTTCATGCTAATGTTCATGTATAAATCTGAATGTTATGTTATCAAGAGGAAAATGCTATTTTATAAAATATATCAAATTTATAACAGCTTTCTCCATCACATATGTCATTCAATATGACTATAAAATAATAAGAATTACGATTTTTGTTGTGATTATTATTAATTAAATGTATTGTACACAATACTTTTATACTGTAAAATGCTAATATTTAATTTAGTATTTAGTAAAATATTGAAAAAAGCTATTGTATAATACAACTGCAACACTAATATTCATATCTTAAACCATGAACTGATTCAAGCAGCAAAAATAACAATATTGAGTTTTTCAAAATTGGAAGCTTGAATCTGATTGAGCAGCATTTTTATTCTGGATAAGGAAAATTAAGTCTACATAACAATTTGCAAAAAGTGTTTTTTTTTTTATTTGCAGTGTGGCATTATTTTCAGGACAATTAAGCACATTTTCCCCTCATTGAAAGTTCACTTCATGCAGACGGATAAAGGACTGGCTCAGTCAGAGTATTAGCTGATTGTCAGGTGTGTGTAGAAGTGAAAACACATGGAAAGAGAAAGGGAGATACACAGCGACACACGTCTTCCACACAGAGAGGATCAGAAGTTACATCCTCCAGTCTGAATCAAAGACAATTAACCCATTCAAGACACCACAAAAAATGGCTGCCAGGTGAGGAAACATCTCACGTCAATAACCAATTATTTGGAGAAAACAAAAAATACATGTCGTATGACGACTCTTTAAATGAGTACAAACACCACTTTTCCTCGTGAGGATCTTGCTGTGTCGTGGTGTGAGACAGTTTCGCCTCCTTTCCGGGCTAATCGTGCAGCCTGTCAGCTCGCATTAGCAGATTAGCATTAGCGGAGCATCTGAATAAGTGAAGGGTTATTTCTGTCCCTTCTCAGACCCTGTGCACTTCTTTAACCGGTCCGGGACACTCTCATAATTCCTCCAGGTGTGTCACACAAATAGAGAGTGTTTGAGTGAGATTCTGTTGGGCTTCTGAATGAATGTCTCTGTATGCCACTGACGTTACCTCAGAGATGTCTTTGATGATTTGTGTCAAAACAAATTCAACATCTGCTCAGATATTACTGGAGATTTCTAATACTATTGCTCATGCTTAGGATTTCCAAACCTATTATTATTATTAATAATAAAATAATGATAATGATTAATATTAATGATTATTAGCTATTACTTCTCTAGACAATTACAAATCATGATTGTTGCTTGGAAATATATTAGACAAACAAACAAACAAAAATAAATTAATTGATTAAAAAAGTTAAAACAAAAACTATGAAGGACCAGAATTTAGTGACCACAATACTGCGTTCAAAATCATGCTGTCAGAGTATGTAATGCATTTGATCAATTTCTCAATTGTTAATAAAGTGCACTTCACAAGTTTGAGCTTAGATTATGTTCATCGTTTATTTGATCAAAACTACAGTACAAAATAGTAATAGAGTGAAATATTATTACAATTTAAAATAAAGGTTTTCTTTAAATATTAATGTTTTTAAATCTAATTCATTTCTGAAATGTTAAAGATTCAAGATTCATCACTCCAGTGTCACATGATCCTTCTGAAATTATTATAATATGCTGATTTGGTGCTCAGGTAACATTTCCTATTAATATCAATGTTGAAAACAGCTGTGCTGCATACTATTTTTGTTTCTGAGAACCTAATGCATGTCAGGATTCTTTGACAAAAAAAAAATACAAATATTTTAGAACATTTTAAAATGTTTTTAATTTTTGATAATTTAATGCATCCTTGCTGAATATTACTTTCTTTAAAAAAATGAATACAACGTTTGCGTACTTCAGCACACTAGCAATCACATCACAAAAACTACTCAAAACACCTTAGCAACCACATATCAACACCCCGGCAACCTTTCCACAACACCTTAGCATCATGGCAGTATTTTTTTACACAACACCCCTACATTTACTGCAGAAAACCAAAAATTGATGTAAAAGTCTGTTGTGGTTTTGTGTTTAAATAACGTGTCAGAAATACGTGTGTGTGTCTGGGCTGCAAGCAGACAGGCTTCGTGCTTCAGCCAGCGTTGATTAAATGTGATTAATCGAGTTTTCATCAGGAGCAGGGCTCTGCAATGCAGCCTTACACCAAAACACTACATCCATCTCCCTCCCTCTCTCTCTCACACACACTCCCTCCCCCTCCTGTCCCTGCACCACCATATGGTCTGACTAATTCTTTAGTGGCCATCTCAGTCTGTGGACTAGAGACGGCTGCCAAAGTCTCCACAGCTTAATGAACAAACATCACTGTCCATGTCTTTCTATAGGTTTATCCATCATATAAAGTTCTCTGTCTGGTCCCTCTGTTTGTGTTCTAACATCCTCCCACGTCACTCTGTTTGCATCCTCTTTTCTCTGTCTATCCGAGCAGGTGAAGTGATATGGCTTGTATTATGTGCTGCTGGTTTTAAAAGGTCTGTTTGTAGAGGGATGGAATAGCAGGAGCGAGTGGAGCACGTTTGATGAGAGTCTGTTCACAATGAGCAAATACACACACATACAGTAAGTGTTGACGTACCTAAAACTAGCCATTATGGTCAACCAAACTTAAAACAAAAATCTTTTCAGAAAATTCATTACGTGAAATAAAATAAAAATGAACTGAAATATAAAAAAGTAAAAATTTTCAGCTGGTTGCCAAAGCAAAATTTCTCATTTTTTATTTCATTTAAAGCGATAGTGAAAATAGTCAACCTCATGTCATTTCAAACCTGTATGAGTTTCTTTCTTCTGTTGAACACAAATGAAAGTATTTTGAAAAAAGGGTACCGAACAATTGACGGTAGCCATTGACTTCCAGTGTTTTTCCCCCATACTATCGAAGTCAAAGGCTAACAGCAACTGTTTGGTTTCCAACATTCTTCAAAATGTCCTCTTTTGTGTTCAAAAGCAGAAAGAAACTCATACAGGGTTGGAAAAGATTGAAGGTGGTAAATGTCAGAATTACATTTTTTGGTGAACTATCCATTTAAGTTGAAACATTAAAATAACAATAACTAGAACTAAAACTTAATAAATGTAGACATTTAAAAAAACTAAACTAATAAAACACAACAAAATAAAAACATTTAAACTGAAAATATAACAATAATAGCAATATAAAAATGATACTAAAGCATCACTGCCTAAAACAATGTGTTGTTATTGATTATTGATAAAAAATAAGGAGCTTCAAAAAGTAGAGAAAACTGAATGGATCTGAAGCATCTATCAAAACAACATAAGGAGCAAACAGGTGGTGCTCAAAAACTGGAAGGATGGCACAAAAGATCTCAAAGAACAAGAATAAAGACAAACAAATGAGTGGTAGCTAAATGTGATGAACGAACAGCTGAAAGCACTATTTTTATGGAAAGTCACATGGTCTTGTGTTGATGAAGATAAAAAATCTCTTGCCATTTTTCTAATATCTGATATAAAGAAACTAAGATCCACAACAAGATTACCATGGTAACTCTCATGGAAATTGATATTCTGTTATAGTTCAGGATCACACAAATCTAAACACTCATTAGTGTTCATCATTTCATGTCATTGTTGAGGGTTGGGCCGATAGACGAGGACAGACCTTGCGATGTTGAGCCGACATAGTGCTACAGAATAAACAGCCTACGAAATGGGAGGATAAAAAATATATATATTTTTCAATACTTTTTCTCGGAATTAAATCTTTGGGTAATTATATTGTATAGAAATTGCAGGCATCAGGGAGCCATTACTAATATGCAGGGTATTGAAACTGCTTTCGAATGCATGCTCTCATTTCACTTTCACTTTCGAGATTCACGATCACACGGACTCTATACTACGGAGCAGCAGTACTTACCACACATTTTACAAGATTAGATGTTTGTCAGTGGTGCTCAGAATCAGCAAATCATTCGCCATGGTCCTATCAGTCATCTCGCCTTACTCTGAGTCTGTGAGTGGTAAGTAACTTTCATGTGCTGTAATGTAACGGGCAACCGCTAGCTAGTGGCTAATGTCCCTTTAGTGGCTCCGTAGAAGGCCAAATAAAGTGCTTTTGCTTTCGCCTAGAAACACACAGCGTCTCCCTGTCATGGCTGCTTCAACACTACTGCGGTAACTGAAACCACGCCTTCTTTCTTTGAGTGAACATTTGGGTGGCATTATGCAAATATTTCCACATCGTGACATAGACATGTGGGGGCGTGTTTGAATGAGCCTTTTTAGGGGGGTGTGGCGTCTTCGGTTTTGAGAATTTAGTCTTTGCAACTTCAGGGATCTTATCTATGCACAAACAGCTTGTAACACTCCAAAGAGAAAGCAAAACTTGAAATCGCATCATATGACCCATTTAAACAGCCTATTAAATTTGTTTACCTGCATGTTATGTGACCAATAAATGACATCAGATAACTACAAACATGCAAAACTACAAACCAATCATTTAAAATCTCAGAGGGTTCTGACAACAAAAAAGTTTGGAAATCCCCGTTTTGAGAAAAGGTGATTGACTACGTTCCTTCCTGCGACAGTTAAATATGTTTGCTATGTGAGGTGTGGATTTCTAGGTCACGTCTTAGTCAGTATTCTCTTCCTCCTATACCAGTTGTCCTTTCTTACTCAATCTCTATAAAAAAAGCATCCTTATTATCTTTGAACATTTCTCTCATTTTATGTTGGGTGTTTTGTTGATACTGTGAACTACACCTTACACAAAAGAAAGAAGTTTGTAGGATAAGTAAATAGTAGGGCTGTGACGGTATGGGATTTTTTCTTACCGCGGTGAATCAGCAACAAATATTGCGGTTTGGCGTTTAATCGCACGAACACCCTAAAAAAAAAAATCTTTAATGACAGGGCTCTAGACTGCGACCATTTTTTTGAGAGTGTGTGAGTAAAACATTTGACGTGGTCGCACTTGTGCGAGTGCATGGTCTGCGCTGCTCCAAAGCGTCTGCTTCATACAGCGCGCACTGCAGAGCAACGGCACATTGTAGCAGGAGTCAGATTTCACTGATCACGTGAAGAGCGCTTTCAGCACTAGCGCTTCGTGGGTAGAGCCTATACTCACTGCACCAGCATGAGCGAGAAGGTGTGTGCATCGGAGGATTTGGTTTTCAAACTAAAGTAAAAGACCACTTCTTAAACCAGAGAAGGTGACACAAATAATACTGATGAAAAAGAACGGGTTGAATGTTGAACACTTGCGTTGTAAAACAACGCACTTGTCCAAACGCCCAACTTGTTTAACAAATTGTTTGTTGAAACGCATCGTTTGTAACAGCAAATTAGGATGTCATTCATATTATTTAACTATTAATTAGGCTACATTTATAATAACAACCTTTTTAAAGTGCAACATAAAAGAGGCTTTTTTATGATTTGGGTTTTTCAAAGTGCAACATAAAAAGGGAACATCAGGCTAGCCTGTCTGTACAAGTGTTCAGCTGTTGTACAACTACTGGGAGGCTTAAGTGAAACTGTTTTAGTCCCGCTCCCGCGAGGTTATGTTCCGCATCTGCACCCCGCTCCCGCAATAAACTCACTCTTTGTTCACCCGCTGTCCGCAGAATCATTTTCTTCCTGACCCGACCGTTCCCGCTAAATATAGATCTCGTTTCCAGAATCTCACATTTAAATTTCCACTAGTGAAAGAGAGATAACAAATAAAAATGTAGTCTGCACAAAATTAATTTTATTGTACGCTATTTATTTTATTCTTCTTGTCCAGAATCAAATTAGTTTAACATTTTGCTTTCAACACAATCGGAAAAAAGTGTCTCAGAGAAAAACTAAATTATGTAGGCCCAGGGGCGGATCTAGAAAATATTTTTTAGGGTGGCAAAGGCGTGGCATGGGGTCTGTGAGGGGTGGCAACACCAAAGCAAGCCCCCATGCATAGGTTTTGGGGATTTATTGTCTGACATGCACAATTGTGTTCACAAATATTACCTTACCATTAAGTATTCATCTATACTGTTTAAAAGGAAAAATAAAAATAACATTTCAATATCCATCATGGCACCAAGTCAATACACATTACACAATATAAAAACTTCAACAGGTTATAAATGTTTCTGAGCTTGTATCATTAAAGAAGACATGCGGTTCTTTTAATATTACATTGGGTGCTTAGATGGTATAAATCACATTTTAGTACAAGTTTAAGTGTAATACTTTTGAATTTCCTAACATTAGAAAGAAATACAATAATATCACAGCATTGAAACTGGATCAGTTTTGAAAACAATGTTTGATTTTCTTTTATTACCAGAGGTGGGAATGTCTGTAATGACCCAGAACACACTATCAATAGTCCAGCAACACCCCAGCAACTGCATAGCAAGAGCCTAGCAACCACCCAGAATATCCTAGCAACCAACTAGCAACACTTTAGCAAACATCTAGAATATCTAACTGACCAAACTATTTATGTTTCTTAAACAAGACGTTAAGACAAGCCAGCATACATTTGTCTTTCAAACTTTTCAATCTAGTTATTACAGGTATTCTTAAATGCTTACACAGACACACAATTCAAATACACAGATGACTTTCCTGCTCAGTGAACACTCATGAGATCAATAACACTTAAAAAAAACTCTCATTAGGATTCAGGAATATTTTTTGCAGCTCAATGTCTATTGCAATACAACATAAATCAAATTACAGATAATAATAATTCAGCAATGAAATTTTGGTAACAGATCATTTTAATTTTACTACTGTAAAGTAATCGTGCAGTAGATGAAAAACACTAGAAAATTTCAAATACCAAAGAATTGCATATGAACTTGGTATGCACCACAATACAGTATGGTAAAAATGAAAACTCTGCATCCTCTGCACGTTTGGTCAAATTTAGCAAAGATGCAAAACCGTTTTTGCTTTGCTAGTATAGTTTATGGAGTGTAGATTGATGTGGGGAAAAAAGTAATTTAAAGCAGTTTTATGTAAGGCAGCAATAAAACATGTACAAATGGGCTACAAAATGTAAAATTTCCATCATCTAATGTTACTGGTACTGTATGTAATTATACTTGTCGTATAAACCCCAAGGCATGCATTCTGATTGTGTCATAGTTTTGCATGTTTACCTTTCACTTTCACAGTTGAGAACTGAATTAATGTTTTGGGAAAATGGGTCAACATGTTAACAATGCAATACAATTAACACCAGTTTTTTGTGAATTTTGTTATTGATTTCATGTTATTGTTTCGTCCGATATGGCAGAAAGGCCAGGAGAATCAGATGAATCTCAGACAAATCCACACGGGATTAGATTTCTCAGAGGGCTTCTGAATAAACGTAGAAGCAGTATCTGATTCACGAACAAATGTAAAAACAATTTGCTAGTGAATGGGCTACGCTTTGTGTTTTTGACTCAAAAAGAACCGGTTCATAAGAGTCATTTGTTAATGAAGCCGACTACACTGGGCGAGCTGCGTGCGCGTGCAACCATCGTGCGCAGTTTAGGGAAATACTTTTTTTGCCATTATTTTTCCGCTACGCTGTCATCGCCGCGGCTGAAAAGTAGCACATGAAACACTGCTTACATTTATATTTTATTCTGTGATAATTCTGGGGTGGCACAGCTTTTTCTTAGCACCCCGGTAGATCAGCCCGTTGTGTAGGCCTATAGTTTGTACAACATAAAAAAATTGCATATTTGTTATTTTTATTCGTCTTGTCAAAATACAAAATTTTTAACCTTTTGCTGTCAACACAGTAGGAAAAGTGTCGCACCGATAAAAAAAAAGACATCTGTCATTTAAATTTATATGCAAAATATGAACAAAACCGTTGGCTTAGAGACATTGCAAAATGAAATCACTTTTTCATGAAACCGAACAATTTAATATCCCTGAGAAGAATGTCCCGAGTCAGACTTGCCTGACGTGGGTTTCTTAGCAGTAAACTGACCAAGTTCCAACGTCCTTCATCCACACTTTGCTTTGCCATCTTTATTCTGCTCTGTCACTCATCGACAGCCTGCCTGTTCTGTCTGAGGACCGTTATGCACATGCTGGCAATAAAATACATGACACAGAAGCACTGGTCCGTGCGTGCAGTGCGTGAACAATAAGAGTGAGTAAAGCGCAGATATACTTTTCTGAAAGGACATCGGGAACGGGATATTGTTAGACCGCCCACTCCCGTTCAAATTACACCAGAATTACCGCTACCGTGTTTTATTTGGGAATTTAATCCCGTGTTGCAAGAAATCTGGTCGGGTCCCTGCGGAATGCAGACCTCTAGCTTACCGCCTGCAAATACCTTGCAAAAAAAGTGCGATGATGACGGTGATGACTCGGCATCTCATTACCGCAGTGAAACGGTAATGCGGTTATCGTCACAGCCCTATTTTGTATGCATTAAGGTGAATGAGTATCCTTATTATAAACTCTCTTCAGTGTGATGTAATCTATAACAATCATTTTCAACAGAGCTTTAATCTCATGTGATGACCACACCTGTTATCATCATCATCATCTGTAATATAATCTTTATCAAAACGGAATCATCAACTGAGATGCATTCAAAATTGTTAATGTGTTGTATTCTACCATAGAACAATCTCTTGACCATGTAGTAAGAATTCTAGCCAATAGATTGTAACATTTATTTGTAAATTTTATGATCATTTAAACAACAGTTACATAAAGGTATCAATCCAGTGTGACCATGTCATTTGTTTTTATCAGACTCGAAGAGTGTCTATTAAACTACTGAAGTCTCATTCTGGCAGTTAAACACGTGGAACTGTCAGTGCGCCTGTGTTAAATTAAATATAGTGTCACACTGCACTGCCCCATATATCAGGCTGAGTGAGAATTGTGAGAGGTGGTAGTCCTCTTGTATAGTTTGTGTGGTGTACTATTATATATCAAGTTTCAAACAAAGCCACCCAAGTCTGGACCATCATGAATGTGAGAAAGGTAAAGATTCCCTCTTACTCAGGGCAACTATTCATAAACAATACAGAAACCGACTACATATCAGATGAGCTCAAAATACTGTCCAAATATTGGTGCAGTACAATATAGACTTTAAAATATCCAAAAGACACTATTATAAAAGCATTTTACAGTTCAAAAGGATGCATTAAATGAAACTAAAGTGACAGTAAAAGACACAGTATTGTTACAAAAGATTTCAGTTTCAAGTAAATGCTGTTCCTTTGAACTTTCATTTTAAAGAATAAAAAAAACAAAAAAAGGAAGGAGTATAACTGTTTTCAACAAAAGTCTTAATAATAAATGTTTCTTAAGCAGCAAATCAGCATATTAGAATATTTTCTGACTGAAGACTGGGGTAATGATGCTGAAAATTCAGTGTTGCCATAACAGGAATAAATTAATTGTAAAATAAATTAAAAGGTAAAACCTCAGTGAACATAAGAGACATCTGACCAAGAGATTTTGGAGGGTAAATTTGTCGTCTTAAAATATATTTTACATTTAAATCTTACCAACCCCAAACTTTTGAATGGTAGTGTACATTTTTCTGACTGTACTATGTGATTAATTTTGAAATAATGTTAAGTAAAGAGGGGATTTTTCATTCTCATTCCATCACACACCACTGTTCTAAACAAGACCCCCTGTCATAGACAACACAGAGCTTGTTAGCTTATGTTGACTGGAATGCCAACTAAACAAAAACCCTAATGTATCCCAGCACAGCGGCGAGGGAAAACAACTTCTAAAGAAAGTGAAGTTAATTAGCTAATGGAGTGCAAAGGTGCTTTCAGGTGCAGGTCTTCTGAATGAGATGGACCACTCAGAGTTATGCAGCAATTTAGAAACAAGTGTAGGACAAAATAGATAGCCAACGCAGAAGGGTTTTCAAAACTGAGATTTGGCAGATGAAATACATGCTAATGACAACAGAAGTATGTGGGAGACTGAGCACTTCAGACAACGCACAAAGATGAAAAAAGAAGGAAAACTGGACTGATGGTAGCAGAAACTCATACAACTAGAACAAGCTAGAAAAAAAACCCACAGCAACCAAGATAATTCAGTTAGATGTTACAGTTCAATGGAAATGTTAAAGAAAAAAATGATTTCAACATTTACTCACAGGGTTCCCCATTCTTTCATGAACACCAGATTCAAGGACTTTCAAAGACCTTTTTAAGCACCATTTATTTTATATCAAGCACCTATCGAATTCACACGCCAGCATATGTACTGTCATGAAAGACCTTACAGTACTTAACATTTCACTTACACTTAACATTTACATTAAAACTTTCAGAGTAATAATGTTTTGAATGTGTAGGTTTCATAAATTTAGACTGTTTTGAGCAGTCGCGTTCAAAAGAATTGAATGAAATCCATTGAAGTCAACACTGATAATATTCAAATACAATTTCTAAAATATTGATAAAATATGCATCAAAATGCTTTTTGCTGTAGTTCTTGTACAAAATTTAAATTTGAAAGAATCGTGCAATTTTTTAATTAATAAAAAGTGGTTAAATGTTGTAATAACACAGTAAAACCTGTTCAAATTAAAAATGTGCACATTCTCTCAATAAAGATGTTACTCGTTAATAAATAAACTCAAGTCAAAATGATTTGGTAAAACATTGTAAATCTCATTTTTCATCTTTGATCTAGAGGAATGCAAGTGCTCAAAAATGCAGCTGCTCAAAACTTCAATATTTGTACAAAATATTTCATGATGAACATTTTAAACCTTGTACATGTGCAAATCTGCATAAAAATATAGAAAATAAAAAATAGGACTTTCTATTGGCTTTTAAACTGTACACACTTTTGACTAAGTTTTTCTTATTTTCCAAGTTCTACATTTTCCCCTTCGCTCCATGTCACAGTAAGTTTTGTGAGTTCATTTTTAGTCCATCTTCTATCCTGAAAAGTCTGTCTTGCAGAGATGGACTAAAAATGAGCTCCTAAAACTTACTGCTAGATTCTGGAAGATAAATTCTTCAAGCAGTGGTACAAGAGGATATGGTGCTTGTCCTTCATGAGTCGCTCTCAACTTATCTGTCCATAAAGCCTAAAAAAATTAGTCTTCATGTATTTCACAACACTTCAGCATGTTATTCTTATTAAGTGAAGGTCATTTTTTAGGATTTTTCACCCAAGCAAAGTCTCTGAGAACCTGACACCTTATAATTCTGGAGAATCCAGAAAGGTTACAGGTCTGGAAAATGGTGGCGCAGGAGACTAAATGGTTTACACCAAATTCTTCACATTAATTCTGAATTATTTTGCAGTTAACACGAGTCTTTTCTTCTCCACCTGTTTCTGTCAGACCCCGCTGACCCAATGAGCATTTCGCTGACCAATGGTCATGCCTTAACTTTGCAATTTCTATATTGCATTAGTTTTTAATATCTCTCATGGGGATTTAATATTTGTCGACTTTTCAGTTTAATCTCTTTTTTGGCTCATTTCATCTGTATGAAAGAACTTTAAACCTGCTTAATAAGTTTCTGAGATTACCGTCCATGTGGACTAAGATGTGCTCACTTTAAACAGAGTGCACGTGATCGAGAAATCGAAAGTGAACTGCGAGCGCTCATTCAAATGTTATTTCAATACCCCACATATTGATAGCGTGAAAATTATATGCAATATTAGAATGTTTGCGGGAGCAGGACACACGTTGCGGGAGTGGGCAGTAAAGGTCAGAATCTCAGCGAGAGCGGGCATAAGAAAACATGCGCAGGACTCTAGCTGCGCATCAACACACACGCTAAGTTTTTTCGCGCTACCCCATCTCCACCACAATCATTAGTGCCGTTTAGGGTAACATATACGGCACATATAGGACCATTTTTTAAATAAACTAAACAAAACCATAAACTAAATTTATTTATAATTTAATTCAAGCACTTTCAAAGACCTTTGTTTGTTTTCAAGTCTATCCACACTGTAAAAAATAATTCAGTGGCTTTGTAAATATCACAAAGGTTGTGATAAAAAACTTGTATTAAACTTAATAAAATCTCAGAATATCATTTAAGAGATTATTGATGAGTTTTGGTGGGATTACCAAAAGGGTAATGCGTAAAAATTTTTCCACAGTTTAGTTTTTATCTCAAATTTACTTGTGCGTTAAATTTAAGTATGTTTTAATTACAAAATTAAGCATTTAACTAACAATTGGTATTATGTTTTGCACATGTCCTTAATGTTTTTTGGGTACATTTAAATGAAAATAGTTTTTGAGAATGATGCAATGAAAACTGTCAGTTTTAAGAACCAAAAGGTTTATTACTCGTTTTCTATCGATTTTTTTTGTATTTTACATCAACTTAAAAAAATGAGTAAGTTTCGCGGCTATTTTTGTAATCACGTGGACACGAGAGGACTTAAAAAAATGAGTAAGTTTCGCGGCTATTTGTAATCACGTGGACACGAGGACTTAAAAAAATGAGTAAGTTTCGCGGCTTTTTGGTAATCAGGTGGACAACGATCGTGCTGAGAGCTGAATGACTGCTTGCTGGTCAGGTGATTATGAAGAAGCCTTCAAGAAGGGGGGACAACGGCTAAAACCACCTCAAGACTCATTTAAAATACTGGTAAGTAGTCAATTATCAAAAGTGAATGAAATATTGGCTGTGTTTTGGGGTGGTTTGTACACAACACGTCCGGTAGGGTATTTTTTTTTAATGCTGTTGCAGCGATGCTGTTCTGTGGTTAATAACTTTTTGGAAGGGGCAAGCATTTCTAGGATCACTGTGGGTTACTTTGTTTTTTGTTTTCATACCACAAATGGTATTCAGCTAAAATACGGATTTAATACAGCTCGGAAATTTGATATGTTTTATGTAAAATAAGCCAATTATTCCTGTTTTAACGCAACATAGCGTTTGTCCGCCTTGTCGGTTTCGTCAATTTATTGAACGTTAACGTTATTTTCTTGGGTAATGAGCGTATACGAGTAATTAGGCAGTAAAACGTGGACGACTCTAAAGTTACTAGTCTTTCTGTAGTCCATGGCAATTGTAACTAAACTGGTGTAACCATGGAATATATATCTATATCTGTCTATGGGTGGGTTTAACGTTAATGAGACAAATCTCGGTGCGCAGCCAGGGTTCGTACGGTCATGAAAAACCTGGAAAAGTCATGGAATTTTAAAACGGCATTTTCCAGGCCTGGAAAAGCTTTGGAAAAATAAATTAACCCACAAAGTTTTGGAAAAGTCATGGAAATTTGTTTCACAATCTCTGTGTATTTGAATATGTTTTAGTTGATAATATTGGTTAAATTACAATAGTTAACGTTCACGCGATCCGTCACGTGATCTTCTCTGCGTGTGGGTAACGGCGACTCGCAGACGCTGTTGCAGCTAGTATTATGTAGTAAACTCACGCAATGCCAGGAAAATGCAGATTTAACAATGTATAGCTTCATGATGAAAAGTATAAGGGGTGGCTTGAGAAAGATCAGGACCTGTGACGTGCAGAAGGTACACTGTGCCGTAAAACGTTCGACATTTCGAACACGGGAGAGGCAGCGCCGTCTAGCCATTCTAAAGGTGCAAAGCACCAGTCCACTGCAGCTCCCAACCCAATCACTGCTTTTACACTCGTGTGACTGACGTGACACCCGCTCCCAGCTGCGTGCTCTCCAGCTCCCAACCCGATCACCGGCTTTTTCACTCGTGTGACTGACGTGACACCCGCTCCCAGCTGCGGTGCTTCCCTTTCAGCCACTGTAAAAAAAGACCGTTCCGAGTGCCGTGTCCAGAAACGAAACCCTAACTGCAGAGGTACTGTGGGCGCTAAAGGTGGCTAATTGCGTTTATTGTGTTACTGTGCAATCGTTATTTAAATAAATGTTTTTTTTGTATTCTAAACTACAAAGCTTGTCATTTATTTTTGTAAAAATATGCTGTGGTAAAACATTGATTTTTCTTATTATTTAACATGTATACATAGGTGTGACGAGATACTTATCCCACGAGACGAGATTTTTAGACTTATTTTGTTAAATCCTTAATGATTAAATATATAGGGGAACATAGTATTTTATTCAACTGAAAAACACAAAATGCAAAAAAATGTAGGTGCATTTTTAAATCAACTTGTACTTTATGAAATTAAGCTTCTATTTGAATGAATTATAAGCAGTAATAACAACATGTAAACTACAGCTGCACGATTCTGGATAAATTGAGAATCACACTTTTTTATATAAATTGGAGATCACGATTCTCTCACAATTCTGAGAAAAAAAAGATTAGAAAACTAAACAAAATAATGTAATTTATTAGTGGGTCTGACAAAATGTTCATTGCTGAAGTCTTTTAAAAATATATTAATTTGAACAAAATAATAAATAAAATAAATGAAGGAATCAGTGTCTCACTTCATAAAGACTTAAACTATTGGAATCTCCTGAATTAATGATTAAATTACAAATACTTTTTAAATGGGTTGTCGTTAACAATACAAGTGTTATGATGCTTTCGTTTTGATCGCTACTGTAGACTACTTATACTTGCTACTGCTACTATTTGATCGCTACTGTAAGTGTTTATACCCAAACTACAAACTTTTATCTCAGTACTTCTTAGGGATGCACTAAAATGAAAATTCTTGGCCAAAGCTGAAGCCGAACAAAATGAAACACTGGGCCGAAGGATGAATACGTTTTTTCGCATTTTTTCCCCCATGTAGGCATAGTTTGTAGTAGGCCTTTAATTTGTTCACCATTGCATAAATTAAATAGCCAAAAGGTGCTTTTAACACTGCAAAATGTTTTCCAAGGATATCGTCATGTTCTCGCGAGACGCATCGGATCTCACGAGATCTCGTCACATCCCTAATACATAGACATTTCATGAAACATTAGGTCATGAATATTTACCTCAAAGTTATGGAAAAGTCATGGAAAAGTCATGGAATTTTATTGGTAAAAATGTGTATGTCAGTGGCCCCTTGAAAGAGACCATTTTTAATCGGCCGTCTCTCTGGGTGAGTTCACACCATGTCGAAATTGCCGAAACTACAATATTACTGTGTGTATAAAGTTACCATCTCTTTGTTATAACTTGTAATTACAATTTGGGATCTCGATGCAAATTTTTCAGGGAGCTTTTTCTTCCTGATTTGTACCAAAGCACCACTGAAATGGAATCGCTCAAAATGGCGGAGGCATAGTGAAGAAGTTATGGCGTTATCATTTATCGAGTTTCTTTTTCATCCTTACCAAAATCAACCATGGTTTTATTGTAGTAAAGTGTAGTAATGTTTTTGGCAGATTTATTACCATTTGTATAGGACAGTTTTACTACAAATACCATGGTTTAAGATATAACGTATTAATGTTTGATACCATGGTTAATTTGTGTTTACCATGGTTTAACTACAGTAACCATGTTTTTGTTTTTTTAGTAACTGGTTAATTTTCGTAAGAGCAGTCAACCACTACCTTACTGTTATTAACGAAGTGTAAAGTAATGAATCTCATGGCAAAACTGTTGAACATTTGTTTTACAGAACTGAAACTATTGTCTTCAACTTCAGCTTCAACTTAAAAATAATAACAAAAGGCAGAAGGTAAGTCCAGTTTACCATAATTTTTCAGTATAATTATATTTTTAAATGTAGAACAAGCTTGTTTATCATCAACCGGTCAATTTATAGCTGGGGATGCAAATTCTGGCTGTTTTTTGGCCAGACAAAAACTGCACACAGGCTGAAATGTGTGAGCGAATGTAAGTGTCTCTGTAAATCCACTCTCTGACAGCAGGTGACAGAAACAGATATGGAACAGCAGTGTTAGAGCTGTTTTCCTGTAATCTCCGTCGACAAAGCAGCAGGGATGGGCGATACAAATCACTGACAAGCTACGCAATATCGCGTTCATATCGAAGGTGATATATCAGTCGATATATGCGTAGCTTGTCTGTGAACTACGGCTCCGTGTATTAAATACCGCTCCATTTGAAAGCAGGTGATGGAGATTTAGCGCTAATCAAGGAACCGGCTTTACTGACGAGATGCGCATGCATATCGCATGCAATATATCGCCCATCCCTACAAAGCAGCATTGCGATAAGAACGCAACTTTATTAGGTATTATTACATGGAGAGAAGATGAAAATAAAATGCCATCAAATCTTTTCTGAAGACAGCCAGAACCTTCAGAGATGCATTCATATAATTCATTCATTCATGTATTCTTTAGTATAATTCCCTAATAGTAAACATTTATAAATATGTTGTTTACAAAGAGAAGTTTCAGTGTCACATGATCCTTCAGAAATCATTCTAATATGCTGATTTGCTGCTCAAGAAATCCTTCTCATTATTATCAATGTTTTGCTGCTTAATATTTTTGTGGAAACAATGAAACCACTCAAACATTTGTATAATATTTAAAAAAGAGAGATACATTAATAATTGTATTCATGCATGAAAGTGATAAAAAAGTGAGTGAAGACATTTAAAATGATTTCTATTTAATAAATGCATTAGCAAATTTAATTAATATATTTCATAAATGCAAATAAATGCTGTTCATTAAACTTTATATTTATCAAAAAATCCAGAAAAATAGTGTATCACCATTTCCACACAAAATATGAAGCAGCAAAATTGTTTTCAACATTGATAATAATCAGAAATGTTTCTTGAGAGTCAAATAAATTGTAATGATTTCTAAAAGATCATGTGACACTGAAAACTGGAGTAATGATGAAGAAAATTCTGCTTTGCATCACAGGAATAACATTACATTTTATAATATATTAAAATTAAAAACTTTTTGTTAAATTTGTAATTATATTTCACAATATTGCTGTTTTTTATTTTTTACTTTAATCAAATAAATTCAGCCTTGATGAGCAGAATATATTTATTTCAGAATCATTAATTGTAATGTTTCCAAACTTTTGGCAGGTACTTTAATAATAATAACAATTCTATATACTATATATTTTAGTATATAATATATTATAGTATTTTATTATAATATATTATATTGTTATCATGATTATTAAGTGCTGCTTTTTATTTTTTACAGGACAATAGTATGTATTCTTACAATATAAGATATATCTTTTAATGTGCTAAAATATATATTTTTAAAAAGTGATGGGGCATGGCTTGTGGGCGTGGTCAGATTGTCCTTCTTTTTTGTCTCTAGCTGATCACATGCCTGATAAACTATCTGTGTCATCTTCATTTCTCCCTCTTTCACCCCCGATCAAGACAGAGACTCACCCATTTTCCGTTTGTTTCAGTGTTAAAATAAATAGTATTTGGCTTGCTACCGAGGCAGATAACATGGCTAATTAACTAGCTAACGTCAACTAGTTTCCTCCCTCACGTTACTTCACAGAGCAGGGAATAGCAGACTAAAGTACGTTTCTGCGATTTAGTATAATAATTAAATTTACATCGTTTTCATTCTAAAAATGCTATTTTAAAACGAAAACACACTAGTGTAAACCAGGCCTAAATTGCTTGAATGTGTAAAGTGACACATATTGTTGTAAGACATTCTGTTTTACAGAGTGGAATCCCTATTGAGCAAACACGAGAAGTCGTCATCCGTTGTCTCATTGACCATCTGGGAGAAGATGCACGTGCCTTGATCAAGGACTATGAGGTTGGTATAGTAAATGGTATTCAGGGGGCTTTCACACTGGCTATAAGGTTTGAGAAGAAGGTCAGGCTAGCTGTGCCTAGTTCCACATTGAAAGCATGAAGGCTGTCTTTATAGATGCTATAGTGAATTTCAAGTTTCGTGTTCCGCCACATCCACTCAGCTTCACTAAGAAGCATAGTTTTAGAAGAAAAATGTCACCTACATATTGGATGGCACTAGGGATGGGCATTTCAAGCAAAAGTAATATTCGAAAACGCTGGGAATTATTTAGATTATTTGAAAATAGCACCCCTTCCCTGTATGCATGCACGTCACGTTATAGTGTTACACAACCATAAACGGAGAGAGAGAGACCATTCACTGTTTTTAATCTGTATGATAACAAACTGTTCAATATATTTAAAGATACACTATCTTAACTCAAGCCATATAATGAATGTAACATGCTGAAACATATTAATATAATAAACGTAACAGAATGACAGCACTTATTAACATAGCAGTCCATACATTAGCATAAATCAACTGCTCATAAGGTATTAAACTGCTCAAAAAATATATTCCAATACTTTGTGGCAATTATATCGTTGGGTAATTATACTGTATATTAACTGCGGGCATCAGTGAGCCGTTATTCATTTGCGGGGCATTGAAAACGCTTTTGAATGCACGTGAGAGCGACCGTTTTACTTTCACTTTGGAGATTCACGATCACATGTTTAACTTTATATTATGGAGCGGCAGTACTTACCACACATTTTACAAGATTAGATGTTTGTCAGTGGTGCTCAGGATCTGCAAATCATTCGCCATCGTCCTACTCTGTTGCTGGTACGTGAAACTGCATGTACTGTAATATAACAGGCTATCGCTAGCATGCGGCTAACCATATGTCCCTTTAGTGGCTCCATAGAACGCGTATTATTTGTTTTCCGTGCCTTTCCCAGTAAGCACACCTCTAACCCTGTCGGGGATATTTGTGTTGCTCACAGAACTATTATTTGACATTGTTCTTTGTTGCAAGTCTGCAGCTTTCACGTGAGAGAGTGTTCTTTTGTTGTCTTTGACAGCTTTTGGGTGCGTTATTGGCAACGCTTACCTCTGCTTACGCGTCACAGCCGCATCAGCACCGAAAACAGGGAATTTTTTAGACAAATATAATCGCACAACCTATTCGATATTCTATGAATAAATCGACAAATCGAATATTCGAAAATCGTGACCCATCCCTAGATGGCACCTACATCTTTAAAAACAACAAAGCTTGTGATCATAATTATTTCAAAATATAGATAATATTTGGCAGAGTTGTAAGTCCGTCCATAGTTGGTGTCATTCAAAATCTTGTGATACTCTGATTAAAAGTCTTTGCAGAATCATGGATAATGGTTTCCAACAGTAAATTCCACTGTTCAATAAGAATATTGCTGTAAATTGTTGCAACGTCTCCCACATGACCATTCTGACGGGGCTTGTGTTTATAATAAGCTTTGGAGGGTAAACTTGATGTTTGAGATTTAACTTTTTAGTCATGATTTGTAGCACCTTGAGGATGGTCTCCTTCTCCAGGTCATATGAACCATATGATCTCTGTCCTTGTCTTGTAATATACAGGCTGAATATTAGCTCTAACCTTTTTCTTTATATTTGTGTCTTAAGGATGTTGCTGATCCGCCAACTGGTTTTCAAGAGGAATTGGCACAGGAAGTGCTGAAGATTTACCAGCTGCAAAAAGATGGCTCAGTCACTGATGTAGGCATTGTGATTGAGGGCATCATGGTCCTCAACAAGCTTCGTGATCTTACTTGAGCCTGCTGCTATCTTGTGGGATTGACCTATGCCTTGGACCTGCGATACCCCAAGAACATTAAATACACTTTGGAGGTCTTCCAGAAACTTTTCCTGGATCTGGATCCACTGAAGCTTTCTACAAAGGTTCAGAGACTAAAAAATTACCTGATCGCCTAGATTGTTAGTTAGTGATGCATCCAAAATAAAGTTTTTGTTTACTTAATATATGTGTGGGTACGGTGTATATTTATTAAGAAATATTTTTGTTGCGTTTATATATTAAGTATATTTATATATGATATAATTTAGATGAATATATACATGTAAATATTTCCAAAATATACACTGTATGTGTGTGCATTTATATATACATAATAAATATACACCGTACACACATATATTATGTAAACAAACTTTTATTTTGGATGCGATTAATCAGAATTAATCATTTTGTCTATCGTCCATGTGCTGTTGCACATTGCAATGCCATTGTTAAAAAATGCATTTTGGATGGGTGTTGTCTTTAATGTAAACAAAGCCTCAGGCCGTTTAATATTCGTCATGCCAAGTCATTTTTGATAAAGTTTGTTTGTAAGTTCCCATATGCAGAGCTCTGGCTAAAAAAGGTTCAGAGACTAAAAAATTACTCAATTGCCTAGATTGTTAGTGCTGTCAAACGACTAATCACACTTAAAATAAAAGTTTTTGTTTACAAAATATGTGTGTGTACTGTGTATATTTTATTAATTTATAATAAATACACACACATGCATGTATACATTTAAGAAAAATGATAAGTTTATATATTAAGTATATTTATATATGATATCATTTATATTAATATAAATATATACATGTAAATATTTTCAAAATACATGCTGTATGTGTGTGTATTTATATATACATAATAAATATACACAGTACACACACATATTTTGTAAACAAACTTTTATTTTGGATGCGATTAGTCGGAGTTAATCATTTTGTCTATCGTCCATGTTCTGTTGCACATTGCAATGCAATTGTTAAAATGCATTTTGGATGGGTGTTGTCTTTAATGTAAACAAAGCCTCAGGCCGTTTAATATTCGTCATGCCAAGTCATTTTTTATCAAATTTAGTTTGAAAGTTCCCATATGCAGAGCTCTGGCTAAAATTTTCATGTTTGGGTGAACTAACCCTTTAATGACATTGTTTTTATCGTCTAATTGGAGAAGTAATGGTTTTAAATGTCAAAAAAAATTATATATGTGTTTTAATTAATTTTTGTGAATTAAATATATTAATTTTGTAGTATCCACAGTTCAGTGACTAAAATGTATTCAAGTCATTTGAAAAGTATGGAGTTATGGTCAAATTTGACAAATAAATGTTAAATTAAAACTGTGTTTTGGTTATCATTTGGTTTTATTATACATATTGTAAAGTACTCATTAAGTAAAAAGTAAAGGACATTTGTATATACAGCATGTAAATAAAATTATTGTTTTGTGTGTTTTTGATATTACTATTGCATTGATTAAGGATTTTAATTATAATTACTCAATTTTATTTATGAATCAATTAATCTAATTATTTAAATCTACTTAATTTTTTTAGTGTGTTTGATTTAGAATTACTATTGCATTGATTAAGGATTTTAATTATAATTACTCAATTTTATTTATGAGATTACTTAATCTAATTATTTGAATCTACTTAATTTTTTTAGTTACACTCACTTGACTCTTAAAGTATATTTCAATGATTTAACATCTTTAGAATTTACTCAATATTTTTTAGTGTAAAAATGTTTCACCAAAAAAATTGAGTAGATCATAGTAAAAGTTTTTACAGTGCAGGCCTTGAATCCATATGTCTGTCTGTAACCCTGTACTCAACATAACCCGTATTACTTTTTTCTGTGGTATTTAAAAGAAAATGCTTTTAAGATTGCAAGCAAGAAATCAGGTTTGGTTACCAGTGACTTGTCTTCTTTGAAAAAAAATAAAAAATAAAATCCTCCCTGGTAGGCTTGCCGCGATAGACGGTGATGACGGTTTTTATACCGGTGTTAAGCCGCAACACCGTTACGTCACTATTGCCCACCGCGCGGCACCGTCCCCCACCGTCATTTAGATTTTTTTTTTTATAGTAATAAAATAAAATTCATTGCCGTTCCGACAGATTTCTTACGCCGCAGGATTCATTTCCTGAATACAACGCAGTAACGGTCGGTAACTCTGTGGTGCAATTTGAACAGGAGCGGGCGGTCTAACAATATCCGTTCCCAGATGTCCTTTCAGAACAGCATATCTGCGCTTTATTCTTATCGAGCTCCGGTACAGCCTGCACTCGGACCGTTATGCGCGCGCTGCACGCATGTTTTATTTGCGGGGTCTGAGCACAGCATGTTCAACGATGCTCAGAGCAGAATAGCAGATATAATATACTGCTCTCAAACAGAACTGGCAGGATGTGATGAGTGACAGAGCAGAATAAGGATAGAGCAAAGTGTAGATGTCTTTGAAGGACGATCAACTCGTCTTTCCTTTTTTTCGTATTATGCTTATCCTATCATTTTAAATGACAGCCTGTGTCGAATTAATTTATTTTTCTCTGCTGCACTTTTCACTGTGTATTTTGACAAGACTAATAAAATAGCAAAATTACAATTTTTGTATAACTTTTTTTTGACACTTTATTCCGTGATGGCAGCAAAATGTTGACATTTTTCTGTCAATAAATTCAAGACTCTTGACAAGATGAATAAAATAAATACAATTTTGTGCAGACTACACTTTTATTTGTTGGCCTTTCATCAGAAATGTGAACAAACGGTGAAAGCCTATATATCGCGGGAGCGGGTTGGGTTGCGGGATAAAACCTCAAACAGTCCCGCGCAGACCTCTACATCACAGATCAGATTTCATTCATCACGTAAAGAGAGATGACAAGAAGGTGAGGTGACACAGACAAGACGATGGCGGAAAGAGTTTCAAAACGAAATGTAAAAGCGCCCGTTTGAGCCTGTTGACTTCTGCGTCTGACATGTTTAATCTTATTCACTATTCACGACGCCATCAGTAAATGGTTCCTCTGTAAGAACAAGCTGTCTGATGCCCGTATGCACATAATCACCACTGATCCTCATAAACTTCTCTAACACACGCGAGCATCCGTTATAAAACACTCGCTGTATTCAACTACACGAATATACTGAGCTGTATTCAAGCAGAAATATGATGATATAGTGATCGAGAGCGCACATACACCGTTCGTTTGCACGTCATTTATAACGGACATAACGCATGCCTAATGCACGATCCTGTCACTGTAATCAGCTGTACCTTGATTGCAATAGTCGACCATCAAAACTTGTCTACTAGTGTGACACTGGCTTCTTTTATCCAGCCGAGAGCTGTAGTTTGCATATCATGTGCTCATACAGCGGTTTTGAGCCGCTGTTCAGTCTGTATTCACACAGCGCCATGAGAACCGTATTTCTCTGTATACATTAGTGTATTATTTTTTTACATGACTTAACATGCGAGTCATAATACTAGTGAATATATTATATTGTAGTTTTATCTCTCGCCCCCCGGTTGAGAAACACTGACCTAAAGCGCGATCTTCCAGCATTGCTTTCGCGATCGATCTATTAGGCATCCCTGCTCTAAGTGATGTTAAAAACAAAAAAACATTAGTTTCTCATTTATTTGGTTCCACAGTATTTGCAGATTTTTATTTTATTTAAACACTGCCTGACGCAGAATTGCGCAGATATTAAAGTCAAGGTAAAACGTGCACGGCGCTTACAGGCTATTTAAAACCTATGGAAAGCGAGGAAAACTCAAACGACCCCCCACCACGATGATACCGGTATAACCGGTGTGACATCAGGTCGATTAACCGGTGGGAAAATTTCCTCACCGTCACAACCCTACTCCCTGGTATTTATAATGTGTGTGAAGAATTGATGACTCTGATGATTCTTGTGTAAGCTATCCCTTTAACTCAGCACAACTTCCAAAATAACTTTATCACATTTACAATCAAGAATAATTAGCAGTAGCAGTTGATGTAAATTGAGCTCAACTCTAGGAGAAAGAGAAAGTACAAAGTAGGGAGGTGGTTAAGGGTTATGAGTCACAATGCAGAACTCATGTGATCACCCAAACACACACACATACACACACATAGATATATAAATGATAGCCATCAATCAAAAATCATATACAGTTAATAGCAGGCTTATCAAGCTATGATTACTTATTAGATTTCCCTGTTAAGCCTACTAGTATGGGTTGATATGGGTAACTTAGATATAACTACAGAGTCAAGGGCCTATCACTTCTCTATCTGGCAGGATACAGGAAAGCCAGTGCGTGACAAACTGGCAGTGTCTCGTCTATGATGATTAGAATATAAACCACTGTTTGAGATCGAGCAGCAACGCAAATCTAACGAATAACCGCAAATACTGATCATGACAGCCTGGTGGAAAGAGTTTCGATGCTGAGGGAGGACAAACGGTCCCGTGTTGACTGACGGGTTGGAGATTTAGAGCCTTTAATCTCCCTGTTCTGCGCTCAGCATCCATATTGATTTGTTTGTTAAAGGAATAGTTCACCCAAATATATAGAGATGTATCATCATTTACTTGTTTCAAGTCTGCACCACTTCCGAAACACAAACGGAGATGCAGGATGACAACCGCAGTCACCGATCACTTTAACGGTAACGTTATGGGAAATAAAACGAACGGTTACTGAATCTGTCAGTCGTTAACATTTAATTTTGTGTTCCAGGAGTAAAGTCAGTCATGCGGGTTTCAAACGACATGAGGGTGACATTTTTATTTTTTACTAATGGTGAACTATGCCTTTAATGCATTAAGCTTTCTCTCTTAAAAACCTGCTACAACAGTAACGTTGCTAATCCATGAGCAAGGGCAGAATGCGTGTGTAGCAGGATTGAGGCGTACAGATAGGATTTTCCTCTGGCTGCGTTCTCATTTCTTACCGTCAAGGGAGAAGCGTAGGCAGAAGTGAAGTTCCCCAGTTGTTAGTGAATTAATTCTTATAATATCTATAAGCGGCCTTCAAGTAGGAGTAAATCAGCCTGCGGTTCTCGGACACGGCGTCCTGTCTTGTGATCGCGAGCAGCGTCCGTCTCCGCTCAGTGCACTGACGTCACGCTCCAGAGGAAAAAGGGCGGAAACGAAAAAGGAAGCCGTTTGCGTGACGAAATGACCAAACCAAACGGACATATTTCGGACCTTAAAGCGATCCACTGAAAGGCTGCTGTGTTTTCAGCGTCAAAATTATTGAGGACAATTCATAATATAGTGAGAGAATGCCAAGGTAAGTGCTGGCAAATGAAAACATTAAAAAAAATAAATAAATACAATACATATAATTTACAACGAACGTAATATTTTAGTTATTTTGAATATATACTTTAAATTATTAATATAGTTTTAAATGTAAGCAGTCCTCTACCTCGATGCTATTCAAATACATTCAATCGGCAGCCAATCCAAACGAGGTAGCGCTGAAATCTCGTTTTCCTTAAAAACCGCGAGAGCTTAGTACGGCCTTTCTCCAAGAGCTGCTGGCGTGAGAGTGTACACAATCAGGTAGAATTCAACATGTTTTGCGTAATCGACAAGCTATTTTAAGTGTCGAAAACGAGTGGTAATATATAAAAGCTTGGAGAATATCTGTGCGTATTAACGGTTATATGTGTTTGTTGTTACGGACATTTTTAAATCTGTTGTGATCTCATCTCCAGCGGCACAGGCTTCAATGTTATGATACAGGCCTTTATAATTAGAGCTTCCGGTTATCAAAGGCGAAAATGTAATATTGCTTGATTTCCATAACATTGTTCATTTATATATTCGCACTGTGTATTAGCTGACTCGTTATCGTTTTCTATAGCTTATTGTATTAGTGCCATAGTCTTTCTTTTACTAATATCTTTAAAAAGTAAACGTAATATAATGTTTTTATACACACATACATATATGTGCATGCATGTGTGCGTATTTTTATTAGATATAATTTTTATGTATGTTTTTATACACGCATACATATGTGCATGCATGTGTGCGTATTTTTTATTAGATATAATTTTTTAATGTATATTTTGCTAATGTAGAACACTTCATGATGAGTTATGCTGAAAAGCCAGAGGACATAACACGAGAGGAGTGGATGGAAAAGCTCAATAATGTTCATATTCAGCGGGCAGACATGAATCGGCTCATTATGAATTATTTGGTGACAGGTAGGTGATCAACTGACCACTTTTATTTTTTCACCTTCCGCTGCAGTTTTAATACAACTGTCAGAAGATCTATATAATAATTCGTTTTTTTATTCATTTACATAGAGGGGTTTAAAGAGGCAGCTGAGAAGTTCAGGATGGAATCGGGCATTGAACCAAGTGTTGATCTGGACTCTCTGGATGAAAGGATAAAAATTAGGGAGATGGTGCTGAAGGGACAAATTCAAGAGGCCATTGCACTGATAAACAGTCTGCATCCTGAGCTGCTGGACACTAACCGATATCTGTACTTTCATCTTCAGGTAAAGCAGGTTATCTTCATATGTTTGAGGGCTGTATTTTGACATCAGAAGCCACCCTACAAATGTATATGAATGTCATTGCATAGAATAGATAACATATCAGACAAATTGTCATCTGCCAACAATTGATACCCTTTTGTACTACAACTGTAGTTCATCACACTATCTGTGGATGTGTTCCACTAATATTTGAAAATAAAAGCGTACAGATACTTTCCATTTTAAAAGCAGATATATTGCTTTATCATTTAGAACCTAACAAACCAACTAAAACGTTTTATCTAACAACATTAAATGTGGCTTAAGTTCAAATACCTCTTGGGCCCACTCTAAGCTGTGCACTGTGTGGACTTTTATTTTTTTAAACTGGTTGTTAACCTTAATATTAAATATTTATATTATATAAAAAAAGTTGTACTGTTCCATAGTGACTCAAAAACTGTCAACTGTCTGATACTAAATCATAAGGGAATTATTTTCAATTTACAACAACTAAAGTTGATCTGCTTTCCTGCTTTAGCAACAACACCTGATAGAGTTGATTCGCCTGCGGGAAACTGAGGCTGCATTGGAGTTTGCACAGACACAGCTGGCTGAACAGGGAGAGGAAAGCCGAGATTGTCTGACAGAGATGGAGCGCACCCTCGCACTCCTGGCGTTTGATAACCCAGAAGAATCGCCCTTCGGTGACCTGCTTAACACGATGCAGAGACAGAAGGTGATGTTGGTTGTTCTATCTTATCTTTATAAATAATGCTATTTTTAATATATTAAGTATGGTATAAAATTAACACCTGCCACCAGCCAGTTGGTCATTTTTACACATTGGTAGGGCTGGGCGATATGGCCCAAAAAATTATCACGATCATTTTTTTCATATCAGTCGATATTGATAATTATCACGATAAATGTCAAATCTTTATTTCTTTTAAGTTTAAAGCTAGATTTTTGCTCCAAAGTGAAAGTTGTAGAAACAAGACCATTCATTTTCCTTAACAAAATAAATAGAACAATTTATTTATTAGTTTCTGCATATTCTAATGAGTGATATTGTTTCAAATCAAGAAAGGTTTGTGTTGCCTCATAATATTAATAATATCCCTTTTTTGTCTCTTAGAAATGCACATTTGATAGTAGCTTGAGTTAGGCTGCAGAGGTACATTTTTGTTCATTATCAAAATCAGTTACATCTGTACATCAGTAGCAACCTCAGTTTTATATGGTAAAATTAAGCATTGGTTCCCCATAGTTGCATACATTTAAATTATGATAAACAGTTAAAACCACACATATAGCACCTCAATAATATGGTAAAAATATAAATATTTGGTTTTTAGGCAGCCTATTTGTATGAAAAACAGTCTAGAACATTCAGTATAAATACACACATGCTATAGCTGCATTTACTCCTGTAATACAATTCAATGTGAATATCCCACATTTCTGCCACAATATCATGGTGCAGTGAGTGTTACTACAGTAAATCCATGGTAAATAATGGCGATGTGTAGATTGAAAAGCCTTCTGACTGTCTCGTTGCACACAGTGTTTCTCCTGTTCGGCTTGAATTCAAGCGTTTCACACTGACTGATCTCACAGCACTGCTTAGTGTTCACGTGACTGAGTAAACGCATCTGCTCCAGTGAGCTCGTGCTTTGCAGCAGTTTGAACTGTGATCCGAGCAGATAAACTGTCCGTGTGATGTGATTCAAATGAGTCGCACGGTTTCGTTCCGCTTTTGGTGCATAAACATTATATCGTATATTTATCAAACTCTTCATATTGTTTTATCGAGAAAATTTATATCGCAATAATTATCGTTTTTGAAATATCGCCCATCCCTACATATTGGCATTGTCATTTTGATCCCATTTTGGATTGACATTTAATAAAAAATTAAAAAAGCTTTTTATGGCTATTCCAGCCCTGCAGGACATCAAAGTTCACTTTCAAGGCCAGTACAGTGTGAGGGCAGCGAACTATTTGTTTTACTTAAAGAGGCCATGTTTGTTCAGTATAGAGAAATATATTTTACATATTTGAATAGGCTATGCAACTATTTAAAAGTTTGCGGTCTGTAACATTTTTTTTGCCCTTTATATCCACCAAGGCTATATTTGGTTGATCAATAATGTAGTAAAACAGTAATATTGTAAAATAGTTGTATAATTGAAAAAGTTATTAACATAATATTTTTAGGAAGACAATGATACATTATTTTCAGGATTCTTTGATGAATTTTTCGGTGTTAATTTGGAATAGAAATCTTTTGTAACAATGAAAAGTATTTTGCTGTAATTTAATTATTTATCAATTTAATATATTCTGGATCATGTAAGTCTTAAAATGTGTAAGTCGCTTTGGATAAAAGCATCTGCTAAATGACTAAATAAATAAACGATTAATTTATTTTATAAAAAAAACTTAAAGACCCCAAACCTTTGAACAGTAGTGCACTTTGACCACTAAGCAAAAAAGTCAATATTAAGTTAAGTCAATGTGAAATTGATCCCTTATACTTAATGTACATTCCCAGTATTAATGGGAACGATTCATCAGTTCATATACAGTGCCCTCCATAAGTATTGGAACAGTGAAGACAAAATTGCTCTGTTGGCTGTGGAGTCAAGACATTTACAAATATGAAAAGATGAATATGAGACAAAACTACAGAATGTCACGTTTTATTATTAGCCGTTTCAACATGTTTTACCAAATAAAAAGAACAGCACTTTTAGAGTTCATCCCACTGAGAGCATAAGTATTGGGAAAGTTGAACATAAGGCAGATATAAAAGATTAAAAGCTATTATTTAGTTGCAGATCCCTTGCGCACAATCACAGCAGTGAGTCTGTGACCCATAGACATCACCAGACTCTTGGTCTCATCCTTTGAAATACTTTTCCCAGCCTTTAATGAAGCCAATTCCAATTATTGCTTGTTTTGGGGAGTTTCTGCTTTTACTCTCCTCTTCAGCTGGTGAAATTCATGTTCAATCGGATTTAAATCTGGAGATTGACTTGGGCAATCTAAGACTTTCCATTTCTTTGCCCTTATAAATTCCTTGACTGAACTGGCAGGGTGTTTTGGGTCATTGTCCTGATGCAATATGAAGCACTTCCCAATGAATCTGGTTGCATTTTCTTGAATATTGTTAGGCAAGATGGTTTTGTACCCTTCCAAATTCAATCTGCTACTGTCATCATACATTAAGTCATCAGTAAAGTTGAGAGGGCCTGTTCCAGAGACAGCCTTGCATGCCCATGCCATGACAACACCTCCACCATGCTTTACAGATGAGGCTATATGCTTGGGACCTTTTGCAGTTCCATTTTTTCTCCGCACTTTTGCTTTCCCATCACTTAGATAAAGGTTCATCTTTGTCTCATTGGTCCATAAACACAGTTCAAAAACTCTTCTTGCTCACCTTTGTGCTTTTTTGCTAACTCTAATCTGGTCTTTCTATTTTTGGTGCTGGTCAGAGGTTTGTATCTTGCTGTGTAGCATCTGTAATTCTGTGTCAAAGTCTCCTGAGGACAATAGATTGTCAGAGCATCACTCCAGCTTTCTGGAAGTTGTTGGTGATTTACAGACACGTCTTTAAGGGTTCATTTTCACAGCTTTTAGGATTTGTCTGTCATCAACTACAGTTGTTTTCTCAGCCGATCAGGTAGCTGTTGGTTGCTGGTGTCGCTGGTGGTTTCCAAACTCTTGATTTCTTCATGCCCTTTGTTTTTGCTAGAGCTCTTATTGACTTCATCTTTTCTTTTGACATCCAAATTGCTTGCTTTTCTCTCAAAGTCAGCTCCCTCATCTTCATCCTGGTTTGAGTGTGTCATCATCGAATGCAAGATTCAGAATCCAGAAGTAATGGATATAACTGATACGGCATATTCCGTGCTTTTAATATCTGAAGAATGAATGCAACAGGACACAGCTGATCACTTAGAAAGACCTGTGAGGCAATTGTTACAATACTTTTGCTCACATCAGATAGGGGGATGAAACTCTAAAAGTGCTGAACTTCTTAGCTGGTAAAACATCTATGAGTTTAATCACCCAATAATAAAATGTGACATTCTGTAGTTTTGTCTCATATTCATCTTTTAATCATATTTGTAAATATGTTGACTCCACAGCCAACAGAGCAATTTTGTCTTTACTGTTCCAATACTTTTGGAGGGCACTGTATATATTGCAGAATAATAGCAACTGAAGAATATAGTTCATTTGAACGACAGCTGCTGATATTGGACACTGGTAGTCCAGTTGCTATTGTTATTATTTATAGGCCTCCAAGAGCACATAATGACTTTAATGAATTTTGGGACTTTCTAGGAGGTTTGTTTTCAAAATTTGATAAACTGCTTATTTTAGGAGATTTTAATATTCATGTGTGCTGCCCAGAAAATGTAATGATGAAGGATTTTTAAAATGTAATTTATTGTTTTGATTTAACCCAATTAGTTAATGGTCTGACTCATATGTACGGCCATGCTTTAGACCTGGTATTAACACATGGGCTTCTTACCGAAGATTTAGAATTATACTACCATGATCAAAAACCTATATTGTTTAATATTCCTGTTTTATGCTGTTCTGTTAACCCTGTCGAATCTCTGCAATGCCTTTCTTAGTTTTTCTTCTACGACTGGTACAGAATTTGTTACCGGGTTTACTGTTCTTCAGGATATGGATGTTGATGAGCATTTACATTGGTTGCATTCAGCCTGTAAACATGTGTTAGATATACAGGTATATCTAAAAAAATATTTTTTGTCACTCATTTCAGAAAGTGAAACCCATATATTATATAGATTCATTACACATGGAGTGAAATATTTCAAGCCTTTATTTCTTGACATTGTGATGATTATGGCTTACAGATAATGAAAACCCCAAATTCTGTGTCTCAGAAAATTAGAATATTACATAAGATCAATAAAAAAGGATATTTAAACAGTAATGTCAGGCTTCTGTAAAGTATGTTCAATTTCTATGCACTCAATACTTGGTTGGACCTCCTTCTGCATGAATTACTGCATCAATGCGGCGTGGCATGGAGGCAATCAGCCTGTGGCACTGCTCAGGTGTAATGGAAGCCCAGGTTGCTTTGATAGCGGCCTTCGGGTCATCTGCATTGTTGGGTCTGGTGTCTCATCTTCCTCTTGACAATACTCCATAGATTCTCTATGGGGTTCAGGTCAGGCGAGTTTGCTGGCCAATCAAGCACAGTAACACCATGGTAACTGAACAAGCTTTTGGTACTTTTGTCAGTGTGGGCAGGTGCCAAGTCCTGCTGGAAAATTAAATCAGCATCACCGTAAAGCTTGTCAGCAGAAGGAAGCATGAAGGGCAGTCTTCCCAATTATTGTGGTTTCAAAGAACAAGAGATACCCACAATTTATACTGTATAGATGGTCATTTATTGAAACTCAAATGAAGATATTCTAATATTTTGAGATACTGATTTTTTACTTTCATTAGCTATAAGCTCTAATCATCAAAGTTAAAACACAAAAAACGTTTGAAGTGTTTTACTTTACATATAATGAATCTAAAATATATGAAAGTTTCACTTTTTGAAATAAGTTACAAGAAAAAAACTTTCACCATATTCTAATTTTTTGAGATGTACCTGTAGTGGCTCCTCAAAAAACTAAATGGAAAGTTAGGTATGATCCATAGTTAAATGATGAGATAAGAAGTCTTAGACAAATCTACAGGCAGGCAGAAAGAAAGTGGAAAATAAATGTTGCACATGTTTTCTGATATTTTTAAGCAAGCGTTAAAAACTTTCAGAGGGCTGTAAGATCAGCCAAATCTAAATATTTTGTTGAGCTAATAGAAAAAAAACAGTAATAACCCTAGGACGTTGTTTAGCATTATAAATCCTCCGACATTAAATCTAGATACATCCCCATCTATATGTGAGAATTTTCTTAATTCATTTAAAACTAAGATTGAGAATCCCAGAGGGACTATTCCACAAATGAGCTGTGATTTAGTAGGCTGTATTACACAGACTGCAGATTTTAATACATTTTAACTTATTACATTTTAAGCAGCTGGGTGAAATTGTAAGCATGTTAAAACCTACCGGTCAGCCATATACATGTTTCCTCCAAGGTTTTTAAAATAAAATTGAGGTCATTGGACCTAGTATTCTTCAGATTGTATGTAAAAGCCTTGATATTGGAGTTTTCTCCA
This sequence comes from Ptychobarbus kaznakovi, assembly GCA_027422405.1. Lineage (NCBI taxonomy): Eukaryota > Metazoa > Chordata > Actinopteri > Cypriniformes > Cyprinidae > Ptychobarbus > Ptychobarbus kaznakovi. Next base: position 14,595,195 of record CM049794.1, on the reverse strand, counting down.
ACATGTTGAAACAGGCCTTTGTGCAACCAGTACTAAAAAAATTCAACCCAGACCCAACTGACTTGACTAATTTTAGACCAGTTATCCATCTTCCTATTTTGTCAAAAATTTCTGAAAAAGTCGTGTTTAGTGAACTACGTGATATTTTTTTTTTTTATTAAGAAATACGATCGGGGAAGTTTATTAGTCAGGTTTTAGGAAGTATCATTCTACGGAGACAGCCCTTTTAAAAGTTTTTAATGTTTAATTGATGACTGTGGATGCTGGGGATTCAGCCATGTTTTATTAGATCTAACTGCAGCCTTTGATACAATAGATCACACAGTGCTGCTTTCGTGGCTAAAGGAGTATGTGGGGATTCAGGGAAAGGCTTTAAATTGGTTTAAGTCATATTTGAATGATAGAAGCATGGCAGTGAGATTTGGCGCATTAACATCTTGCTCGACATCGCTTATATGTGGTGTGCCTCAAGGCTCTATTCTGGCCCCTACACATTTTTTACTGTATATGTTTCCGTTAGGAGACATATTTAAGTATGACATAGTGTTTAATTGCTACGCGGATGACTTGCAAGTATATTTACCATTAACAAATGGAAATAGTTTAGATCACCTTATGTCATGCCTCTCTGATTTAAAAACATGGCTGACCTCTAATTTTTTATATCTCAATCAGAACAAAACAGAGGTTGTAGTTCGGTCCCTGAGGAGCCAGGGATGTAGCGGAGTTACATTTTGGCCCATTGGCCTTATTTGTCAAAGAACATGTTAAAATGTTGGTGTTTATATTGATGGCTCCTTGAAGATGAGCAGTCAGATCAATCATGTGGCAAAATAATAATAAAAAATATATTTTGAGAAATCTGGCCAAGATGAAATCATGTTTGACATTCAAGAGTCTTGAAATTGCAATTCATGCTCTTATATCATCTAGACTTGATTATTGTAATTCGTTATACATGGGTATTAGTAAAACATCTATCATAAGGCTGCAGAAGTCTGGTAATGAATATTAAAAAACGTGAACACATTACTCCATCTTTGATTTCTCTACGCTGGCTTCCGGTACAGTACAGGATTGATTTTAAGCTTCCTTTATTAGTGTATAAGTCTTTGCATGGCCTTGCACCCACTTATCTATCAGAGCTGTTAATTGAGCATCAGAGTGGAAGAACATGGAGCTCAACAACTCAAAATTTGACTTGAAGTGCCAAGGACTAAGTTGAGCCAGAAAGGGGATTGTGCGTTTGCGGCAGTAGCACCAAGACTTTGGAATAGTTTACCTTTATATGTCAGGGATGCTGACTCTGTACATACTTTTAAGGTACAGCTAAAGACATATTTGTTTACCATGGCGTATTCTTCTCGCTGATAATTTATTATTATTGTTCTTTTAAGTGATGTTTTTGTATATTATAATCTGTATATTGAGATGATGTAAAGTACATTGGTCAGCATGTTTTAATAGTGCTATACAAATGAAATTGAAGAAAAATTCTGTCTGTACTCGATGTAATAACTTGGCTTTCTGAAATGTCTTTTCATTGATGTCACTCCACCTCCCCCCACATTTAATTTGATGTAAATCATGGCAATTGTAGAGGGTAATGAAGGGCGTCATTCATTCAATCTGCTAGTAATTGACAGCATGTGGTCTTCTATAACAGGTGTGGAGCGAGGTAAACCAGGCGGTGCTGGACTATGAAAACAGGGAGTCGACACCGAAACTTGCCAAACTCCTCAAACTGCTGCTGTGGGCTCAGAACGAGCTGGACCAGAAGAAAGTCAAGTACCCCAAAATGACAGATCTTAGCAAAGGCACCATTGAGGACCCCAAGTGAAAACGAACCGGCATCGATATGCTTGCATTTTGCAGGGGGAACAAAATGGACGCTTTCCCTTTCCTTAACTATTTATACTCCGTGACTGACACTCAAACATCCTTTTATCAACCTTTTGTTTGTTTACTTGTTGCTTATCAGAGACTTTGCATTAAATGGACTGTGGAATTGAGATTAAGATTTAAGGGTGACTTCTAGCCAAAATGGAAACACTTTTTATCGCAGGTGGATTTTTGTTACCACAATGTTTGACTTGCTGAGCTGAATTGATTGCATTTTAGCCATTTTGTTTTTGCAGAGGATTATTATCTATTTTGTCAGTGAATGTTCAGAAAGTCTACAAATATAGTTGAGGACCGAACCACACTATTTAGATTTCACTTTAACTATTTAACGGTGTCCACTGATGTGAGGTACCTACGGTGCAACAGTGGTGTCATCAAGCACAGTGGATTGATTGTACCAATGCGGAGAACGAGTTCTGTGTGCTTTCACAACTTTAATTTTCAGTGCACGGGTATACATTTTGTATGCGTGTTAAAGGGCCCTGTCAAAGAAAATCTGCCCTTTTTCAAGTACTAATGTTATTGCATTATAACGTTATAAAGTCATGTGACATTGTTTTCTACTGTACATTGTCATAGTATTCCTGCTTACATTGACATTCAATTGTGATTTATAGATACTGCAGAGATCAAATTGTACGCTTCTGAAATCAGATGCTTTACATGGGTATTAAATAATCTTTTTTTAAATCCCCAAACTCTAAATTGCTGCTGTTGTTGAATGTACAGCAAAATACTTATGCTGTGATGCCCAATTAAATGTTGCAGACAGTGTTTTTTATTACCTAATCAAAGTGGAAAATGAAAGCCCCGCCTTGGCTCTCTTATGACTGATTATGATAATTTTTTCGGATGGTAGATAAAGAAATTTCACTTCAAATGAGTCCGAATAAGAACAAGTTAGCAACTTGGACTTGTAAGACTCTGTAAAATCTATTTCTGGGGCAGTGCACTCTTGTCCAGGATATATGTTATTAACTTAGACGTGACTATTCTTTTCTTGTGTATAATGTAGTGAAATTCGATTACTGAACAAATTGTTCTTTTGAGTCGGATCTTTTCAATGAATCAGATGATCCGGTTCACAAAGCGAGTTTGAGAGAGTCGTTCACTATTTAACTGTTACCTATTAATAATAACGACAGTTTTCTTTATCAGACATATCTGACTCATAAAAAAGTTGAATAATTTGATATAGCTGGAGTGAACCAAAGAGTTTACTGATGGAGTGAAAATAAATAGCTTAGAAGAAATATCACTTGATTCCTTTGACTGACTTTCTATCAACATGCATACGAAGTTTAAATAAACAGAAGTTAATTTAAAAGTACAAAACGTTTTCAGTCAAGAATTGTAAAACGTTGTTTATAGTGAAAGCAAATTATATTTACGTTCTAAAGTTTGTTTTATGAGCTGGACCATGACTGCAACAAACTGAACTGGGACGCATGAATACACGATTATACGTATAATAAACACCACCATAAAACTACACTAAATCTTATTTGAACGTTTATAGCATTTAAGACGCTGGACCACCCACATAATGACGAAATTGACGTAAAATAATAAGGGAATGATATACAGTGAGCCGTTTTTAAACGAATTGTTCAAAAGAGTCGACTCGCGCACACGACTCGGACTTCACTTCACTACATCGGTGTGTGTATTTGTAATAACTTCGCTACCGTTAGTGATGCTTCGTCTGCTTAACCCGTTCTTTAAAATATCTGTATAAGGTTCTCAATTTCACATTCAGGTTTTTATTTTGTCGAAGGCGAAACCATGCCTGAATGTATATTGTTATGAGTGGAGGGCTGAGTCACGTTACTTCCTGGTTTGAAGTGAAGTGGTTGGAGGAACTGCGTGGCTGAAAAAAGAAACTGACACGTGGATCATCATCAACACTTCAGGAATCAGGAAAAAGCTGCAATTCCTCCCGCTGCGTTATAGCAGCTGTGAAAGCCCGGTCATTACTGCCAGTCGCCACAGCGCAATGGATGCAGTAGAGATTATATAAAGAGATGCTTCCGCGAAGAAACTGGAATAGAAACATATTTTTTCATCGCTTTGCTTTTTTGCCTGTCACGCTCGCACAGACTGACCCGAGAGGATACCAGAGCGGTTAGTCACAAACGGATATATTTGTCGTTGAATGGCAATTCTACAAAAACATGGAAAGAACTCTTGTCCAGATTTGGCCAGTATTAAGGAAAACCCCGCAGATAATATCGGACAAGCTGGATCACCGAAGAAGTGTTCAGAGTCGAGTCAGAACTGGACAAGGTGAGACCTCTAAATAATGTTTATTTAACGAATACATATTAAGGTAGTGCAAATAAATACAGTATTATGATAAAGTAAAGTATATTAATACACTATAAAACAAAAGTATATCAATATGATGTACATAAATGCACTTTATTCTAGGACACACAAGTGTCACGTTTCATGTTGTAATTTATTTTGGCAGCAATTTGTGAATGGTCAAAAAGATATTAATAATTTCATGTCAGTTTTTCAAATATATAGGCTAGTTATATCTCTATTTTTCCAGTTATTTAGTTTTGACACATTTTATAACTAGCTTTGTGAACAGTTTCATTCAAAAAGCTAAAAAACTAAGCATGCATTAGTATTAAATTTCAAATTAAATTAATTTTATTATACATATTATACATACAATCTATGAGTGTGCGATCACCATTTCTTCTAAACTAGAGGATTGAAGTAAACTTTGTGAAACTTTGTACTATTTAGGTCATTTCTTTTTCAAAAAGGTTGATTAACTAAGTGCATTAACATTAGTCAATGCATCTGAAGCAAATTAACCTAGATATGTTCCTGCCAGTTAGAAATGTAATTCATGTGCTATGGCTTGTAATATCTTCTCAAATGAATCTTGTTTGGTGTAAAGATTGGAGGGGGGAATAAACCTTGCATGCTATGGTTGTATTTGTCTATCTGCAGGCCAGTAGCAAGGATATGGACGGTGGTGCTGTTGCTGGGGACGTGCCTGCTGTACTGTGCCCGTGTGGCCATGCCTATCTGTGCAGTGAGCATGGCAGAGCGCTTCAACTGGTCCAAGAGAGAGACGGGCATGGTGCTGGGCAGCTTCTTCTGGGGCTACTGCTTCACTCAGGTCCTTGGAGGCTACGTCAGTGACAGGTTAGTAATGAAATGTCATTTCAAAAAAAAAATATATATATATATAGTGGAGCTTTCCTGAGTTCTGTCAGGCTCTTACATTTGTAATGAGTTAATATTTAATAGAACGTAAATAATTGTACGTATAGTTGGGCAACAGTTAGTAAGTCACAAATTAGTGTTGAATGAAAGACTCTCTTTCTCTCCATTAATAGTAACACAGCATTTATTTTAACTGAATCATAATGCACAAAGGTAAACGGTGCATTCATTTCTATTCCAATATTACGTTAATATGACGTCAGTCTTTATTTTACAGGTGGGGCTCTATTTTGAAACCATCACAGTAGTCGGATGTCAAACATGCTTTAAATATTTGTTGAACAGGTTGTGGGTGATATGGCATCTAGCTTTGGTGTTTACTTTGGTTACACCTTCAAACGGCCAGCAGTGGATGTGTGTCCTAGATTAGATTGTAATTTTATTATTATTTCACATTCAAGTAATAGTAAAGAATTGACTGCAGGTGAGTTCATAATATGATTCTCATGTGAGCTAAAATAAAGTCATTTTACAGAACTCCAATTCTAGTGGCCACCAGAGAGCCACAGCCTGCTCTGAAATAGGACCTAACATGATTAAGTAGGCAATGCAAATGAAGCTTGCAATGAATCGCTTGTCTGCATTGGTCCCATGCTGCAGATCTAAGGACTGAAACAGCAGAACAAAGTTTTAAACGTTTTCGAGCCCTGTGGAATGTCTGGTTTGCTGGAAAAATGCTCCGAAGTATATTCAAATACGATAACTCATGTTTGGATTTTATGTGGTATTCACAAATGCCTCTTTATTTGTTTTTGTTGATTTGTTTAGGGTGGGAGGAGAGAAAGTGTTGCTGTTGTCAGCGGCAGCATGGGGAGCAATGACCGCCTTCACGCCAATCTTAGCCCATTTCTGCTCCCAGCCCATCGTCGCCATGACCATCTCCCGCTTCCTCATGGGCTTGCTGCAGGGTGAGCGATTGCACCCTCACAAAACCAGCTGAACTTAACTATCCTTAACTGCTTATATGCTTTCATACTGTATTGATTGTTTACTTTCTCAGATCTAATGATACTGAATTGCAATAATTGCAATAACAGTTTAAGCATGGAGAAAGTTACAAAACAGTATTCAGCTGTTCTCAGTGTTTTTCTAAATGGGGCTGTAGTTTGTGGAAAACTGCAGAAAAGACTGAAGAAAAGTGTGGTTTGGGGAATCTTGTTTAATAAATCATTGCTTTCAGATTTCTAGCAAATTGTCAAATGTTCCCTCCTGCAAACTGTGACCCTTTTTATGAGAACCGGTCATTTGCTGTGCAGCAGAGCATAATTGTTCTGTGGTTGGCAAAGCGTTGAAATCTAACCACTATCATGCTCTGCCTTGCAAGTTAATCACACTCTGTCATTGTACTGCTGTTGTATTCTCTTAAAACTAGTGAAAGGGACTGTAAAAAGACAATGGGCTGCTATAAAATATACCATTTCAATTAAGGGTTTGACTTCGATTCCTTTGCCAGCATAGACGGCGCCACAGTTAAGTTTTTTTGTTACGAAGTATTTAAGTTTGTTAAAAGTAATTAATGGCGGCATCTTGTCTTCTGCTATTAATCAGAATAATCTTTTAAGCTTTACGTCAGAATTATGAGATGGGTAACAAAACTTAATATTACAATACAGTACTTACAAATTGCAATACACAATCTACAGTACAGGATAAAAAAGAAAGCGAATATTTGTAATGTGCCAGGATGCCCAAAATATTATTTATCAGCCAGTTTTTTACTTCTAAAAATAAATATTTATCTATTTATTTTCAAGTAAATAAATGTTTACTTAAAAATAAATATTCAAGAAAATCAATATAGTAAGCATTAAATAATTAATTGAAAACGCTAGTTTTTTTGTGTAAGATATTTTACTTAGTGTTTTTTTTTTAAACAAGGTGGCATAGATTTATTATATTGACTGTTTGTGTGTTATTAGTCATAATATGAAAACTGTAATAATCCACTAATGGCTATGCACTGAAAGAGTGTTTGTTCTGCTGTTATCCTGTGGCGCTCAGGTGTTCACTACCCGTCTCTGGCCAGTCTGTGCTCTCAGAAGGTTGTGGAGAGTGAGCGGGGCTTCCTCATGAGCACCGTAGGAAGCGGCTCATACCTGGGGTCTGTGTCTGCTTTCTCGGTTACATTTAGAAATGTAACGGATGTGTTTCAGATTGAATTTGTGTAACTGTGTGGATGTGTGTGTAGGACTCTGGTGATAGGAGGCATAGGCTCTCTGATGCTGGACTTGTATGGCTGGGAGAGTGTGTTCTACGTCTCTGGGCTTCTGTCTGTGTTGTGGGCGTACTGCATGTGGAAGTATCTGCTCAAAGGAGAAGGTATGTACAGAATACCCAGCTTATTTTTTCCCATAAGGGAGCTCGTGGCCATTTGTAAAATGAATGTGTCTGGCTTTCGGTGTCATCCACTTCCAGCTATTTTAGCTATACAAATCTGCTCGTTTTGCTGCTTGATATTGCAAATTGGTGTGTCTCACCATATTATTTTAATGTATTATCTTAATTATGAACACACTGGCTTGTAGTGCAAACAGTTTTACCACATATATATATTTCAGTGTTAATTAACAAGTATTTGAGGTGCAGTAGATGTATATTTATACACTCCGTGCAGAACAGAGACTGTAGCTGTGCTGTTATTCCTTCCTTAACAGATGTTCAACTGTTTGTTTAAAAACTGATTGTGCTTGTGTTTGTCAGGTCCCATCATCACACTGGAGTCTCTGGGCAGCGCTGGGACCCAGTCCAAACTGACCAAGAGAAACTGGCTGCGTCTCCTCAGACAGCCAGCTGTGTGGTGAGATTAGCACCTGAATACTGAGAGTGTGTTGTGTGTGTGTGTGTGTGTGTGAGAGAGAGAGCATGGATGCTGAACAAAGGGTCTTTACTGAGCTCCCATAAAGGCCTGATTCACATCCGTTCCGTGTCTGTCTATATATAGAGCACTCAGAAACAGTACCACAGTATTCTGTCCCGTCAGCTAAACATGGCTGAGTGTTTCTGACTGCACGCATGACGTGGATGTTTTTTGTAACATTTTGGTTTAAGAATTACATTAATGTATAAGGAAAAGTAGATCATAATTACACAAAAGTTTTAAAAGTGCTGTTTATGGTTGAGTGTGCTTGACAGGGAGTGCTCTATTTGATTCAAGGATTCAATTTTTATTCGTCACATACACAATTATACAGAATATAACCAGCAGTGAAATGTAAGCTGTACTGTTGTTACTAATGTTGGTATTGTAGCAGAAAAGTGCTGCAGTGATGTATTTTGGTCAACAGAAGTAAAAAAGCTAAATGTCAGCAAACTATACTAAGGTCACATGACTTAAACGCTACCATCACTAAGCTTCTGACAACTCTTTCAGTCGTTATGTAAAAAGCATTTTTCTGAAAGCTTGAGTTACAGTAATTAGCAAGTGTGCAAGTATAAACAAACACAAGACTGCCGACTAATGAATAGAGTTTTGTTTGTTTGAAGACGTCCCAGACGTCCTCTGTAATCCCATTTAGCCACTTGTTTCAAGATGAGTAAAAGAAAAGAAAATAGTCAAAAGCAGGTAGTACTGATGTATTTTATGTTGTAGAATGAAACATGAAAATGATCACAGACCTTAATTCAGGCATTTAACCAAAAACTTATTGACTTGAGGATGATGGAAACTTAAGTGCTAAAATACTAACTTGTTTCCAGGTTTTGGCCACAAAAACATGTAATCCTGGCAACACTCTATTGCTACAATAATAACATTAGTAACAACGGTTACTCTCTCAGTACATGCAAGCGTAATCAACATGATTAAGTCATATATGATAAACACGCTTTCTTGCATTCTTAAATTACCCACATTAATTTTTTTAATACAAATTTTGTATTTTTATATTAATTATACTATATAAATCCTGTACATTGACACTGGTGTGGACCCAGCATCATGCAAATAATGCAAGCATTTTTGTTAACTAATGCTATTGTAGAAATGTACTATTTAGTCTTGATTGATTTATTCAACAAGCAAAAGTCTCTAGATATGGGGGCTTCCCATTCTCATTTTTGTATTTGGTCGAGTGATCACACAATGGCGGTACCCATATGAGATGACCTTATCTCCATTAAAGAGATGTAAAACAAAACCACTTTTATTAGCCAATTAATAGTAGAGTCTTAATCTACATAATTATAAACATTTGTCTAAACTACAATATATTTATAAAAAATGGGAAATGAATGAGATAATGATCATTCAGAAATTAATTCATGTACATTTACCTGCAGTGTCTTCTGTCTGACAGCCTGTGTTGGTGACATTGATTTCTAATGCGTTCTAAACGCTCTTGTCTGAATTTCAGCGCCGTTATTATTACACACTTGTGCACCGCTAGCACCTTCTTCACACTGCTGTCATGGCTGCCAACATATTTCAAGGACACCTTCCCTGATGCCAAGGTAAACCGAACTATGCTTTTTCAAACAGCGTGTGAGAACACGATCTGTATCAAAGCAAAATAATATCAGTCTGTATACTGAGATTTCTCTCCTTCTATGTGAGAAAAACAGTCTCCAATAATTATTTCTGAGAAGGAGAGAGCTGGTTATGTTAGTATGATGCTGTTGTGGTTGAACTCCAGCAGGGGGCTCATCACATCACATCAGAGTGTGTGTTTGATTCCTATCCACAAAAGTGTATATCACATGCATTTGACTCACAATTTGTTCATTGCCTGTTCCTGTGTGCATCTGTGTGTGTGTGTTTGATTGTATGTCTGCATGTGTGTTTTCTCAGGGTTGGGTGTTTAACGTGATCCCATGGTTTGTGGCCATCCCTTCTTCCCTGTTTAGTGGCTGCCTTTCAGACCATCTAATCAGTCAGGGTACGAAACCACACATACTGCACAAATACACTCACCATTTCTCATTCAAAGATATGAGTTCCTCGTGTTCATGTTTTTTTGGTAGACAAAAGAAAGGCAATACAATATTCTCTGTTCCTTAGTGTCTACGGCCGCACTCTGTAATCATTGTTCTGTCGTGACTTTGCTCTTTCCCTCCGATGTTACGAGTCTGTTTGAGTTTTACGCTGTTGTAAATGTCAAGTCTACATGATTGTAATTGACTATAGAACTGTTAAATATTCCTCAGCTGGCACACTAATGCTCTCGCTCCTTTCTTTGTTTTTTAAAGGTTTTGATACTGCGTCAGTGAGAAAACTCATGCAGGTATGTTTGAAATATAACTTTGCTCACCAAGGCTGCATTAATTTGATCAAAAATTATTTTCTACTTGAATATATTTTAAAATGTAATTTATTCCTGTGATCAAAGCTGATTTTTCAGCATCATTACTCCAGTCTTCGGTGTCACACGATCCTTCAGAAATCATTCTAAATGCCGATTTGCTGCTCAAGAAACATTTCTTATTATTATCAATGTTGAAAATGTTTTTATTGTTACAATTTTGTAACATTAAATGTCTTTACTGTCACTTTTGATCGATGTAATTCATCCTTGCTTAATAAAAGTAGTAATTTCTTTCGAAAACGGTGTATATCATATGTATTATTGTGTTTTTCAGTTCTTCTCTATGGGTGTCTCCAGTGTGTTTACTCTGTTGCTGTGTGGGACCACTACCTTCCCCACAGCTGTGGCTTTCGTGTCTGCTACTATGGGCCTCACCACATTCAGTCACAGGTAATGTCACTCACTGCATACACATGCATTGAAAAAAAAAAAAAAACAAGCAAACAAACGCGTGCTAGTGACCGCAAGGTCAAGGCTTGATTACCAGGTCATGCAAGCTCTGATAAGATTTATATAAAAGTGTCTGCCGAATGCATGAATGTAAATGTGAAAATGTAATTGTGTCTCTCTAGTGGAGTTTCAGTGAATGTTCAGGATCTCGCTCCATCCTGTGCGGGGGCTCTGTTTGGTATGTAGCATTTTCTCTACTTTAACCCAAACTGTGATTATATATGTAAGGCTAACTGTATTAGCTTTCACACCAGTGGGCAATAACATAATGTTTATTAGAAGTGCATGCATCAGAAGAAAGGTTTTTTTTAATTGGCTATCAATGCTTTAAAGGGTCATATGATGCGATTTCAAGTTTTCTTTTCTCTTTGGAGTGTTACAAGCTGTTTGTATATAGATGATATCCCAAAAGTTGCAAAAACTAAAGTCTCAAACCCAAAGAGATATTCTTTATAAAAGTTAAGACTCGTCCAAGCCCCCCTAAATACCTCATTTAAACACGCCCCACATGTCTACGTCACGATGTGGAAATATATGCATAATGCCGCCCAAATGTTCATGCAAAGAAAGAAGGCGTGGTTTCAGTAAGCACAGTAGGGGTTGACCGATATGTGCTTTTCAGGGCCGATACCAACTATTACAGACCAAGTAGACCGATAATCTATATTTTGAACCGATATATATGTCTGGTGTCAAAATTAAATTAATGTCAAAATTAAGAATAACAAGGGCTCTGACAAAAACTGCCTTCCCTGGTGTTGGTGGCACTTCTTATTCTTGTCTTCCTCCGTGAATCCATCTTCAATAAGATAGATATAAAGACAGAGTTAAAAGTGGGGCCACTGTATGCTTCATGATTAAGCCCATGAATACTGTACTGCAGCAAAACAGCTTGGGGAAATTTAAGTATTTGGCTTCAATAATTTACATGTTAGAAATGTATGTGTAATAGCATAACCTCTCATAATTATTCATTCATTCTTTTCTGATGACTAAATCATAACCTATACGAGGCGACTATTCAATGAATCATCTAATGCACATCAATTGATTAACTTAAAGAAGCACAATGTATATAACAAGTGTAAATAATTGAATTGTCTTCATCGCTCCATTGTAGAAGTTGTTAAGAAGACAACACTAATAGCCTATTATAGGCACACTTTGTTCAATAGCCTATTGAAATCAAAATTTTTGTCATCCTAATCTTGTCCTATGTGACATTATCTTAATCTTGACCTATGTGACAGTAATTTCCATTAGTTTTAATTTACAGTGCAGTGCAAATGAGTGCAATCTTTTAATCAAATGAGAGTTAAACTCTATTTTTTGGCAAACAAAGGGGTTTACTATTAAAATTAAAACATGGAAGAAATAGCATATTGTGTGATTTATTCTTTTAATTAAAAGTTGGCCAATTAGAGCAGGCTGCACTTGCTGGAAGGGGGGGGCTTTGTAGAAAACGACAGGTTTGAGAGAGGCGGGGCATAGAGGACCTACAATAATGTTCAGTATGTGAAAAATAATGTGCTTTTTGAACATGCACTTTTACAAGTTGTTTGAACTGAAATGTGTGTTGGCAGTGTGTGTACACAACCACCCTATAATAATAAAATCTGTTGTTTTTTTATCTACTAAAATCTTTACCCCTTTCTCAAATCGAGCCGCCTGTCCATGTGATGTCACACAGACGGAGGCCCCTCCCACGATTGTTGATTGACAGAAGCGTTTCAGCACAGACTGCACTGGTGTCTTACCTCAGACCCGCCCTGAATGAGCTGTCATCAGTCGCTTTACCACCGGAGGAGATGTAGACAAGAATGACTCCTTAGGGATTGAGGTGTTTTGTTGTTGGATGTAATAATGAACATAGCAGTAGTCATTTACTCCCGTTATCTGAGCGGCTGAAGAGGATTACGTTTGGTTCTGAATCGAATGCGCCCTCGATCTACCTAAATGCATCTATGTTCGCTCGAATCATTCGTGATCCAGCTTCATCTACAGAAGAAGCGAGAACAAGGTTTTTTAAATGAATCTTTGCAAACCGTCTTTCCTAATAATGTGCTAATTAGCAAGATTCACGATGACTGTGGCGAAAGTCCCTCAGTGGGCGCTCGGAAGAAAGGGGCGGAGCCAGCAGAGCTCTTTCTCATTTAAAGGAGAATGACACAATACAGCTTTCTCTGAAAAGAGCTGTTTTTGACGGGCTAAAAAAGGTGTTTTTTACACTACCAATGAAACATTTTAACCAAACGATGTTACAGACTTTTCATTAAGAACCCAAAGAATAATATCAACTTGGCCAATCAAAATGGGCATTATATGACCCCCCATCTGCTGAATTACTTTTATCCCAGGTGGGGATAAAAACATCCCACGAAGCCGCTCTGACATCCCGATCTATATCAAATGATTCGCGATAAACGCTTTGTCTCGATCTGAATCAAATGATTCGTGATACGCGATCCGATTGGAGCACTTCGAAACAGTGAATCATTTTGAGACGTAATGGTTTAACTGATTTGGACTTTCAAAAATCTCTGTTGTTCTTTGCTCGCTTTCTCTATATAATTTATTCGTTGTTTGAATAGCTGTGAAAATGAAATCATTACAATTAAGAGGCCAAAATGCCTACAATGTTTTTATTAAACTGTGATCACGTTAAATAGAGTTTTTGTCATATTAAAAACATTTCATCAAAAAATTCAAAAGCATCCCCCCCTGTTTTTTTCACAAACCGCACCCTGGTTATTGTCATTTTTGGTGTGCATAGATTTATTGTAATTTTACAATGTGCAATATGACTGTCTGCTAATTACAGTACAGGAATATAACCAGTCAGTCTAAATATGTTCTTTTCTTTTCTAAATCTGTAATGTTTTTTTTTCAGGAGTAATGAATACCTGTGGAGCATTTACTGGTAAGAATAGTATAAAACATTGCTATTTTATAAATGTAAATTTGATATTAATCATTTCAAATGAAATGACAAGCACTCAATCTCAAGTCTTTAAGATGATTGTTAGTGTGCTGTGTGTGTTAATGCTGTTTTGTGTGTGTTTGTTAGGGGTCATCATGGTGTATTTCTCTGGGTATCTGATCGAGGCCACTGGTTCCTGGGCGTCAGTTTTTGGGATCATTACTGTAGTGAACCTGCTGGGTTTAGCAACATTTTTAAGCTTCGGTGAAGCTCGCAGAGTGGACATAGATCTAGCGAAGGGCCGTTACCACAACATCCACATCTGAGAGCACAGAGGATAAGAGCAGGCTCTGACAGAAACCTTTCTGAAGAGGGACGTCCTCAACAGTCACTGGTTTCTTCATTACGGTTCTCCAGAGACCGTTTATTATCTGTTTGACTTTTCTTTGGCTGAAGAGAATCTAGGAGAAGCTGTAGGAGATCTGTTATAGATCACTAGTAGCCACACTATGAAGTGTGTTACTGAATATTTTGTTCATTCATTTCTATTTTACCCTGTAGCACTTGTTGGTTTATGGTAGCAGTTGCTTTAATATTATCATTACTGCAACCAAAGCAGTTCAAAAACCTGCAATACACCGTCCAATTAATCAGATGAAGACCAAAAGCTAGAGTTTGAGAGCCTGAGTATTGACAGTGTTTATTAAATTATCAATGCCATTTGTTATGGCATTGCATGACATTTTAAAATACCTCGTGTCAGACATCTCAGCTGTTTTTCACACTCAGGGTGTGATCGAGATTACAGTTTGTTACTGCAGAATTGGAGTTTGTCCCAGTTTGAGGAGCGTTACTGTCATTAGATGAAACATGTGCTAGCTCATCTCGTCATTGACTGATCCTTTAAAGCATTTTCTTTGTCTCAGCGGTCTGCTGTTAAGAATAGTTTCTGATCTTTAAAGGATGCTTTTGTTTCAAACTGCTAGTTTGCTTTTGTCTTTGATGTAATCATTAGAGACCTCTGGGTGGGTCATTTGCTTGGACCAAGAATGATGTTGCACAATGAAATGAATGTATTATGGTAATCAGCTTTATTATGTAGAGACAAGACCCTGAACATTATATCTAACTTGGAATTATTTGACCAAAAATATTTCAATTCAATTCATACAACTTTAATATTTAACATATAAGTATATAAATGTACCATAAATAAAAAAACGAAAGCATATTTTTGGTTACAAAGGTCATAAATTGTGCTGGAAATCTCCTTTTCTTCCGCTGTCGCTACTTTGAGGAGTAAAATAAAGTTACTGCTTTGTTACTTTGAAGGAAAAGCAAGGCCTAGGAAGGCTTAGCTGCGCTTTAATGGTTCGTATTTCAGTGCGCATTAAAACAGGCAACACATTTCTGCTGTTATTGCAGGCCTTTTGCTAGGGAAGATCATGGCAGATTTGCAAAGAAACAGAAAAAAAAGACTTGAATTATTATAAAACACTGCTCTCTGCATGGAACTCAAAGAAATTGTATTTTTTTTTCCAGTACATCAGTACGTAAAATCATAAGAAATATGCTCACAAAGATTGTGATGATTCAAAATGTATTTTATACATAGATTAGATAACACTATGTGTAATATATACAGTAGACAATATTTCTAAATACTTTTATATTTATATCTGATTTAGAGATTAGATTGAAAATGCTTATATGATCTTTGCTTTCTTTATTCATATTGTATGTTTTTGTCTGGATTCTGATCTGCCGTGTGTTCTTGTTGTGACTGATACAGCTTTCTAGAAATGCCATCTCACATAAATATTGTTCCGTTCCATTTAATGCTGTTTACTTTGATCTTTAAAGTGTTACTGGTTTACAATATACTGTTTTGCATAACTGGATTATGATTGTGAGGTTTGTTCCATCATCACAGCTGGCAATAATTTGCATTAGTGTAGCGATGAAGAATGTTTGCATATTTATTACGCTTGCGTCATTCCTTATAATTACTTCACTCAAGACTAGTAAACACAATAGATGATCTGTGAATTGAAGTGTCCTACCATCCTGAGAAGAGGATGAAAGAAGTTTCACAAAAACTGAATCAATACATATTGTGATCTTATTTTCAAGACAAATGCCACATTAAAAAGAAATGTAAACAATGTTAATGCAGTATTCTGTATTTATAAGCATATTTTGCTGAAATATAAAAGTATATTTTAATCAAGCAGAAAATGTTTTGTTTTTATTTTGTGTGTGTGTGTGTGAGTGAGAGTGAACAATTGTTTACAATGTTACATACTCCTGCCAATCTTTTAGATTTGTTTTACATTTAAATTTTAGTTTTACCCTTGTCCCAAACAGGGACAAATGTTTTAAAATATGAAAATCCATGTTTATTTTATTTATATATTTGTGTTTATATATTTAAAGAAATAACTAGTATAATTACAACAAAGAGCATGTCATCATTAAATATTTTTTTAATATTGCCTTATTTAGTTGTGCCATAAACTCCACACTGACTAGCTAAACTATTGGCCAACAAAAATGTATCATAAGTTAATAACTTTACAACAGTGTCAGTTAAGAGCTTGCGAGGAAATCTGCGATTAAAAATGAAGAAAATCATGGTAAATAATGGAAGCCCATTTTAACTACATAAGAAAATATCAAACTTTAGTAAATCATAATTATGACATTAAAAGTAGGCCTAGAAATTGAGGTAGTCAAAATGACGTTTTACTGAAAACTGAATCAATCCATATTGCTTGTAAAACAATCTAAATGATGTATTCTGCGTTTGTAAGTGTATTTTGCTGAAACATAAAAGTATGTTTTTAATGGAAATGTTTTTAGTTTACACCTTCTTCAGAGTGATCCAAGAAGCTTCATTGAGAGCCACACCACCAGGGGGCAGCAGAGTCCAGAATATAGTGTGGTGTAGTAGGCCTACATAACTTAAGGGTTTACAGTCAGCTAACTGTGTCTGGCACAGACATTGAAATACTGAAAAGAGGCTTTTATGCGCGTAATTGAAAGTGCGAGGGTGGGCATGTGTGTGTGTTTAACTGAAGTGTCATGGCTAGCACCTCCCGACTGTTTGTAGCATCATTACACCTCAGTTTCCAGTCTGGAAACTCCACCAACTATATCCAAACATCGACTTCCACACAGCCTCTGTAGAATACTTCAGTTCTGATCTTCTACATATATTAACAGACACTTTCACAGAGCTCATTATTCCGAGCAACCGAATATAGGCCTGCAAGTAGCCTGTATTGGAAAGTGTGCTAATGAATCTTGTAGAGCCATATTGCGGTAACTAGTCGTTCACACTGTTGTCGTAATTCCAGAGCTATATCAGCATGGATGGACATGCAGGTCTTCCTCTGCTTCTGTCGCTAGATATATGGGATGGCACCATATGGCAGGTCGCTGCGTGCCATGCTGGTGAGTTGGCAATATGTGCGTGTGCCAGGCATCCGTCACCCCTCTCACGGGACTCTCTCAGGTTACCATAGAGACAGATGGCGATGTCGCTTACTGTGGCGGTGGGAAGGGGGGTGAGATCAGGGGCCTGGGGCAAAGTGGGCGACACTGTGTCACACCTGAAGATGAGAGGTGCTCCATGCAGCTCCAGGATCTGTAGGTTTAAGAGAACAGATATTATTTAATTTAGTTTGGTAATAGTTTATCCAATATATCTAAAAGTTCTGAGTACAAAATACTGTATTTGTGTAATGTGCCATCCAGTAATTTCAGTTTAGTAACGAAAAGCACATTTAGTTACTGTCGCACCTGTATTCAATGGGAATTTCCTCACTTTGATGCATATATTTGTGTAAAGGTGTGTTGTACTCCAGAGAATAATATCCCCAGGCGCTCAGAGTCTGATCCGGTTAATGTCCAGATCATCTGAGTGATGGGTGACAACATCCAGATCTCTGCTGGTGTGTGGATGCATGTTTGTTTGTGTGTGCGTTTGTGCAGACAATAGTTCACAGTGTTGCATTATCCTGCCATTTTACAGACGCAGTTTTATTGTTTTATCCTTATCCCACAATGAAAATCCTAGCTAGGATGGTCAAATAAATAAATAAAACATTTCAATATTCATTTCAAGTGTGTCAGTTAAGAAATTTAGATGACATTTTGAGACGCGTGACAAAAATAAAGGTACATATATGGAAGCCTTGTTTAGCCAAATAATAAGAACAAAAATCATGCTTGAGTAAATCATAATTATGAGATTAAAAGTCATGATACTGACATAAAAAGTTGAAAGTATGAGATACTAACTTAAACATTTAAAAATATGACATACTAAGAGGTTAAAAACAGTGGAAAATGATGAGATCAAACATTATATTTAAGACAAACAGTAAAAATTCTGACAAAAGGTTGAAATTATGACGTCAAAACAATTACATAAAATGTAATTTCATAAAAACTGATTCAAAGGCAACTATTTATAAAAAAAAACTTGTAAGTGCACAGTATCTCATAGTTTTGACCTGCTATTGTTTATGACTTAATATTATACATACACCCATCCACATACATATATGTATATATATTGCAAAACAAAGCATTTGACCATTTTATTCTAACAATGTCATTTCCACCCTAGAATGCTTTAAAAAGCCATACATTATTTGAGATGTGTTGGAAAATGTGTGATGTAAATTATCATTATGCTCAGAAGAAAGACTGAATACATAAAAGAATCCTCCAGTGTTTTGTATATACAGTTGAAGTGGGGAGAAATAAGGCTGTACGTGGGTATTATTTCACATATACACACGTGTTTATTAACACACCCATCATCTTTCAATCCACATGCACAACAGTCCACTACAGCAACTGAATACTACATGCTGTATGAAAAATAACCCTAGTGAGAGATTATGATGATGTTTAACATAGACATTTAACAGTAATTTAAAATCTATTGTCAATCTAATCCTAAAAACATAAATGATTCTAATATGAAATCTTAATTTGTCCTATTACTAATCTTTTTAATTAGTTTGATTTATTGAAGTTAAACCACATTAAACCTAAGGTAGGCCACTGTGTTGTTTTCAGGATATTATTGAATTTAACACAGCTGGTTGTGACATGCCATAATATCACAGCTTTTACATATCTTAAGGATCGTGGCAAAGCCCTAATTAACTCACGAGGGAAGTGACAGAGGAACAGCCCCTGCGCGCATTATTGGTTTTCGTCGCAATGGAGGAGCAAAGAGCCTGTCAGAGGAGCGGGAGATGCGCCTGAGTGAAATAGCGCCGTTAATTACTAATTAACTTCAAGCTAATGACAATGTCACTGTGTCGTCGTCTCAACGAATGTCCTCTTCTTATATACACCCCCCCCCCCCCCCCAACTCAGACCTGATCTGCATGCGAATTAGTCTAACACATGCACTATTTACTCTCCATAATACAAATTATTTATATTATCAAATACATAAGAATACATTGTATTGCACTTCCACAATTCCAGTCCCGGAACAACAATAAAGACCACGTTAATAATTTAATAAAGTATTTAGAGCACAAATTAATATTTTCAGAGGCTGCTGAGCACAAAAAAAGAAGGAAATATAGTCACAAAATAAATAAACCAAAACAAAGATATTCTTTGACCAGAAGAAAGCTCCAAGCTTCTCTGTATTTCTCTTCTGTTAAAGGCTGAGCCCTGTGGCTATAGACTCTCCCTCCACTAACTAAATGACCACTCACTTTGTTTTGTGCTCCCTGTGGAGTGACTCTAGTGTTGCTGATCACCAATCATTTCCTCCCGCTCACATCTCACACAAACGCGCGCGTGTCCAGATATGTTGATTTCTGTCAATTATCTCAGTCAGCTGTTGGCCTCCTGGTCAGCATATGGCCGGCGTTACACACACTGTCCTACAGCTCGGCACAGAGAGGACACTATTTTAATGGAGCCCTCCGGGACAGGATCCCACACCTGCGCTCACGCCATGATAAGGAAGTGTCAGTGAAACACCCATATAAAATATCAAGAGGTGTTGCAAGAACTCAAAACATTCTCATTGTCTCAATGAAGCCTGTCCAAGATATTCATAAATGTTGTAGATCAGTGATCCTCAAATCTGGCCCACGAGATCCACTTTCCTGCAGAGTTTAGCTCCAACCCTGATCAAACTCACCTACCTGTGATTTTCTAATGATCCTGAAGACATTGATTAGCATGCTCAGCTGTGTTTGATTAGTGTTAGAGCTAAACTCTGCAGGAAAGTGGATCTCGTGAGCCAGATTTGAGTATCCCTGTTGTAGATACACTAGTACAATTTGGCAATACAAAGAGTCAAAATTAGACAATGAAACTCTTATTATCCAGCTTTACCGAAGAAGCAGAAAGCTTCGGAAGCCAGAAGACAAAAATGAGGGTAAACATCAATTTGATGCAATGCCCAAATTGCTTTTTTTTTTGTTTGACAGGTAATATAATTTATTATTGTGTAGATGGCCAATAAAACAGTGTAATTTCAGTGCAGTTTACATAAATAACTTACTGTATCTGTATACACCAATGCTTGGATGCCCCTTAAAATAGGGGGCAAAAACCATATAGCAGTGGTTCCCAAACCTGTCCTGGAGGACCCCCTGTCCTGCACATTTTGTATGTCTCCCTAATCAGACACACTCAATTTAGTTATTGCAGTCTCTACTAACGAGCTGATGAGTGGAATCAGGCTGTATACAAGTGGTCCATACAGCTATATATAAGTCATACAATAGCTTTGGATGAGAAACAGAACAAAATTAAAATCAGCATTTACTAATAATTTCTCCTCCAGTGAGAATTTAAAGGAATGGTTCATCCAAAAATTAAAATTTGCTGAAATATCCCTCAGGCCATTCAAAATGTAGATGAGTTTAGATCAATTTTGATAGATACATTTTGCATTATCTTACTTGCTCACCAATGGATCCTCTGCATTGAATGGGTGCCGTCAGAATGAGAGTTCAGACAGCTGATAAAAACATTACAATAATCCACACAACTCCAGTCCATCACCTAATGTCCTGTGTAAAGCTGTTTGTAATGAAGAAATTCATCATTATCCATCTTTAAGGCATTTTAAATTTAAACGGCTGCTTCCGAACAAAATACCGTAGACCACAATAACACTTACTCCAGTGAAAAAGTCAAAGTTATATTTGTTGAATTATTTCTGTTTATAAATGGTGCTGTGCATATATCTCTTCTGATTCAGATGAGATGACTTTGTCAATGGAGAAAGCAATATTACGGATGAAGGACTCATATTTTAGCTGGAAGCAACAGTTTTAAGTTCAAAATGTGCTTTCATGATGAATTTGATTTTTACAAACACGCAGCTTTTCGCTTCACAAGACATTAATTGATGGACTGGAATTGTGGATTATTATGAACAAATAATTCAGACTGTCTATGTGATTCAAGTGATTTGTTGAAAAGATTCAACCCAAAACAAATTATTTGTTTACAAATTTGACATACCTTCTCTCATGAACTGTTAAAATAGCACAATATTCACATATTTCAATCTGTTTCTCACATACAAGCTATCATATGACACAAGACTTGACATACAGTATAGTGCTCAAGTCACGCAGGCAGAGCCGATCCTCCCTATACACAGAATACGCAAGCTGTGTAGGGCCCCCGAAACACCAGGGGCCCCCTTGCTCCCAAAGATGTTTTAATTTTAGTTTCGTTTTGGAGTTTGGCCAGAGGTTATGAAAACATGAATGATCATATATTTTAATGTGGTGCGCTGTCACCCTCTCTAAGTAAAAATCAGTCAAATTATGTAACGTGAATATCGTACAGTCTCTTGCTCGAAAAAAAAAAAACGAGTTGAAAGCGTACGGAGCCACGGAAGAGATGAGCGCTTTCCGCGAGCGAGATTCAAGACGGAGTGAAACACAGACAAATGCGTTGCATCCATCCTTTCATCTCCCCCCCCCCCCCCCCGTTCTGTGTATAGGGCCCCCAGAAGTCTAGGATCGGCACTGCATTCAGGCCAGCCTTTATTATACAGTTATGCTGCTTTCTTATTTCTTTATTATACAGTTATGCTGTTTAAACACTCTAGTCTTCATGACAAAAAGCTACCAACAAACTCTTCAAAACATTATCTTTTGTCTTCCCCAGAAGAAAATAAGTTCTTTGGACTTATTTTTTGCAATTATTTATAAGACTTTGGAACTTTATAAGGGTGAGTGAATGAAGACAGAATTTCATTTTCAGTTGAACTGTGCCCTTAAAGTTTTTTTTATCAGAGTGATGTTGTTGAAGACATCTGCTGTTATTTATGGGACTGTCTGTATTCCTTACCTTTGATTGTGCTGATATCATTGATAGAACGAACACAAAAATATGCTCCTGACAGTTAGTTATCTAGTCTGCTTTTAAACCAACACACACACAAACTGCAATAAATGCCAAATGTTTACAGAACAATATGATGCATTGCTTTGGCAGGGAGTCGTCGTATGCTGCCCTCTTCAGAAAATAACTCTCTTCATCTTTCCTTCCAGACAGAAGGTCTCAAATGATCACACGTAACAATGTGTTTAATACTCACTTAATTTGCACTGTGCTCATCGATGAGGCTGTTTTATAACTGCAGGAGAGATAGTGCTGTATGCTCTTAAGACCTGAACAAGAAGACTTCTCCTAACAAAAGACCTTTATTAGCTCAGAGCTTTGGTGGACCGCTTCAATTCTCTGACAGCCTCTCCTTTGTTGATTATCAGCTCACCACGCAAGGAAATGTCTTTCTCTTGTTTCAAACTAAGCAGTCTCTGTAAGTCATTAGCTCAAAATGTGTAATCGCTTATCAGTGAAGCTTTGCAGCACTAAAACAGCTGAGCTTCTTTTCGTCTGGTAAAGTTAACAGGATGGGCTCAGACAAAAATGAAACTTGTCCTCATTTATTCACACTCATGCCTCAAGTTTATATTCTTTCTTAAGTGGAATCAGAATTTCTTTAGAAAGTGTCTGTTTTCGCAACAATGCCATAGAAGAAGCATTTTAAGAACGTTTCAGCAGGTTCTAAAAACTACCATTTTCAACTATAATGAACCTATAGAAGAAGAAAAGGTTCCACAATGTTCTTAGGAACTACACCAATTCGCAGGAACTGGAGGGCAATAAATATTAAACACGTCAACCACCCACCAAGAAACTTTTCATTTTGTTCAATGAGAAATAATACAACATGACGGTGAATAATGACATGTTCATTTTGTTATTGTTAAAGGGATAGTTCACCCAATAATGAAAAATGGGGACTCTCGTGAATGGTTGTGGAGACTGACTGAAGGGAAATGTTCAAGTCATTGTTTTTGAATCTTAGCTCGTGAATGGTTGTGGAGACTGACCTGGAAGAGAAGAAATCATTGAATCAAGTCATTGTTTTTGTTTTCTTAGCACACAAGAAGTATTCGCGTAGCTTCATAAAATTAAGGTTGAACCACTGATGTCTCATGGACTATTTTAATGATGTCCATACTACCTTTTTGGCCCTTGAACATGGTAGTACCCTTGCTGTATATGCAGGGTCAGAAAGCTCTCAGATTTCATAAAAAATATCTTAATTTGTGTTCCAAAGATGAACGAAGGTCTTACAGGTTTGGAACGACATGAGGGTGAGCAATTAATTTTCATTTTTGGGTGAACTATCCCTTTAAACAGTTTTGTGGTAACATGTTGTTAGATACTGATTTGTTTTGCATTCAAAACAGCATTTTTACACCTCACATCTTGTGCCCCAAAAACACAAGTGCACAGCGCTCTCTCTCTGTGTGCGTCTGTCCATGCCCTGTGTCTGTTCCCCACCTCCACCAGCTCTCTGTCTTTCACTAAAGTTTGGCTGTCAATCAGATCTACCCTCCGGCTATGTGCACTGATTAAAAACCCCCAGAGATAAAGAGACCTAAATTAGATTTCAATAAGGCCATTGAATATTCATAACAGGAAAACATCTAAAGGTAAATGCTTTTTGATCTCGGCTTACAAATACCACTTGTGTGCATTCCCAGGTCCTTTCACTCGGGCTCCAAGTGTCGCTGTGCCGAGGCGAGCCGGTCCG
Organism: Ptychobarbus kaznakovi; assembly: GCA_027422405.1. Lineage (NCBI taxonomy): Eukaryota > Metazoa > Chordata > Actinopteri > Cypriniformes > Cyprinidae > Ptychobarbus > Ptychobarbus kaznakovi. The sequence continues at coordinate 14,571,248 of CM049794.1, read as the reverse complement.
GCCGCAGCAGTGGTTCAGCAGGCGCTCCTCCGGGGGATGCGGATGAATACTGATGACAGCCTCCATAAAAGAGGCCGGGCATTAATTATGTTTATACTAAAGGGACTCAATAGAAAGGGCACCCACACTAAGCATTCATTAATTAGTACAGCGGGAGAAGATGACTGGGTGAAAAAGATGGAAAAGAAACTGACTCGCACACATACAGAGGACTCCATTAAAGCAGCGAGATACTGTTATTGGAGATGTTTAGAGGGTGAGTGTGAGCGTGAGCTCCAGCCGGACCATAAACCATTCTCCAGACAGCTTATTTATGTTGCTTTCTGCAACTTCTGGTTTTACGTCTTTAATGAAAATGCCAGCAGAGTGTGTGGTGTGAGTAGCTAATATCCATGTTTCTAATGATGTTGCAGCCATAAACCCAAAGACTAATTAGAGTTCTTTATTTGTAATATATGCTCTTGTGTCTCAATGTTTTTTAATTAATTTACATTTAATCAATGTATTTCTGTAGGTGAAACTAGGGTCAAGGACTTCAGATTTGTGTTTCGTTGTTAATTCACTGCAAGAGTGACTCACATACAAATACTAGGTGTGTGCGATATACGTTAGACATGATGATACTGAAGATAATTTGTCAACCGGTAGAGATTTTGGACTATTGTCTCCATCACGGTTACACACACACATGACGATACTGTACTACGTGGTCACAAAAACTTATCGTTTGCATGATTGTTTAAGCATTGCGGTTTAAAAACAAGTGATTTTAAACTGTTAAAATGCAATCAGCAGCGAAAGAGAACTCATTTCTGAGCGCTATCTGAGAGTCGTGCGCACGTGAGGATGGTGCTCATTGAGCGCAGGAGTATTGAAATGATTTTTTGCCACTTTATAGGCCTTAAACGGTTACACACACTTGTATGTGCCTAAGTGCCCATCTTTGCAAGTATCCTCATAAACAGTAATTTAGGTTTTAAGTGAAAGCAAACAGCTGAGAAAGACAACAGTATATTGGATCTGGGCAGCTCTTAAAGTGACAGCAGTCTAATATTCCTGCTGTCTGTCAATTATGTTAATCAAACAACAAAAGACAGAAAATCTCTCACTACTCTTGACTAAATCACTTGTGTAACTTTAATAAGAAGAAATATATGTTTAATTTACACAGTGAAGAACAGAGTGTTTCTATACATTTGATTACTTTATACAATGTATGTAGAATTTTTTATTTATTTGTTCTACTGTAGTTTTTTTGTCCTATTGCTTGCAAATAGTATCTTATTCTTATTTAATCACAGACTGTTTACTTGTCTTCAGTGAGCTTGAGTTTTTTTATGCTAGTATTCATTTTTTGTGATATTGACACTGGTGACAAGATTTATGAAATTGCTATGGTTTCAAATGTTTTGATATCATAAATATCTTATTTAAAGCAAAAATAATTATGTTGTGCTATATTGTTACTGTGAAATAAAATTAATTTTGTGATATAAGATTTTGTTCATATCACACACCCCAAACAAATACTATGCAATATTCTTCTGTACTAGGAAGCCTATGCAAATTGCTACATCTACAAAATATTTGTTGAAAATCTAAAGTGCTCCTCGCCTCCTCCAATGGACACTTTATTATTAAATTGTAGGTCACATGACAAAGCCAACTTGGTGGATGCACCGTTGCCAGTTTTTGCCAGAGAAATAAGTGACCTGGTCTAAAAAACAAGTCCAAAATAAGTGACCCATTCTGGAAAATCAAACCCAAAATAAGTGACCCCTGGATTTGGGTGTTGTAGTATACGGTATTCAAAGGGAATCCCTATGCACTCATTCGAAAGAGATTTCCTTTATTTCATAAAACCACATCACAACATAAAAGCATTACATTAAAAATATTTAGTGCATAAGAAAAGTAATCCTATTTTTTCTCCTGGAAAGACAACTTTCGTGATTACATTCCTCACTCACAGAACTCATTTAAACAGACAGAGCAGCTATTGCCATGGCATTGACAGACAGAGAAACATCACATCACACTAAAAACAATACAATGGATATACCTTTTGTCTTATGGGTGCCAACCACTAAGCCCAAATATGCAATTGTATTCTGCATATAAGACAAAAAAAAAACAACAACGGTGACTGCTCAAATCTATAAGTGACTTCTTAAAAAACAAGACCAAAGTTGCTTTTAATAAATGGATCACAGGTTACACAAAAATATTAATCAGCTTAACTGTTTTCAACATTGATCATAAGAATAAATGTTCGAGCATCAAATCAGCATATTAGAATGATTTATGAAGTATCACGTGACACTGAAGACTGGAGAATGAATGCTGGAAATTCAGCTTTGCCATCATAGGAATAAATTATTTTGAAATATAGTCACATAGGAAGACAGTTATTTTAAATTGTAATATTATTTCTAAATATTACTGTTTTTACTCTGTTTTATTTTCGAAATGATGCCTCGGTGAGCATTAGAGGCTTCTTTCAAAAAAATTTATCTTGATGACCTCAAACTTTTGAACAGTGGTGTACTCTATGAACTTTCGAGAAGTTCTTCATCAAATCCAGTATATACTCTGACATTGTGTGATTTCAGACACAGTTAAAGTATCTGGGACAACTAAAATAGTTACATAGTTACAGTGGGGGGAATAAATTATTTGATCCCCTGCTGATAAGTTTGCCCACTGACAAAGAAATGATCTGTCTATATTTTTAATGGTAGCTTTGTGAGAGACAGAATAACAAAAAAAAAATTCAAGAAAGACGCATTTAAAAAAAAGTTATAAATTGATTTGCATTTTAAAGAATGAAATAAGTATTTGATCCTCTATCAATCAGCAAGATTTCTGGCTCCCAGGTGTCTTTTATACAGGCAAGGAGCTGAGATTAGGAGAACTCTCTTAAAGGGATTGCTCCTGATCTCAGTTTGTTACCTGTATGAAAGACATCTGTCCACAGAAGCAATCAATCTATCAGATTCCAAACTCTCCACCATGGCCAAGACCAAAGAGCTGTCCAAGGATGTCAGGGACAAGATTGTAGATCTACACAAGGCTGGAATGGGCTACAAGACCATCGCCAAGCAGCTTGGTGAGAAGGTGACAACAGTTGGTGCGATAATTCACAAATGGAAGAAATACAAAATAACTGTCAGTCTCCCTCGGACTGAGGATCCATGCAAGATCTCACCTCGTGGAGTTTCAATGATCATGAGAACGGTGAGGAATCAGCCCAGAACTACACGGGAGGATCTTGTCAATGATCTCAAGGCAGCTGGGACCATAGTCACCAAGAAAACAATTGGGAACACAATACGCCGTGAAGGACTGAAATCCTGCAGCGCCCGCAAGGTCCCCTGCTCAAGAAAGCACATGTACAGGCCCGTCTGAAGTTTGCCAATGATTCAGAGGAGAACTGGGTGAAAGTGTTGTCTCAGATGAGCCCAAAATCCAGCTCTTTGGTATCAACTCAACTCGCCGTGTTTGGAGGAGGAGGAATGCTGCCTATGACCCCAAGAACACCATCCCCACCGTCAAACATGGAGGTGGAAATATTATGCTTTGGGGGTGTTTTTCTGCTAAGGGGACAGGACAACTGCACCGCATCAAAGGGACGATGGACGGGGCCATGTACCAACAGGGCCAGGGCATTGAAGCCAGCCAGGGCATTGAAAATGGGTCGTGGATGGGTATTCCAGCATGACAGTGACCCAAAACACACGGCCAAGGCAACACAGGAGTGGCTCAAGAAGAAGCACATTAAGGTCCTGGAGTGGCCTAGCCAGTCATCCAGCCCTCAATCCCATAGAAAATCTGTGGAAGGAGCTGAAGGTTCGAGTTGACAAACATCAGCCTCGAAACCTTAATGACTTGGAGAGGATCAGCAAAGAGAAGTGGGACAAAATCCCTCCTGAGATGTGTGCAAACCTGGTGGCCAACTACAAGAAACGTCTGACCTCTGTGATTGCCAACAAGTACTAAATCATGTTTTGCGAAGGGGTCAAATATTTATTTGACTCATTAAAATGCAAAATAATGTATAACTTTTTTTAAACGCGTTTTTCTGGATTTTTTTGTTGTTAATCTGTCTCTCACTGTTAAAATAAACCTACAATTAAAATTATAGACTGATCATTTCTTTGTCAGTGGGCAAACGTACAAAATCAGCAGGGGATCAAATACATTTTTCCCCCCACTGTATAGTCAGTATGGAACACAGTGTACTGCCTACTATTTTTAACAATAAGCTTAACAGATTAAGCATGGTTTCAATCAGAGGTGCACTACATTACTCTCACATGATTTCATAATGTTGCATTTTTTGGTAATCATTTTGTAATCTAATATTGCATCAAATATTCTTGACTTCTGGCAGGGCATGCAAATACTAAATGAATAAAGAACTGCGAAAAATCTTGGTTATATTACTTCCAGTTCACAGGAACTGGAAGTAAAAATTGAGTGCATTGCATTGTTGGATACAGTGTGCTTTATTTTAATGTTAAAATATTAAATCTAAAATATAGCTGAAGAATAAAGAACATAATTTGGCACAATATAGGCTGATCTCCCCTCCTCCAGCATGTTTAAAGCGAGTGTGTGCTGTGTGTGAAGAGAGGGGACTGGTGTAGTTTGTGCCTGAGGCTGTGCTGTGACAGTCAGCACAGAACGTTTGGCTAAAAGTCTCAACCAGACATCAGGAAACCAAAATGTCATTCACTGATGGGGCCAGTGGGAATCTCCGTAATAATACTGCATCGTTAAATGAAGATTTGACCCTTGACATTGCTCTCATAGTGTCATACTCACAGAGAGTATTCTGTTTCAGCATCATTATTGTTTTAAATATTTCTGATGTATATAATTGCCATAAATATAATGAACTCTCAGGTTCTGTAAATAAAAAAATGAACATCTAAAGATAATTAATTCAGTCAAAATGATTTGGTTTTGGCATTGTGGTCACTAAAACTGCCACCATATTTTCTCCTTTTTTATGTTCAATCCTTCTTTCTTTCTCTCTCTCACTCTTTCTCTTGCACCAGATGATGGTCATTCTGTTGCCAGGCAATCTGGTCTGTCAGATTCACACTTGCTTTTACCCCCAGATTTCTCTTTCTTTACTCGCTCTTTCTCCAACTATCTCTCTCTCTCTCTCTCTTTTCTATCTTAAGTCAGGACCGTAATCTCTCATATATCGTTGAGAAATACAAACACCTTTCAGTTGTGTTATCTATATTGTTGTATATATTATTTGTGTGTGTGTTTCAGGTTTTGCAAATGTCAAATGTATTATAAAATCAGGAACCTAGATTTTAAGAATCAGACGATGGTTAAGAGAAAACAGCTTAATATACTCACTAAATCATGTCTTAATTAAGATCTTAACATGCAAGGTTTGTTTGAGGATTAGTTTTAGGTGTAGAGGATAGAAAATATATTCATTATCTCCTCATCATGAAAAAAACCCCAAAAGAAACCATGATAGAAAAACACATATGTGTGTGTGTTTGTATTTATTTGTTGCACCTGAAGGAATGAGTGAACTGAGTGAGGGTCATTGGGACCGTCCAGGGTCATAGCCTGGCCTGCAGCGCGCAGCGAGGGCCTTAGGCAGTGAGCATGTATATAACCGTACAGAAATCGTACAAATATGTACATCTGTGTATGCATGTAGACTCACATGAGCATAGGAAGCTAATGCGGGTATGTCAGTTGAAGTTTTATGAAAAGAAAAACACAGGAAGGGAGACACTTTTGTGTGTTTGTGCGCAGACAAGTGCATGGAGGCAGGTGGTGGTCTGGAGGGCTGGAGCAGTGGTGTGTGTGTGTTCAGGCATATATATGTGTGTGTGTGTATGTTTATCTTTTCAGTCCTCGGGCCCTGTTCAGAGATGTGAGGTGTCATGCTAGCTGGGCTCCTGCAGTCTGAGAGGCAGCTGTGAAGGAGACAGGTACGTCTGCCACACACACACACACACACACACACACACACACACACACACACACACACACACACACACACACACACCACACACACACACACACACACACACACACACACACACACACACACACACACACACACACACACACACACACACACACACACACACACACACACACACACACACACACACACACACACACACACACACACACACACACACACACACACACACACACACACACACACACACACAGGGGATGTTTCTTGCTTACCTTCCGTCTCACATGTTCAAAGAGCCAGATGTGATTTTTTTCCTACATTTCTTAGGAAAAGAGAAGAGAAAAGATAGATAGATAGATAAGGTGTCTATATATATATATATATATATATATACATACTTGAATACAATTACCTGAACACACCTCTTCCATGATGATTATGTTTTTAGTTTCTAAATTGCAGTTCATTTTGATATATTTTTGGTCCATAAAGTCAAAAATGTCAGGGCGATACAACTCTCCAACTTTAATGACAGAAAAAGATTAAAATATTGACATTTCTAACAAATAATATAGAATTTAAATGATACAAATTTAATTATAAATATGTAATATTGTAAATAAATATTTTAATCAAAATACTATTAATTAATACCACTTGAATGCATATTAATTCATCTGCCAGCTCATGTAGTGCAACTGAATTGAACCAACATTGACCTCACTTGAACTGAATAATGGCAATATTTCCTCCTGTAGAGCTGCTGAGATGAACTCAATTCAGAATAATTGTTTATCTCTCCAACATTGACACTGTTATTAAACTGTTATTAAACATTGAAATTGTGCTGAATAATGGCAATATGATCTTCTGTAGATGCTGTTTTACAGATGAACTTGAATTCGTTTCACAATTGATGCATTTCACAACATTAACACTGTTCTTTTCCTGTTTATTAATGTGAAGCTGCTTTGAAACATGTTGTATAAATATAAAACAGGAATTGAGATCATAAAGAGGACACCTGGAAACCCTCACAACAATTTGGCCCTTTTATGGCATGGCAAATTAGTTTGGGTTGTAAAATGTAATGTGGTGCATCGCCATAAACTCTTTGTGAAATTTGTGAATTAAAAATTAATCGTATATATATATATATATATATATATATATATATATATATAATAAAATAAAAAAACATTTCGGTCACACTTTATTTCAAGGTCCAGTTCTATTAATTAACAAGTATTATTAACAATGACTTTTGCCTCAATAAACTCCTAATTTTCTGCTTATTAATAGTCAGTAAGGAAGTTGTTAAGTTTAGGTATTGGGTTAAAGATGTAGAATATGGTCATGCAGAATATGTGTTTTATAAGTACTAATAAACAGCCAACATGTTCCTAATAAGCATGTTAATAAGCAACTAGTTAATAGTGAGAATTGGTCCATATACAGTACTAAAGTGTTCCCAAAATTTCTTATAATGATAATTAAGAAGCTTACACTGTTTTTTAAAACACATATGAAATGCAAATAATACTAAGAGTACATATCTAAGTGAAACGATCGGTCATTTAAGCGTGACCTTTTCCACGTCATTACGTATTACGTGAAGTCTGGGACGCGCATCGAAAACAGGTGAGCATTTGTGTGTTTGTAAAGCATATTATACATTTATTTTATTTTTTTAAATGAAGGATCGTTTCGCTAGATAAGACCCTTATTCAGCGTCTGGTATCGTTTATAGCCCTCTGAAGCTGCACTGAAACTGTAATTTTGACCTTCAACCGTTTGGAGTCCATTGGAGCTAACTATATGAAGATAATTCGTGGAATGTTTTCATCAAAAACCTTAATTTCTTTTCGACTGAAAACATAAATACATAAACATCTTGGATGACATAGGGGTGAGTAAATTATAATTTTTATTTGAAAGTGAACTAATCCTTTAACCAGCCGGTTTATCAGTTCATCAGTTAGAAGGTGTTGTAATGCGGAAATGTGAAGTTTTCACGCACCATCGGTTCGATGTTTTAATTGTGCCAGTAATTGAATAAGGGGTGTCCGTGTGTATGCCTGCGTGATGGTGCGCTCGCTCGGCGCCGGGATGCCAGGTGTCTCCAGGTGTCTGGCTGCTCCCTGCTTCATTTGTCACATCAGAAAGTAATCAGTCCAACGCGACAGCCCCCAGCATCACTCATTGCCTTTGAAAACGGCAAAGAAAGCAGCAGGGAAAGAAGAAGCGGGAGAGAAAGCGATGGAGAAACGGAAAACAGAGAGCGAGCGCCTCAGCAACATGTTGGCCTCCCAGGCAAGCGTAAGCCTCCCAGGCCCGAATCTCCACCGAGGCGGCAGAGAGAAGTAAGAGGGTTAGAGAGCTTTTATTCAGAAGCTCCAATACAATCCCACACAGTCCTTTACTCATCTCTCCGAGTCTTTCCATATCCCAAACCCATCTCCTAATGTTTCAGGCCAGCCAGATCCTCTCTCCCACACTCGCTCGCCTGTCTCGCTCTCCCTCTGGTTTCGTGGTGGGGCCAGATGTCCAGGTTGACACAGCGCTTACGGCATTTGACTTGATAAAAAACCGGGCTGGCTGTGGGTAAAGGGGGATTAAAACAGGGCCTGAGGCGCTGGTGTTAGATTGAAAACATCCTGGGCTGCTTTGTATGGAGATTTGCATACATCCATCCCGTGCGGGGCCTGTCCATCTGCTAGAGTGCATTGTCCCCGCACAACAAAGTGTGTTTAAATATTTCACATCTCCATTTACCATGAGGGAGAGAGCCGGTGAGGGTGAGAGGCACAAAGAGACAGAGAGGGAACGAAGAAGAAAGAGAGAATGATTTGGCATGTCTTTGAATTTGAACAGATCCCAAATGTGCTCCCATCACTGAGTAAACAGCTCTGGCCAGGTTTTGGCAGAGCGTGGGCCATTCAAATATCTCATTTTGAATTTCGCTGTGACACAAGGTGAGAGCAAAGCTGGAAACAGGTAGCAAAAAAAAAAAATCATAAAAAACGCTTGAAAACAAACCTGATTGGGGAGCGATAGCAACCTTAACTGAACCCCTTGTGCCTAAAATCATTATTTTTGGTTAGTCGCATCACATTTATGTCTATAGCATGTTTCAAAAACAATCAATTGTGACCAAAACACTGCACAATAATTAAATTAAGAAATAAAATAAAGAGATTTAAAGGGACAGATAACAAAAAAAAAATACAAATCTGTCATAGTTTATTCATTCTCATTTCCCTGGTTCTAAACCACTATAAATTTCTTTCTATCGTATAACACACACTTTTTAAGAACTTTAAATTGAAATTTAAAAACAATTACAGTAGGAGAAGCTCTAAAGTGGAGAAAATATGCCAAAGCCATGTGCCCATGAATGAGAACAACCACCCTAAACTTTATTGAGACATGGGAACAAAGATATTTGGGTCCTACTTTCTTACAAATGAAGCTTCTAAAAGGGGGTTTCACAACAATGCCATAGAAATCGCATTTTTGGTTCCCAAAGAATCTGTTTCAGTAAACAGTGCTTAAAAAGAACCCTTTTGTCTTAGTGTGAAGAACATTTAAAAAATATGATTATAAAAAAAACTATTTGTGCAGTGGAGAGGTTCCATAAATGTTAATGGTTCTTCATGAAACCATCATAAGAACCTTTATTTTTAAGAGGAGTGTGATATTAAGACACAAGTTCATAACTATAATATGAATTTAAGCCATGTAGGCTCTTAATATGACCTTACAATTAATATTAATTAAAACAATTAATATGGCCTTCAATTGAATCCTTAACAGGACAAATCTCTCTTCCTGGTTACACAACAACAACCAGAACCCGGAGGACCTCATTACATGTTAGCACCTCATAAATGAGTGTTTGATGCTAATAGCGTGTATATAGATGTTCCAGAAGTGGACATTTAAAATGGCCCAAACACATTAGTCATAAGGAAATAAATAACTCAACTGCAGGCTGCTGACATTTCTGGGTTTTGTGATTCATCCTCACAGCTCTACTGACACTTGTCATTTACTTATATCTGTGTTTCTAAAACTCTGCTTTAAAATATAATTTATTTACCAATACATACATTTAACCACCTTTCCCAAAGAGAAATCATTTATGTATTTCATATTATATATAGACACACACAGAGCTTAAACATTAAAGACATAAACAAAATAAATGAAATCACTGGCTTCACTGAAATTATAATTTTATTAAGTCATCCTTGTGCCTCAACCCTCTTTGTAATATTAATTCCATAACTCTGACTACATGTGACATTTAAAGGCGCTATAAAGTTAGATAATTATGGCAATATATCTGTAATAATCTGCAATCTGAGAGCTGGAAAGCGTGTGTGTGAGAAAGAGAGGGTGAGAGTGAGAATGGGGGGGGGGGGCATGTAAACATTCAGAAAGTGCATTTTGAAAGAACCATGCATGCATGAATTAAATCCATCTTTGTCAAAGATAACAGACAGTGACAGTGTACCTACAGTATCTACAGAATGGTACTAGCACGACCACATTGACTATACGACTAACTACCACTATACAACCACACTTCATTTATTCTATTTCTCTCTAGACATTTACAATTTCTGAAGCAAATGTAAATGTTTGACCATGCATGCAAAACTCACTACATGATTCTAGAATGTTGTGGGTGGTTGCCAGGGTGTTGCTATATTGCTAGGGTGTTTTAAGTGTTTTTAGCACAGTGTGCAAGGTGTTTGCTTACTATCCCAAAGAGACTCCTCAAGATGTGTGATCTTTTCAATGTATGACAAGAACATGCTGTCACATGTTTCATATTGCATCATCATATACATACAGTTCAGTGATCCTTGCCTTGGAAAAAAATCCCAAACATTTTTGAAGATGGTATCATGAAGATATTGCATGTTTTGTGGCACTTTCAAAGTGAAATGTCCAGTAAATGCCACTAAAAGCATGTTCAGTTTTATCAGAAACAGATGAACTTAAACATGCACTGTTGTATTATGGTGAGTGTTGAACAAATTGCAGCAGTTTGGAAATGAAGCTCAGCAGTTGCTGAAGCAACCAATGCCATTTAAAGGGATAGTTCACCCAAAAATGAAAATGAGTCAAAGATTTACTTACCCTCAATGCATCCTAGGCATGTCTGACATTTCTGAGTTATATTCGACATTGTCCTGTCTATTCCAATCTGTATAATTGCAGTGAATGGTTCCCGCCTCTGAATCCCCCCAAAACATATTCATCCATCATTAAACTACTCCACACTAGGGCTGCTCGATTATGACAAAAATCATAATCACGATTATTTAATACGATTATTAGTGGGCCATATAACCCAAAAAAGTCTAAAGTATTCACTTAACAGCCTATTATAGAAATTGACAATTTATATTATATCCTATTTTATGTAAAATAAAATAGGATAGTCTTCACTGTAAGAATTAAACTTCATTTGATTCTTATTAAAGCTACAAAAGACCTTCTGTGAAGAGCAGTGAGTGATTTTATCTTTGTCTTTTGTCGTTTGATTAATATTAAGCACAGAGTCAAAATAGAGCGCTGTCACTTTAAGAGCCGCACGGATCTAATTTACTGTTACGTGTATATTTTCAGTCTCATCTGTCTATATTCATTCATTACATAATCGACAAGGGTTTAACGGGAATAATCATTAAGCTCCGCATTTTGATACATTTTTGCGTGCATTTGAGCGTTTATGCGCATACGTTCAGCTAAAAGGTGACTTTATAATACGTGCTCTGCTCCGTCCCTGAGCGCAAGCCTCCCGAGGAACCACGCAAGTTATTTTTCGCGCTTTTAAAAATCTTAATAAATCTAATCAATTTTAATAACTTGAGCACGTCCCATTTAGCAAAAGTCACATTACATGATTTTACTAATTTGCACGTGAAAATGGGCTTTTACAGAGGAGGGACAGCTGGAAAGGGGGCGGAATGGGGCGCAATAATCGTTTTATCTCGATTATTGTATTTTCATAATCGTTGGAGGCTGAAATCAAAATCAAAACTCAACAAAATCTAAAATTTTGATTAATTGCACAGCAATACTCCACACGGCTCCGGGGTGTTAAAGGCCTTCTGAAGCGAAATGATGCGTTAGTTTAAGAAAAATGTAGATTTTTAAAACTTCATAAACTGTAATGTCCAGCTTCTGGTTTCTCAAGCACACAACAAGATGGTCGAGCGTATGACATCGGCGTAACAAAAGGCGCAAGGAAAGGCGCAATGTAAGATCCGGGGAGAGAGTGATGAACACGGATAAAGGAGAAAGCAAAACAAAACACCTGTCACAAACTTATTTAAACATCCCGGGTATTGACACGAATGCACCATTTTAATCAAAATAGATACAATTTACTTGTTCACATGGTTTCCTGTGTTGAACACAAGACATGGTTCTCGCGAGATTTACTTCGCTTCTCCCCGGAGCTTACTCTCGCGAGACTACAGTCTTCTTTCCGGATCTTTCGTTGCACCTTTCGTTACGCCAACGTCATACGCTCGACCGTCTTGTTGTGTGCTTGAGAAACCAGAAGCTGGACATTACAGTTTATGAAGTTTTAAAAATCTACATTTTTCTTAAACTAACGCATCTTTTCACTTCACGCCTTTATTAACACCCCGGAGCCGTGTGGAGTAGTTTTATGATGGATGGATACTTTTTGGGGGATGCAGAAACAGGGGCACCATTCACTGTAATTATACAGATTGGAACAAACAGGACAATGCCGAATATAACCAGGGGTGGACTTACCCATTAGGCAAAGGTAGGCGATTGCCTTGGGCCCCCAAAAGCCAAGGGCCCCCTAAAATGCTTTTTATATTCGAGATGCGCATTAAGCTCAGAGACACGAACGTTTATTACCACGACAACCGTCTGCGTGTCCTAGTTGAACGTGCTTCTTGTATATCCTGCTTGTAGCAAATGAAAATATTATGCATCTGAAGCTGACGGCCGCACGAGCGCGAGGTCTTAGCGCGCGCACACACATCTTTACATTAGCAGCTGAAAGGAGCTGCGCTTTCAGTTAAAACAGATATATTGCTTCTCTAATCTTACATGCAAGTATAGCCGAAATCATAGCTCAGCTATTGTCTTTAACTTATGTGTAGCCTATTTGATTTTATCGGATGACGGCTTGATTATAAATCAGGATTTTTGTGCAGATTAACATCTTGGAAGGGAGAGCTTGTTATGTAGTCTTAATGGGTCGCGTTTCAGTCATTATTTCATATTCATCCCATTGTCTGACAACAGAAACAATAAAATATATAAATGAAAACGTTTTATTGAGAATCTAGCTGCATCGAAATAGGCTAAAAATATGTAGGCACAGAAAGGCAAACAAATGTAATAATAAATGTACATTTTGCATGTTCAGAAGAAGTGAGCTGCCCTGTCGTGCGAAAATTTAAACAGTTTTGTTTCAGTAAATTGCTCAGTGCAAAGAAAGAGAAGTAATGGGATCCTGGCATTTCTATGTTCTTTTTTTCATGTGTCTAATAGACATGAACAAGTTCTTTGAAAAACATCTATGACCTTAGAAACATGTCTACTTTTCATTCTCTATGTTAACTATGGTTTCACTAATAATAAACATACATTGTATAAAGCATCCATATTTGTCCATGCCCATGTTGATTAGAGTATTAAAAACTTGAAACGTATTAAATTAACGTACATTTAGAACAGATAAAAATGTGTGATTAAGTTGTGATTATTCGCGAATTAACTCATGACAATCGTGCGATTAATTGCGATTAAATATTTTAATCGATTGACAGCCCTAAGTTAAAATGACTAAAATTAAAAGTAGGCTTACACTGGTAATCACAGGACATTCCTCGTCAATATAGGCTATATTTTTCATACTTTTCTCATTCTCCCTAATTCAAGTTTTTATATGAATGAACCTCTGAAGGGCACCGATTGTATTCAGAAATGTTTCGATGGCATTTTCATTTTACCTGATAAAGTATCATTTATGAGCTGAGCGCTGCTTTATTAACAGCCGTTACAGAGGAAACTGCTATATTTCTGACGTTCCAAAAGCACCTCCTACTGGAAGAGAATGAATGTGCATTTTCAATAATCCAGTCTGCAGTTTTTGTTCAGACCAATGCGAAAAATCCACCTAATAAATATTCATTTAAATTGTGAGGTTCATTTTTTATTTAGTTTTTTTGTTAAAACTTCTATCTCAACAGTAAATCAATTGCTATTTCGTGGTCTACAACATTAAATAATAAAAGTGTCTTCTAAATGAATAAATGTAAATGAAAGAATCCCATTATAACATGTACAAAATTTTTTTTTAGAAACATTGGGTACAACTATGGGGCACCATTGTGCAGCAGCAAGCATCACAACAAATAAAGGAACCTCAATGTTGATATAGGTAAATGTGTGCAAATGTATAGGTCCCCATTCCTATATTTGCTTGGGGCCCCCAATTCACTAAATCCGCCCCTGAATATAACCTGAACGTGTTCGTCTGAAAGAGGAATGTCAGACATCCCTATGACGCCTTGAGGGTGAGTAAATCTTTGTTAATTTTCATTTTGGGTGAACTATCCCTTTAACTTGCTTCATCAAGTCTTTGAGCTCTTGTGACTTATGTTTCACAGTAATCAGGTACCAGCTGAGCTAACGAGCAAGTTTACCCTGTCAGAAAAGCCATATGTGAAGCTGGTTATATAATGCAAACGTAAAAATGTATTAGTTCACAAATAATCCACTATGGCATAAGTGTTTTGGGGTTATAATATAGTATCATGCATGGAACTGTGTAAACATAAGTGTGTATTAATCAATAATACACCCCTGTTATCATAATTTGCATGGAAAGGAATAGAAGTTGAGGTTTTATTGCAAGCTGCAGTGGATTTTATGCATCGGTAATTTCGGAGCTTTTAAATATTTTGGATAAAATACAGTTTAAAATTAAAAACTTACACAAAAGGTGATATTTAAAAAAAAAAATTCTGTCCATACAAGTCAGCAGAGTCCAATGTTGTTTGGAACCCATTGACAACAGACATCAGTTCTTTAAAATATGTCTTCACCAAAAGAAAGAAAGTCATGCAGGTTTGGACCAATATGACAGTGTGTCAAGTTTCATTTTTGGGTGAACTATCCCTCTAAGTTTTAAATAACAGGCTGCAGGAGTGGATCAGGGAGAAGGCAGTTAAGGTAAAAGTCAACGGCGAACAAGTGGGCCGAGCCACCTGGCAGCACATCCACGCCGATCTCACACCTCTAACACCACCACGCCAAACACACACACGCATCAGAGATGGACGTGAGGGAAGTGTGGACTGAACGGGGGAGGATTTTGGAACACGGTGCCTGGTCAAGCTGTCTTCTCACTCACATGTCCAAGAACACTGTAAAATACATCCACAGACATTTCATCAAAAATAAAACGAGACGTCCAGGCTTGCGATTAGGTGTATGTCCTGTCACTGCCACCCCAACGTCACACAACACAACAGTTTAATAAATGAATATCGGTGCAGTTCGGGAGAACAGCTGTATCACTATCACTATGGGATTTGGATCATTAATGAAATTTGTGCCAGAAAGTCAGTAGACAGATTCCGTTTTAGCCACAAAACGGAGAGACAGCATATCCTCTGTTAATCTGGATTAACTGCAACAATGAACCATTATTTAAAAGCCATTACACCCCTCTCTCCAGAGAGAGAGAGCGAAAGGTGCGGAGCTCATACTCGAGTACAAGACAACATAATCAGACTAATGGTTCGCATTAGTTATGTGCCAAATGCTTGGCTTTTTATTTTAGATCCTACTAAATAAATACGGCGCCCAGATCACAGTAATTAAACCAATCCCTTTAAATCACTGCAGATTCTCTTCTAGGCTCCGTCCTCGGTGGTAAACGTCGCTTAACAGATTAAGTCATTTGGGACAGTGGGCAGACTCACTGAGTGGGAGAAAAGTGCTCGTAATTTCCTTGGGAAAAGGACGCCTCTTGAAAGTTTTTCTGACCCTGACCCGCAGGAATCAATGGGTAATGCACGAACACAAATAGATGCAGTATTGTGCAGGAGCAAAGACACACAAACACATGGAGCGAGTGGACCACTGCGGCGCAGTCAGCAGGAGGCCGGAGCTGATGGACATTCTGGTTACGCAACTCAGCAGATCACAGCCATTAGAGACAGGTGGCCTACCACACCTACATGGATGGATAGATGGATGGATGCAGTACATTGAGACCATATGAATATCTATGACAACCCAAAGGCCCTGATATACTCACAACACAGTTCTTGTTCTTTGCTTGGGGTAAAAAGAAGTTTGAAATACTTTTGCAGCAGTTTATTGTTAGTGAGCATCCAGATGCGGTCCGCACTGCTGGGAGCGGTGTTCAAATGAATATATGAATATGTACTGCGCACTTTCTTCTCAATAACAAAATAAACACACAAGAAAATGACAGCTGTGTGAAAACAGCAGTTAAGAAAGCATCTCATAATAGCGATGTGGACCCAGGTAACAATTTACGTTATAAAAAGGATGTGGGAACATTGTTTTGAAAGGTTTCTATAATGTTGAAATGTCCAGGTTTCTTATTTAAAGGTTATTTAAAGATGGGGTAAGTGATTGATGGAAGCCAATGTTGATATTTGAAATCATCAATACAAACACGCCCCTATTTTGATAGCTCTGCCCCACACATACGTAGCCTACGCAACCCAGGCAATGATTAGTTCTGTGAAACAAAGCAAAACCAATGTTACACCGTGTCTACACCGGATGCGAGCAGCGCAACAGAATACTATAGAAGTCATTATAATCAGTGATGCTGTGTACACTGAATGCTGCGCGGCGCGACAAAACGCAGACAGAAAACTGCTGCCGCGTTCTGTTTATGACGTGCTGACACAAATTTCTAATAATTTTCAATAGTCGCTTTATCGCGTCCAGTGTAGGCAGACTTTAGCTGTTGCGGCGCGCCGGTGTAGACACGGTGTTACTCACCTATCGAGAAGAAACAAAGCAACCTCGACATCCGATCGCAGGCCTTCTGCTCCTTGAGTTCTCTCCAGCGCTGGAAAGCTGATCCGATATTTACACGGGTCCTACTTCTTGCCTTATCGTTCCGCAGACGTTTTCCTCTCGTGATTTTTTATCCGCATCTCTTTCTGTCACTCGGCTGTTCACTGAACGCTCTCTCCTCCACATCATGAGTAGACACGCCCCTTACTGCTGATTGGCTACAAGTTTGTTTTGGTACTCTGCCCCGACTCAGTTTTCTAAAGCGTTTTTGAAAAATTACATACCCCACCTTTAAAGGT
The DNA here is from genome assembly GCA_027422405.1 of Ptychobarbus kaznakovi. Classification (NCBI taxonomy): domain Eukaryota; kingdom Metazoa; phylum Chordata; class Actinopteri; order Cypriniformes; family Cyprinidae; genus Ptychobarbus; species Ptychobarbus kaznakovi. The sequence continues at coordinate 14,553,905 of CM049794.1, read as the reverse complement.
TACAAAAACATTTCCTACAAGGTTTTACTAACTTTATTTTTACCCAATATATGTTATTTAAATGCTTATTTTTTATTCTCAGAACATTAGAATGTCTAGTTTTCTCGTTGTGATTATAACGTTATTTAAAGTTACAAAAACATTTCTTACAATATTTAGCTAATTTTATTTTTACCCAAAATAATTGAGTAATTGAGTTATTTTGAGTAATACAAGTTTGTTTTTTTCGCAAGCACGCATATCGGGCCATCATTTTATTGTTCACAAGTAATTAACAGGATTTATCGCCAAGTCTGATCTGTTGAATGCAATTTGAATCATGCGCCACAAACTTAAATAAGGTCTCTATAATAACTCTTGCATTCTGCAGTGAAAAGGATTTTCAAAATGGGGGGTTTTCAAGGGGTCAATCAATTATCATTGGATCATATGCTGATTGTTTTGGGTGAAAAAAGATAATAAATGATGTTCCAAATTCAATCAAAGTTAATGTTAAGAAGCTACAGTTCAGCTAAATATTCCTCCCATATTAAAATGAAGCAAATTAAAATACCCTGCAAATGATTAAAATAAAAAATAAAATCAATATGTAATGTAGTGTAAATGACTTGCTTCATCAATGATAATTTTAATAGCTGCAAATACATTAATATTGTAGTGTATACATGATTTTATAGGCCAGGCTTAAAATGCAAAACTATATGTAAAGGGAGTTCCTTCACCTCTATATTATCTCTATAATAGAATTCTTCAGAGACCAAATTTTCTAAGCATGTCCATATTCATTTTACAGCTCAGCTCTAATTTTACAGTTTCAACAATTGTCTAATTTATTTCTCCTAAGGAATTTTACTTTCATTTAGAAGTGTCCCAAGCAATGAAAGCGGATGCTCTGAGGAATAAACTTTAACATATTTAAACACATTTAAATATATTTACAAAAATTAAAAATAAATTTTTAATACTCAATAATATATGTAATATGGTTGATAAAGGTGATATTGGGCTCAATGCACCCTGCTTAATGCATGAGCAAAGGCATGGTCAGCCAACACACACTCAGTATTCTTAATCGGGCTTTTGCCAGATGGTGTCCTATTGCACAGATGATTCATACAAAAATCAGACCCAGCTCTGATCTGGTCTAGCGCCTTCGAGACCAAGACATGAAATAAAGACCATTTAATGTCTATATGCACCATGTACAGTCAGTATCTAAATAGACACTGTATTAATAGACAATTTCTGTTACAACTAACTGAATCACAGTGCAAATGAAGTTCCTTGTAATAGAATACCAGTATGTGCACTGCAAGGCTGTAGCAGAAGTTCTTGCATAAGATTTCTTCCATAAGTGTCTTGTTTTTGCTCTTTCAGCCTTCATTATCAGCGATCATCAACACCTACATGAAGCCATGCCAGTGCCTTTAAGCTTTGACCTTGCTGAGTAATCTTGAGAGAAATGCATGAGCTAAATCATTCATCGCTGCATATTTATGTGTCAGATTGACCATGAGCCTACTCAATTTTTCCAAAAAAGTGTATTGCAAATATGTTATACAACATGCTCCCCATTACATATATACAGTATATATTTTCTTTCCCACCTCTTCTCACATATGTATACATGGCATGTGAAGGACAGTATGAAATGTAAGTGGTAAACATTTTGTATGGACAGATGTGGATTAGTGTTCATCTTTGCCTCATGCAGGAGATTAAAGCTTATTCACCGCTAACAGGGTTTATCTTTCTCTGTAATTCTGATTACAGCGAAAGAGGAGAGCGAGAGAGAAAGAGAAAGTGAGAGAGAGAGGCAAAAGAGATGAGAAGATATTAAAAGATGTGCACTGTATGTAGGATGAGGAAGTGACGCTTAAAAATAAAGGTGCCAATTAAAACTAGCAGAAGAACGTTTTTCAAGACAGCGGTGATGTTGAGTTGACAAAGTATGGACGTTTAAAAGTTGAAGAGCCTTTAAGTGTGAAGTTTATATAGATGTATAGACAGACAGAAGATCTGTGCCCCGTTTGGAAGCTTGAAAGCTCTTTTCAGGAGTAATCTTTAGGATTTTTGGGATCTTTGATCATCCCCTTTGAGAAAACTGTAAGTTAGATTGTTTAAAAAATACATAGCGCACTAAGACAGAACAGGAGGACTGCAGGACTGTGCCAAACTTGGTGGATATAGCTTGTAAGCTCTAGGACAAGTTATAGTCAGAAATGTCTCAGGTTTAGATTTTATTTGAATAATGAATAAATAACGTTTAAATTAATTAATTAATTAATACATTTAAAAAGTTTTTAAAGTTCATAAAAAAAACTAAAATACATCTACAGTAATGTCGAACGGATGATCACCAGCGAGTTTAATATTCTGCAGTAGAAATGTGAAGCTTGTTTTTCTTTTTCTTTTAATAAATAATTTACAATAATTATTCAGGTAAATATTTTATTTGATCTGTGCAGTCTAAACTTTTGTGTTGTTCCTTTAAGTGGAGTTGCAATTAAAAAGTGCTTTACAAACAGTTGTTTTATGTCACAACATCATCTCAGACAGAGATGTACCTTTCTCCAACAACTCAGAAACCAATGCACCGATTTAACACAGATGAATGTAAAGCTGTTTGTTGTGGACTCAGCTGGTTAAGTAAAATCGCATATTTACACATCATACACAC